>JAMZEH010000005.1:19820000-20420000 GCA_024699665.1 Ostrea denselamellosa | reverse complement strand
TATAACTGCTGCATATTCTATATAAAGATATTTTTTTTAATATTGTGCTTGATATATTTGCCGGTATCTGTTTCATAAAAGCGCAGCTTTCAGTACTTTCAGTACTTTTATTTTTATTATCGGAACTTCTGTACATTTTAACTGTGAAATAATGCATGTGTTTAGTCTGTGTATGTATACGTTTACAAAAAGATTTCAAATGTACCAGCGACCTCATTAAAATCTCAAAATTCGCTCTTATACTAGTACAGTGTACATCGCTGAATTTGAAAAACGATATCTTAGATCCGATTTCAATCCTGATGCATTAACTGACCTACAGGAAAACAAATCGCTAAGGAAATTTCAGCTTCCTACAGTGGAAAACATTCTAAAGGACAGGAAGTTAGAATTTCCTAAAAGGAAATTATCCTGTCAAGAGAATTTTCCTCAAAGGTGATCATCTCACATATCAAATTAGAGTCATTATTGACAAATGATCGCCAAAGATCAGGCAGATCACGCTTGGGGTCAGCAGGAAAGGATCACTTCATTCAATTGTGTCATCTTCGTCCACGTTTTACAACAATGTCGTCTACAGCATCTGCTATCCCCGGCATGCTCAGAATGTTTGCAGTCGACTACGAAATGCTAGGATTAGAGCGCGAAGATTGTTCCGACCCGCGAAACTGACTTCAATACTCTCAGACTCATATGGCCACAGCAGATTTTATTGCAGAGGCCTAATGGAAGACTTGGAGTGTATGGGCGCCGTAATGAACGTTTTGTGGAAAACTGCAACCAGGAGGTTGACAGGTTTGTTAATGGTAGTGTTATAATGTGGGCAACGATGTCCTATCCTGGCTGGACCGCTTTGGATCATATACAAGGGACTTTGACGGCTCGACGGCACATTGACGAAGTCGTACCCCCACAGTTGTTTCAAATAATGCAGCATTTCAACACACAATGCAACCATATACCCCTGTCTGACACGTGATATCTTAAAAAGAAACACTATCAAAGTTCTTCCTTGACCACTCAACTCACCATGTTGGACCCTATTGAATGTGCATGCGACGAATTAGATAGACGGATCCAATAAAGATAACCGCAGCCTCAGACTCTGCAACAGCTGGTCCAAGTTCTGCAGACAGTTTTAGAGACTTCATGGTGCCCATGGAAAGATGGCGTCAGCTGTCATTTATAGCCATGTGAGGCATACTATATATTGATCTTTGGTGACCTTGAACTGTTCATGACTTAAAATTCTGTAGTGGTTTTGACATCATAATTGTTAATTATGTATAGTATTTATTTATAATTTCATCTAAGTTCATTTGCAAATTTGTTTAATATGGTGGAGTTGGTTTATTTTGTACGGAGATGTGATTCCATGACGTCACGACAAGACTGTCAGCCCTTCAAGGGAATGTTTAAAAAAATCGTTGAATTATGTCCGTTATCGAATTGTTGTGAGGGATTAAAAAACTTCTGAAGCAACAGATGAGAAGGAAAATCATTTCTGAGCTTAACCGTGCACTAGAATATGTTACTCTCAGCGAATATATTAATAAAATCAGGCCCGAATCGAGGAGCAGGAGGTCAAAATATCACTGCACACCTGGTGGATTTATATATTTAGATAGAGTAGTTTTCCTGTTTATATATATTGATTACAATTCAGATACCAGATAAGTTTCTCATGTGTCTTTAGAATTTTACGATACATTTCTTTTTTATCATTATATTAATTCAAGCTGAATCGAAATTATAATTCACAAAACAACTTTCATAATACATGTATTTTTCAAATTAATGATTTCTAAGGCCTCTCCATTCTATGGCGACATTATCGTTTCATATTAACTAGTGAATGGAAAATATCGCAGTTGCGAAAACATTAGGATTGATTATCAACAGATGCCACGTTTAAAAATTGTCAGACTTTAAAATTGATATACTGAATTCTGATAATGACCACGATTTCGTCCGGGAATGATGTGAATAAACATGATCTACATGAGGATGCTTGCATACATGTTTATTGTTTTACACAGTTTACCCTAGTGTATTCAAAATCCTTTCTTATGGTCCCGCCGTAAATCTAGGGCTCAATGGTATGAACAAATTTGAATCTGCACTACTTGAGGATGTTTACACATAAATTTGACAAATTCCTGTTTTTTTTGTTTTGTTTTTTTTTTTTTTTTTTGGTTTTTTTTGTTTTGTTTTTTTTTTTTTTTTTTTGTTTTTGTTTTTGTTTTTTTTTTGGTTGTTGTTTGTTGTTGTTTTTTTTTTCTTTGTTTTTGTTTTTTTTTTTTTTTTTTGGTTTTTGTTTTTTATATGACGTACTCTTGATAGGAAGGTTTGTGCTATATATTCTTGTGAAAATCTTTGAACTCTCACCCTGGCCTCTTGGTTTGAAAAACCTTAAATCTTCATTATACATGTATATGAGAACTTTTTTGTATGTCTTGTCGGTCGAAAAGGGGAAAGAAAACAAAATTTTAATTCAAGCCTACTTGATAATTGATTATTATAAGACTCTTCACGTATACAGATCCTTGATGTAATTGAACGTGTGCAAGCAACATCAAATAATGATGATAATAGGATTATATCTTTACTTAGGTCACGTCTGCTCTCAACATCTATAAATATATATAGTATGTTCACACCGTGTTAGAAATTTTAGAATTACAATGTACATGTAATAGTATACAATCATTGGAGATATTAACTTATGCATAATGAAAATGACTATAAAAATACTGTCGCCTTCAGTATCAGTATGATTATCAACTTTACAATTCATATAATGAACTAATGAACTCTCTCATAGTTGTTTCTATGTGTGCATTATTCATTACCATTTCTTCAAGCAGGACGCTTTAGGAAGCACGAATGAAATCAACACAGTTCAATCATATTCTTTACAATGCCATAATTGAATATTTTATCTTAAAACACGCTTCACTAGAATTTCAATAACTGTCTTTTCAGAAATCAATACATAATATAGTCTCTGCATATGGTTACTCTACTGAGACAACAATGCTTTCCTATACAAGTAAGATATTCATTGCAAACAGAGTTCGCGTTGTCCTTGCAATAGGTTGTTTTTCTGCCCCGCGGGAACAAAAACCACAACATTACGCATATTAGTAAACTACAGTTAACAATAATACAAAAGTTTTTATGATAGTGAAACAAAGTAACGAAGTTCACACAATAGTAAATCAAAGTTATCATAATAGTAAATCAAAGATTTTATAAAAGCAAATCAAATGCTACATAACAGCAAACTATAGTCTCTACTCTAGAGAGCTATATAGTTTACTGTAGTGTTCTTTTGATAGAGTAACTTTAGAGGCTGGTGCCCGTCGTCTTAGTGTAATCACGGAAGTTTTTGTTTCTTCTCGTGAACTCTCGAACTCAATATAGCGCGAAAAGAATTTGTTTACGTGCGGAATGGGTAAAGGAGTACCAATTTATTTTCCTTAGAACTTACCTGTAATACAAACTTTTGACCCTCTTGCTATTTCACTATAAGGATTTGAGACATGTTTATGAATATTTGAAAGTATATTCCGAGCGCCGACAAAAAACCCCAGGAAAACATATAGGATCCCAATGCTTTTATAGGTCATATTTGTACTTCTTTACAGCATATCCCCTCCCTTTGAATACATGTATACCCCTACCATGATAATTTCTTCTGTCACTTCTCAATTTTGTGCAATAATTTCTATTACAAGTAATTTAAACATCGCTTTCAATTCAGAATAATTTCTTTCTTGAATTCGGCCAATCACTGAACACCTAGACATTTATATCTCTTCTCAACTTTGGGTGAACCAGTGGGTTGGTTCTCGTATTCCTATGGGGTAAATACTTTAATGCACAGCAGAAGTTTAGTACACACAGTTTTTGGTTGATACACAAATCAAGTAAGTATTCAATGAATAAAGACAAGGTATGCTAAATATTTTGCTACTAGTATTTACATCTACTAAAAGAAATATATTAATTGAAGATTTTTGCTTTGTTTCTAGCAAAAGAATTCTTGTGATGATCTTTTATATTTCTTTATTCAAAAGCTGCTTTTCTTATTTTATCGTCTTCCGCACTGACGAAGGGGCATGTCCATCGTACGTAGACCTTCGAAATTAAAATCAAAAACAAAACAAAAAACACAGACAGACAGAAGAGAAATAAATATTTAAAGGGCTGAGTATAAGGAAATGCATAGCAAAAGTAGATTTTCTCCAATATCACCAATGATCAAAAGCGACAAATTCGAGGTCGAAGTGCGTGTTTAATTTTCCCCTAGATTTTAGGTATTCGAGCAATACAATTAAATTTTCTTTTGCGCTTTTATGTTTCTTTAATGTGACTGACAAGCTATTCTTATCTGGACTACACAGGAAACTGACATACCATAGTGACCATTGCACCACCAAGTAGTTATCACTACTGGCATATACACTGTAGCCTTATAAAATCTGTCAAACCTCTATGGACGAAAATTCCATTTGTCGACTGATAATAAACAATTGTGTATTTCAGGAAAATAGAAATACAAATGCCGGTAATTGCTTTTCATTTACGGAGGGATAGCACACCAGACTGTCTGATATTAATGGAAAGTGGGCAGGGGTATGTACAATTATATTTCAAATATTGAAATTGAATACTTTTAAATTAACCTTATTTGGCAAAAAATTTCAATTTTGATAGAAAGTAATCTGCTACACTTGAACCAACAACATACAGATTAACAGTCGCCATGTTGACATACTGAGCTACAGTGTGCATGTACCTAGCTAGGGCATTAAATTTTCGTTCATATTTCAGAATGAAGTAAACCTTTATGATCTTGTGTTATTCTTCCTTAACTAACGTTTTGTACTCGAATACTTCCACAAGATCGGATGTTTAATACCTTTAGATATAGACATGTAATTCGAAACTAAGCAATTTGTTATATATACTTAATGGTTGTTGTGAAAATCGCTAAGGAAACCGTATTTAATTTTGTTTTGCAGCACATTCATCGGGTGACGTGGGGTAGGTGTAAATATTTCTCCTAGATCTAATTAGCAGGTGAACTTTGAAGACCTTTGGTATTTACTTTGATATGAATTATTAGGATTTGATTAACTGGTTTTAGATGAGAGTTTCGTTTTTGTTATATGATACTCACCTTTAGATCGGGTACTTCAATTATTCTAATATTAGATTCTTCCTCATCTAATTTCACAGGGACCGTGGTTTCCTCGCTGTCAGCATCTGTAAAGAATTCGGTCGACAACTGAAAAGGTATTGTGATCAGTTTAAAGATACACTGTTTAGTATTGAGTGAGATAGAACACAGAATTCGCAACCAATTCACAGAAACAAGTGATAAATGCAACTCCCATTACAGCTGTTCAGTAATTATTGTTATCATAATTCGCAAAATTGATTTCTGTTCAATATTTATAGGTTATTAACTAAATACCGGGAAGTTTGCAGTTTTCAATGCAAAAATGTGTATATGCTATCAATTTTTAAAACGGCGGAGAACGTTGTAATGATAGAAAATGTATTATCATTTAAATATGATTTCAAAATGAGCCAGACTACAAAAGGAAACAGCTGATAAAAAATAATGTAGTCTAAATCGCTGGAAGGAATAAATTCTGAGAAGGTGATTTGTTCTGTTCCCAGGAGGTAAGCTTAAGGTATTATTCCAAACAGAAAAACCTACTTTAAACGTAAGGGACACACCGTTTGTAAGCTTCTGCGGCTTCCTCTTATAGAGGTAAGTATGCTTTGGTCAGAAGTGGGTAAACTCCGCTGATTAGCCAGCCAAGCCTGCCGTCTCTCCAACTCCAGAATTTTTATTTGCACAAAATGATGATTAGTATATGTCTCGACTTCCCCCTCACTGTTAATCTGTTTGTATTAACAACCACTGAAATGGGTGTAATTGATGTTTTACATACGCTATAGGCCTGCAACTAGCAGCGAATATGAAAGTATGTAAATGGGAGAGGGTCTGCCTCTTCTTCCCTGCATCCTACAGAACTAATCAGCAATAGACAAATTCCAAAGAAATCACGTTCAAGAACTGGTGAATAATATGTCAGAGACGCAAATGCCACCGGCCTTTTTATTAAATACAGGTCTACAGTTGATGACAATTATCGGAAAATAGGGGGAATTCGACGTCAAATGGAGCTTAGTTCATGAGAAGTTATGACGTACCCATTGCATGTCGAAGTGTACACGGAAATAATAATAAATTCATTTAGATTTACATGTATCAGTGCAATAGTTAATTATAACTTGGAAACTCAACTATTGCTGAGAAATATTCTCTATCCATCTTGTTCAATACTTTTACTTCAATACTTTTTAATGGAAAGATGTGTAGCCCTATAATAAACTATGCTTTCAACGTTAAACATATGCAAGACCAAGAATTCTGATATATATACGGTGTATCTTGCCCGTTCATTTAAGTGTTGAATTGAAAAGCCATATTGTCAGTCAATGTTGACTGGTTAGGAGTGCTACTTTGAATTATACGCACTCGGGTTCTTATTGATTTTCTGGTTAATTCTGAAGGTCAAGGTAACTTAATACTATATCCGATAAAAATGACACTTGCAAGTATGTTATTTTAAACAAGCGGATATAGAAAGGGATCTTATACTACAAACTCTCTTAAAATTGCTATCCAAATCTTGAAACACTATCATGTTTTCATGTTTTCTTTTGGACGAAAGGAGATTAATATGACTTTGAGAAAACAAATTTATTCCCATCATGATAATTATGTGTAATCGTTATGCTTACTGTATTTATATATTATATATATTTCTGTGTGATATTGTATGTCACACATGAGTGAAATTTACTTCACTGTGAACAAGAATAAAGATGAAGGTATTGCATCTGCAATGAAAACGTCATTGAAATCACTGCATTTTTTAAAGAATAGAATTTAAAAATACTTCAACATTTCAAATTCCAAGAAATTAATGTACCACTTCTAAAAGTAAAATAAAATTTTCTGTCCAGTTTGCAAAAGCCCTATTTGTAACCAATTCTAACAAACAGGCTGCATTGAGTTTTGAAACACTTTTTCTACTTGTGTGTATATAAATCAAGTCGTGTTCGAAATTCTACCCAAACTGACAAAATTACGAATAATATATAAATAGCAATTGCGTCGTTAAGTCGATCGTTATTGGTCAAAATTCTTACCCTAAATAAGGGTTTTAAGTGAAAGAGGATCATTGTTACGTGGATACAGATAACGAAAAGGTTACCAGTAGACTTGAAAAAAATATTAAAGCATGATTATATTACAGAAAGTCAGTGGCGTACTGGAAGTGAAGTGTACGCACAGTGACAAATCCAGAACAGGCTGGGGAGTCTGGGGGCTGTTTTAAGGCCCTCAGTGGGTCCAGAGCAAGGCCCTGGTGGGGGGCCAGGGAGCTCATGGGTTTTGAGACTTTTTATGTTACATTTATGAGTTTTTCTAGCTACAAAACCATGCATAATAAAATGAATGTTGTCAAATTGATGTGTACGACCGGGCGTTTTGATGTCAATAGCAGCTACGCCACTGAAAGTTCATTATTTGGAAATAATTCTGTATGACATTATATCAATTGTGAACAAAGTAGCGTAACAAAACAACGCCGGACAACACAGATGGAACCAGATTGTGTGTGTGTGCATGCTGCATAAGAAGGAATGCGTTAGTCTTCAATACCTGACAACAGCGCAGACAAACGTATGGGTAGATGAACAGATGAAAAATTACTTTATGCTGATACGTTACACAACACAAAACATGATATTTCTTTCCTAAATGTTGGACATAAAAATGAATAATTGTACTGGCTCCAGCAATGAACTAATGAATTCAATGTCTGCCTTCCATTATGATCGACTTCGATGTGTATGATTAGATAATCATTATTTTCCTCCTACAATTTTCAAGCGTTGATCATGACATTCAAAATACATACGATAATTATTTATTCTTCTACGACTGACTTTCATTATTAAGGTTTCTTTTTGCAGTTTAACTGACAAAATAGCAAACCCTTGACATTTACTTTTCTTTTGAAGACCTAGATGAGCTCGATAATTTTAGAGAAGCGGGCTAGCACAATGCATTCAATAGATTCTTTTGTCATCGCTGATTTGTTAAAATATTGATGCTTTGACTAAATGGTTTGGAAAAAAACTGTATATCGATTTTGGGAAGAAAGAGTCTTTGATGAGAATTTGTACATTTTGTAATATACTATTGTAAGATATATACATGCATGATATTCTTGTATTTTCTGGTAGCCTGAAAAAATATCATTATATTACATTACAAGTCTAAAATACTAAGTACAACATGTTAAGAAAAAATATCCTACAGCGGTTAAATGATGAGAGAGAGAGAGAGAGAGAGAGAGAGAGAGAGAGAGAGAGAGCATAAATAGAAAGGTTTGGGATGTACTACTGCAAAATGAATGTCAGATCATTCCTTGATTCCTTGGTCACAAATAAAAAAAAAAAAAGAATTTTATCAGTGAAGACACAGACTATGAAAATCCCGAAAGTCCTGAAAATCCACATCATTGTGCATGATAACCATGCAATATTTTATTAATTACCCTTTCATTGATTTCTGACGATTTACATTACCAAAGTTGTTTTGGCACCAGCTTGGAAACTTTTCTTTTGAAATCCAAACAATACACTCTTCATGTTTATGTTCTTCGAGGCGATCAAAACAAAGCCGCGGCTGGATGTAAAACATACAACAAAATAACAAATCGAAAGCTCCTCTGTATGTATACTCAGGGTTTGACGCCATTGGGGCTGTACTATGTTAAACTTTTGTCGGTTTTCTTAAACCAACAGAGTAGGCCCATAGCCACATGTTGGAAATGCATCAAAAACTATATGTCGTCCCACGTTTACTTTTATGGTAATCGAAGTTCTAAAATGTTGTAATTTATGGGTCTATTTGACAATTATTATGCATGTAATCGTATTTGAATGTTTTCATAAAATACTAACATGTACCGTGATGGAATTTCGCATTTCCGAACATCATACTAAGCGAATATCATTTAAAATCTAAATACTGGACAATTGATTTTGATTAATTGAATTTCTGCTTAACTTTGAGAATAATCCCTCAAGTTGAGAAGTCACCATCTCTAGGTGAAGTGGTGTGACACAATTTTAAACATGATGGGCGCTCTGACCCATTTAGCAGTGATGATTCTATATCGTGCCAACAATTGGCGTGGCACGGGACGTGCAAGAGAATACTAAATACATACATCAATCAGAAGATCTGAGATCTCATACAGTTAAATCTCTTTAGTTCGAACTTGGTGGAGTCGAAAAAAAACTTCGAAATATCCGAGGGTTTGATATATTGAGATTAAAATACAATTATATATAAAGAAAATATAGTTGTGACTTCCAACTCACTTCGACATATCCATGGCGTTTGAGATATCGATATTCGAGATACCAAAGTTCAACTGCATACTAAACAACATTCAAAACTATCAACGTCAATGCATGTATGTTAGATTTAACTTCATGAAGACTGTCAGCCTAAAAGAATATGTTTGTGGTAGTTTTGAGTTTATCATATACAACGTTCGGATTTTATGTCGTATGATTTTTGCGTTGTTACAACAGATGGGACTGACTTAGGTTTGGGTAAAACAGGATTTAAATATAAAATTTTTGTTGTACTGTCATATTTTTATTTTACAAAAAAAATCTGAATTATGACAACAGATTGTTATCGTAAAATAAAGATATGACAGAAAGAGAGTACGAATGTCGCAGAACAATGCGTCAAAGCTGTCGAAATTTGAGTAGTGCAATTTCCTATTGACAGTCACACAGTTTGAGCTCGTAAAACTGCCACTAAACAATAACATTTGCAAATGACTATCCTACGGTATTGGTCCGACTGCTTCTCGACTGTGGTCTGTTAAGCCTGCGACAGTCTACAAAGACATCCAGAGAACCCAATATAGATAGTCAGGAAACTAGGGAACATCTTTCGACAGTTGAGCAACTTTCGTGATGTGCAGTCCAACATGCCTACTACAGTCGGAGAAAGGACAAACAATGGTGGGAAACCTGTTGGTCTGTCGTGGATTTTCAGTAGGACAGTCGTTGGATTGATTGATTGTTTGAGTTTAATGCCGTTTTGGAAATATTTCAGTCATTTTACGGCAGTTAATTAAATGAAATATGATCGGGTTTTGAAGAGTTTTGGAGTTTTCAGTGAGCCTACTCCTTTTTTGAAAAACAGAGAAACGATCTTTTGCGTACCAGAGGGTTGTAATCTTTGACACGGGACACTCTTTAACGTCCGATCCGTAAAAACTTGAAAATATGTAAGCAGGTGAGTGATATAACATTTCAAGCATATAAGCATCTGTATTATAAAAGTTTAAATCGCATTCTCGTAAAAATTGTAATACTTTGATTTGTTTTTGTTAAAAACAAATATCTTCCCAGCTTCCATGGTATGAAGGAGAAAGCAAAGGAAAAAGATCGAGAACAGATTCAACATCGATGTGACCAATGATTGACTGGTTGTTTGTTTGTTTTACGTCCCGTTGAGAATTTTTCACTCATAGTGAGACGTCACCAGCTGTAGGTGAAGTACCACAAATTTAGACCTGTGCTTTGCGCTCAGGGCCGTAGCAATGAGGGTTCTTTAACGTACCAACGCCTGTCTCGTCAAGGGACCTCCGTTTTTAAGGTCATATCCGAAAGACCCATGATTCTCACTTTTAAAAATGCCGAGCGTTTGGTGAAGGACCAGTCACTTCCTATGTTTACGACTTAGGTTTGACGCGGCCATGACACGAGGCGGAACTCATGACCTCCTGGTTGCGAAGCGAA
Source organism: Ostrea denselamellosa (assembly GCA_024699665.1). Taxonomy (NCBI): domain Eukaryota; kingdom Metazoa; phylum Mollusca; class Bivalvia; order Ostreida; family Ostreidae; genus Ostrea; species Ostrea denselamellosa. The sequence goes on along the minus strand of JAMZEH010000005.1, from coordinate 20,409,071 downwards.
AACTCTAACCAATGAGCAACCGCGACCGGTGATGTGACCAATACTATTCCATTGTTGTATATGATACAAGATTGCAGTGCTGAAAAACCACTAACCAGTAGGAAAGTGAGCATACCCTTGTACCTGGAAAAGCTATAAAACATTCCATCTTGATCACTGTATCTAAGGTTATATATCAGACATTGCCAAAGTCATTTTTCATCTGCAGCGGAGCACAAGGGACGAAGAATACCCATCTACCCACCATAAAAACAGTGTCATATGAATATGGAAAGCTAACGGGGTCAAAATCATATCTCTTGTAGCTGTATTTTTAACTACGCAATGCATCATTCGTTCATTCAAAATGAAGGAATGTTAAATGTTAACGTATAAATGTTAAATGTAACTTGACAATTGCAGTAAATATTAATATTACAGCTTACAAATATTGAATTTACATTGAACGAATGATGAATTGACGTGTTACATGCGGCAATTTCAGGGTTACACAGACCAGGAGAATTGAATTTCAAAGGTTAATAGAACAAATGATGAATTTACCAATACCTCAGAACAAGCTTTACATTTATACTTATTAAAGAACAAATTACACACTGACAACTTAAAACTTTCAAATACGCATTTCTGTCTAAACATTTTACAGATAATTGATTGTATAAAAACATTTACAGTCATTCCAGCTCACTGGATTGACATTGCACGAATAATTACTGCAACTGGCAAGTTCCTTTTAACTTTTCTACATTTGATACATTGAATGAATAATGCACTGCGTAATTAGAAATACACAGTTACAGGGATAGAATTTTGACCCCGTTGGTTTATTATTTGTGCATACGCACACGCGAGTGGCACTATAGCGAAACACAAGTCCACTTGTTTTGTATAACTATATTACTAAAATACTACATGTATCAATTCATTAAAAGAATCATTTTATTGTCAAGTAAGTTGGATAATTCATTAATAGTTTAATAAATTTGTGTAACAATACCTTGCTGAATATTTTTCTTTTACTTAAGCATTTAATCTTCAAATAGTTTAAGTGATTACATGTAATTACGGTAGTAGGGTTGTATTTAATCAATTCTGCTTTAGCAGGATTTAAGACGATTGCTGACATCTGATAAATACAGTGGTGAATGTGCGTCGATTTTTTTTTTCTTTTATGAAAATAGTGATAAAGGTATTAAAGCACACCACCCCTTTATTACCGATTAATGATCAGTTAATGATAAAAGTACTCAATAATATTGATCAAAGGAATATCATAGTGGCTGTTCTGATTTAATTTTTTTCATTAGTCATTTTTGCATATTTTTTCTATGATAAAATCCCACTTGCCAGCAAAACCCTGCGAATTTTATGCAAAAGGCAACACACCCGTATACTTTCATTTTACGTGGTGAAATAAAATTATTGATTCTCTTACCGTGGAACACGAATTTCAATGATATTTTTATTACCTTGGTAACATATGGTTATGAATTCATATTTTACGACCATTCTTTTGATGTAATTTTAGAATATGTTTGCACGTAGTATTGTGTTTGCTAGAAAACCCACTGATTATCATAATGTCCAATGTTAGGAAATACATTCTGAGTGTTATATGAGATGTTGAGCCAGTCGTTTTCCTTCCATGATCACACAGAAAAGTATACAGAAAGTGGAATCAAACAAATGGCAATAACAAAACAAAAACATGCAACCCAGATTGCAATATTTCGAAGTAGTCGTTGCACAAGTTTTTTTTTGTTTGTTTGTTTGTTTTTTGGGTTTGTTTTTTTTTTTTTGGTTTTTTTTTTTTGGTTTTTTTTTTCGCCATTATTTTTCAATCTAATTATAAATTGGAAATGTTTCATCAAACATGTATATCATATTCAGGTAACGAGTGGAGAGATGAAAACTAAATGATATCGGAGATCTAGAATGTACACGTGCCGTGTATCAGCACACCAGTAACCTCATGTAACTTAAAGCCTTCATCATGTCATCCCTCATAGAATTACCAAATACCGGTATCATGCATAATGTGCAATTAATCACAATAAATAATGCACACATTGATATACGGGTATATAGATATTATAATGCCGGTATGTTATCTGAAAGTTACCAGCAACTTTTGTTCCTTTACCACCTTTAAACAATATGTATACGTTTACTTGTTGTTTTTTAAAATAGTTCTATGTAGAGAATGTAATGATGATTTCATTTTATTTCATCGCTTTTTCTGTATATAAAAAAGAGGAGAAAGAATTCTCAAAAATGACTATTTACAGTCCTACATGGCCTACCTATGGAAGTGTCGCTCGTGCAGATAGCCTCTGACGTCATAAACTGTGTTTTCAAAGTCTTTTTACCAACACCATGAGCTCCTATTATTGCAACAGAAAAATTTTCCGGATCATTCAAATCCCCTTCATTATCACATACTTCTAAAGGATGAGAAGATGCCAGATTTTGGTAGCTTGCTCCACTAATGTTACTTCCGCCGGAACTAATACTCGTTGTGCTTTTACGGCGGATCCGGTCACCTCGGTTCATAATGCCAGATTTTGTCATTTGAAAAGATCTAACTCGTTCCAAGTCGAATGAATTGTCACAGTTCATGTAAACATTTTCCGGCATACTATTTCTTCGAGGAGCATTCTGGCGAACTTGCAGAAGGGATCCGGATACTCCTGGCGTCAGAAGTGTTGCAGAATTCCGCCTTCGTCCGTAAGCCCCACTGTCCACAGTCAATAAATTCTGGTGCCTTGTGGACAGATTTTGTTCCATTTTGTTTACATATGTTGAATAAATTCCTTACAAATATTGTCGGAACAAGATGCAGATTTTGCTGCTTTATTCCGGAGACTGACACGTGAAAGGACCCCTATACCTTTAATACTCTCATGTTGTCTACAGAACGCTCCAAAAGTTAGTACACATCGCCGATCGTTTTATACAGTAGACTGGATGATTGATGACTGAACGAAAGACAAGATCACATATAATAGTAATCGATTTAATGTTCTCGCTAACTTTATATGAACTCTGTAGCAATGTTTACGCTGAAATCAAGGCATTTACTTGCTTTGATAATTGATAAGTAATGTGGTTTTAATGAAAAAAATATCAATATTCAATAACCACCAAGCAACGGCTAGTCTGTACGTGCTAGCTCCTTTGTTGTGACAAGACTTCCGCCCCTTTAAATGCAACGATAATTGTTCTTGGAATTAGAATCAATTCAATTGACTACAAATGATCGTAGACGGACATTTTCTATGGGGTATTTCAGAGAGAAACGAAGGAATTTGCCCGAAGAGCTTTCTAGCTGAAAGAAATCATCGAACGAAAATAAAAGGATTCCCGCCCTTTAACAAGTGAAATATGGTACTTGCCCAATTTATTTCTAGCTTAGGCAATTACTGTGAGACGAATATGTTGTTTAGATCCATGCGGAGAAAGGTCAAAACACTTCACAAGACAAGCAGAAATATTGGAGAGGAATAGTTTATGTACAATTCTGTCAGAAATGAATATGTCAAGACTTCCAGTACTCCTACAGAGTTTCAGTAAAAATCAATATATGATTTAGACATGCTATTGATGACTTGCATTGTTAGATGCCATAGAGGCTGATATTTCAACATGGAATATGGTCCATTGTTTATATCAATATTTTCCGCTTGGTCTCACATCAGCTTCCAAACTTCGTAAAATCCAACACCGCATAAGAAACGTTTACAATGTTCCACTGCATGCAAATTAAAATTACAGGCAACGATAACGCTCCGCATGCTCATTATATGACAATATCGAAGTAAGCTGATAGATGGCTGTTACAAACGCGCGAAAAAACAAGAGTGTAAAACAAATGTTATCGCTGTAGAATGTTTACCGCTTGGTTCCCTTTTCTGCCAATTATTCAACACAAAATCATTTCGGGCTATTATTTTTTTCCACGTTAATTGCTATTTTTCTAACAACATTTGTTTGGCCTTATTTAGAACTTTTTAACCTTCTATGCCTCCAGTTTTATCGATGGTTAATGATGAAACATAGATAACTTTTTTTTCAAAAAAAAAAAAAAAAAAATTATGCCATATAATGAGACAAGTGTTTGGCTTATCGAAGATCGATGAACGGACCACAGGTTCGAATCTCATGAAAGAAATATAACTGCTTTGTTTTAATCTCATGAAAATTGTGTGTATGGACATATAAAACATATTCTAAAACAGCGCATATTTTTACGAATTACGTGTATATAAAGAAATGATATGTGGAGTAACTTTACTCCTATGCTACAAAATTAACTTCGTCCTACAATTTATAAAATTGTTTTTAAAGAAGTAATATGTCATCACTTCATAACTAAATTTGATTTCATAAACTTCTAAATAAGTTTTAAATTTATAAATAGATCATGAAATGATAATAGCTGAACTCGCCGAGAACTCAAAGATATTGACCGTGCGTGAAGATAGCTGATTTGTAAGACATGGCAAATGTTCTCTTAAAAAGTAATCCAGAAGGACATTAATGCACACAAACAACATAATCCTTTTTATGAAGCTGAAAGGAAATCGGAAATCAGGGTTTTAGTACGTTAGAGCTACCGAGTATTTTAAAATTCTCTTCCATGGCAACAAGTCTTATCTCCATTATGATTTTTTCCCCTATCCATTCCGGGTTGCATGATTGATGGCGCAAGCTATTTGTCAAAAGAATAACCACCGGTGTCTTTCTTCGTTCGTATTTTCATATATGAATTATTATGCTATTCCAGTTAGCAATTTACCTGTGAGAAATGATTGCGAAAATAATAATTCTATTGAATTTCGTGACGTAAAGAAGAAGAGGTATTGACCTTTGCTGAGGAAAATGTAAAGTATATCTAGCGTACAGGGATTTACATTTAGTTACATGTAAGGATGTGATTTTTAGTATTATTGCTACACATGTATTTGCATGTTTTCCGGTAGAAAAGAAAGCCAGTACTTAGAATCCGCTCGTTTCCTAACAATAACCTTTACAATTCCGGTATAATAAAATGAGCTGATTTGGGAAGACTTAACATACCCTATCATATATCAACTTATATTTCAATTTTTAGGATCGAACAAGAAATTAACTTGACGCAAACTTGCGTCAAAGGTATCAAGCCGCAGAAGATACAAAAGAAATTACATTTTTATGTATAATCATTATTGTTTTAAGATTGGACCACACTGACGATATGGATTTTGTACTTATAACCCTTCATGATGAAGAGTTAATTGTTAAGTCATTCTTTAATTAAGACATCTTAATTGCTATAGTGTGCAAAATCCGTTAGTGGAAACAACCTTACAGAGAAGGATAACGACTTTAATAAGAGTTTTCATGCATGCACTTGTCTGAACCCAACTCCCTTTATCACCTCAAGACCACTTAGATTTATTACTAGTTGTGTCAATCCACAAAAATTGCCTTGAATCTACAAAACATTGCATACCCTTTTTGTATTTCCTATAAATGAAATAAATTGAACCAGAAACAAACGCAGTACAAATTGACAACTATAATGTTTATTGCATTTCAACGTTGATTTTAAATACGTCTAGAAATTTTACAACTCAAGCGCTAATATTAACAATAAATTCAATTCCCGAGTAAGTAGTTCATTATATTCATTTTTGGAAAAATCACGAAAAAATACATTAAACGTCAATCCCGCAGAAATGCATAAACATTTTTGGAAAACCATATCAGAACGGACAGTGCTCTTGCGCGGCCTGCAATAAAATGTCTTGTTCTAGGAGACCCTTTACATATCAAATGGATGTAAGAAATGCAATTAAAAAGCTTTTAAAATTACAACATAGAGCATAATAAAACTGTTGTCGGGTCTGTACTGTTTATAGGTATTTAAACTCCAGAAAGCATAGTGAAAAAAGTCATGGGTTATCTCCCATGTAAGTTATGGTTTTCTTTGACAATTATCTCTCTTCTGTCTGACGATATTTTCTTCCTACAGCTTCCATTCAAACCCTCGCAGTCAGGTCACCTTGTAACAATTGAGAACGTTTAAATGCTGAATTTAACCAATACTCCTCATTCCCAATTCACATATCGAAAAAGAAAAGGTTATTTCAGTTTAATGATGAATTACACATTGTCTGAATAGCCGACTTCCTTTTGAACCAGAAATGGGGAAAAAAATTGTCAGTAAGATAAGTTCATCCTTTGATTTTTTGTGTCTAGCTGTTTAGATTAGTGGGTTTACGAGTGCGCCGGGGTAATAATTTTTAACCAACTACAATCCTCTAAAACTGTATTATCACATCACCGCAAACGAAGTTTAGGGTTATAACGGAATCACTTCGTCCGTCAGTAAATATGATTTGTCCAGAGTATATCTTTAACTAGCTGCAATAATATAGTCCTCTCTGACTTTTTTTATTGGGGGGGGGGGGGGGGGGGGCTAAAACTCCGCAGGAGCCTCCGTGGCCGAGTGGTTAGAGCATTGTGCTCAAAATCACAAGGCCTCTCACCTCTTGTCGGCGAGGGTTCGATTCTCGCTCGCGCCGATATATGTGAGAAAGTTGCCAGTTTACTTTCGGAAGATAGGTGGTGTCTTCCCAGGTACATTGTATCTGGGTTCTCTCCTCCACCTACAAAAACTGGACGCCACCAGATAACTGAACAATTTTTGAGTTTGGCGGAAAACAACAAATAAACAAATATAACTCCGTAGGATCTCCGTAATGGTGCAGATGCGGGAGTGAATCTCTCCTGCAACTTTTACGATCATTTTAAACATCTGAATAACCAAAAATGATATTATATGTTTTTTAGTCAATATATAAATTTACCACTTGCAACTTATGTTTGTTATACTCTATTCTACCCTTTTTAACAATTTCGATATATTGCAATTTCGAGATGTATTGTGTGCCATGTTTGATATATTGAAGATGAACTTTCGGTTGTCAAGTTGGGGGTTTTTTTTGGTTTTTTTTTTTTTTGGTTTTTTTGGCTTTTTTTTTTTTTTTGCGTATGCCTATATATGGAAGTGTTTACAACAATGGACGAGCGATTTCGTCGGTATTACAAAGGTTTAAATTGATGTCAAATACGAACAGCAGAGTGTAATTATTTTCTGTCACCGTATGATTTTCCTTTCTTTTTCGGAATGGCTCGGGTCCATGTTGAACAACTACATTCTCGCGTTAGGCTTTTCAGAAGATCCACCTACGAGATCTCGCAATAGCAAGCATGAAGGAACACACGAAGCATTTTGCAAGTTGTACATGGTATTTAATGGAAAACACCTGTTATTAGACATGCCCAAGCGCAAAGTTGGTACTCTTTTTAGTTTTAGTGTAAACAACATCAGAGACAAATACACGGAACTTATTATAGGTTATTCATAAAAATAGTTTGCTCCATTACAAGGATCCTATGGAATTGTAGCCATCTCCCGAAAAAGTCAGAATAGAAAAAAATCGGATGGCTACAATATTGCAGCTAATCCTTAACATATGATTGAAATTGTGTATATCTTACGTGAATAATGAAGTTGTGTACTTGTAATTTCGATTGATTTTTTTTTTTTTAACATTCCTGGAAGTTAAGGATATTTTTTATTAATTTTATATCATTTATTTTTAGATATTGTAATGAAATGTTCTCTCACAGAGTACTGTGAAAATTTTTGCACAGAAAACAGCAAATAAAGTGAAAATGATGACAACATAGTTTGCAGTAGATATAATGATTTGCGGAGTTTGAAATGAAAAGTATTAGTCTTGCACATGTAGAAAGAACTGTCTCGGCCATGTACATTAAGAAGTACAAAATTCATTTTGACTACCAATGAACTAAGGGAGACATGTTTATCATGTGTAAGCTTTCATAGCTGCGGTAGCAGTACACAGCGTGGAAAGTCTCTCTCTCTCTCTCTCTCTCTCTCTCTCTCTCTCTCTCTCTCTCTCTCTCTCTCTCTCTCTCTCAGCTCAGATATGAACTTGTATTCTGGGAAAGAGTGCATAGTTGCCATCACATACACCAGTGACTCAGACATTCACAGGGGTGGTACGATTGGAAAACTTTGAGTAGTACCTTCTTCATGTCCGTTAAAGGCATCAGAAAAATACAACACTTCAGATTTTTATCTTCGCCTCCACGTATGCGTGAAGGATTGTCTAGATATTTGATGTCATAGTTCCATATAGGGTAGTGATTTATGATTCCATACTCATGGTTTATTCGTAATATTTATATACCTGACAGTTGTGAACTGTTTTGGAATACTTCTTAGATCAATTTATAAATAAGAAAGCTGTTTGTCAAGAATGATAAAGACGATACAGAGAGAGAAATCGCTCTGCTGAAGTCCACCTTCAGACCCAGAGATCTGACAACAGGGAACGTAATTCCTGGCGTTCTTCCGGTGGATTGACTTTGGAGCGACAACTCTACCTGTTCCGCATGGTCTGCCCTTTTGTTCGTGACCGGTACAAGGATACCACTCGTCCAAACGTTGAAGAATGATGATGATGAAATTCTGTCGGTGGTGGTGATTTACTTTATTAGTTTTTCTTGTCCATAATTGATCGCTATTTCAGAAATCAACTTAAGCTTTGTTTGTATTGTCATTAAAATGATCACCATTGGTATATTTCTTGATTATATTAGTCTTTGTTTCCTTTAAAATGATGTTCCATTTAAATGACATTATTAAACAATTCATGGCGTTTTCTTAGGATCAATGCATGTACCTCATATCATTGTCACTATGAGTTATGTGTAACGTTCAAGGTAAAAATTGGTATCAAAATAATTAGGAAGAAGTGTGCTTTCACTAAAAAATAAAAATCCATTTTCGAAAATTTTACCCCAAAGGTACCTTTTCGCTTGAGGCAACTTACTTATTTTTTTAATTCTTCAAGGAGCACAAATTCACTATTTCCTATTATTCAATGTGCCATGTGGGGATTTAGGATAGTTCTTCTTTATATTAAGTATATTAAACTTAAAGGCTTTTGATTTCAAATATGAGTGTTATTTTAGCATTTGTACATGTACATGTTTTATTGGCTCGGCTACTTTGTGTCATGTGACTAGTCAGCCTGTTTTAAACTCTATCTAGTCAATTTGTATTTACTAATCAATTCTCTGATGTAAGCCCAGCCAATTAATTCTTATGTACGATTATGTAATATACATTTTTAGTTACTAGTCATTTGTTACTTCGAATATATGTCAAATTCACACCATAGTATTTTTTTTCTTATCTTTTCATTTGAAATGTACAGCAAAAACAAGCTGCAAATTACCAGAATTGTCTTTCTTACATTTCTTTTGTGTGAAATTGTGAATATAAATATTACTGTACACATCCTTCTCGTTCCATCCATAACAGTTCTCTCTGGTGTGGCATAGCTCCTTAATCTTGAAATCCATGCTATTAAAAATTCATATGATTTTCGTCTTAGTAAAATGACGCCATCTTACAATGTTATTTTTTTTATAAAAGGTATTTTATTTTTCAAAATTTAGAGACCGATATTTCTGGCTGGTTTTTATTTCACAATTTTTACATTGATGTACCTACAATAAAACTACACAAACTATTATCCTGCATGCATATTTTTATACCCCAAAACAGATCAAGTTCGTCAGCCTGTCCTTTTTGAAAAAAAATTGAAGAAAATATAATTTCCGACAATATTCTCAGCATAATATTATGTAGTAACATCTAGCATATAAAGGTTATAGCTTGAAAGTTGTTACAGACGTTAGCCAGATAACCCAAGGCTGTTCCCTGCATGTTTATTTCAGCAACAAAAATTTCAACCGTCAGTATCCGATTGTAATAGTACTAGGAACAACCATTAGAAATGTCCTGTTACAAAGCATTATCACAGTCTCCAGAGATGCGTCTTGTTAGTTACCCTATGTATGACAGATAGATTTCTATTCACTCTATGTTGTGTGAGAATACCAGTAGAGAAAAGACGTTACTGGTGAATTATCATAGCTTGTTGTGAGTGAAATTGTATAAGGTTTACACAACGATGACTGCTATTGCTAAAATTTCTAAAATCTCCTAGCGTAATGTCGATCAACTTTTTTTAATGTACAACGGAACCTAGAGTACAAGTTAAAGTGTACAATATTTCTTGAAAGCTAATAATCCTTAACTTTTTTCAATACAATAAACAGTGATTATTGACAAGTCGTCTATTATAAAGAGCGATCACTCTGACAGTGTATATATACCATGTAGATTTGGGTACAATTGACTACGGAAGAAAAGAGTTTCTTATCTGATACTCAGGTTACAATTATGACCAAGTTGCTTAGAACCTTTCAGTTTCCTAGTGGTTAGGGTGCTTGCTTCGCAAATGGGAGGTAAACCAGAGTTACCGTTCATGGTGGATATTAACATGATAACGAACCTTCACTGCTACAGCCTTGAGTGCCATGGATTGGTCAAATTTTATAACATTTCAACTAAAGGTCGTGGCGTCTCCACTTGAGTAAAAAGTTTCCAAATGGAAAGTTTTACAAAATACATGTACAAATTTTGGGAAATTTAGCTGTTTTATCCAGAGTTCCCTTGGAGATCTAGTACATGAAGATGATTCGCCTTTTAAGTTATCATATAGGAGGATACCTCAATACATGTACAATAAAATTAGACAGGAACGTATCAGAATATGTTACTATACGCTGTCAAAAGAGAATCTAGTAACTATTATTTTGCTAATATGGTCTTGATAAGTATTAGTTAGAGAGCCAGATGGTTCTCTTGGGTTTTGTAAAGATAGTCTAGTACTCGATTTGGACTCCGAAGCCTTGTCTTGATGCCATCCATACGCTGAATGAAGCAAAGTATATTGCAATTCAGAAAGCTGCATTTAAGGCCCAGATATTGGCAGGTGGAGATCAAGGAATAAAATAAACAGAAAACAGTTTTGTTTTTGCTGTTAACACAGGGATTTATGAATGATAAATGATCCGGTAACCTTTCAATGATCAATGGAGAAATGTATGGGAGAAATACATCTGAAGGATTATCTAATTTTCCTGGATTACATTTTGAACAACACCGTTAAAGTGTAGAAAGAGTTCTTCAGAAATTGTCTGACAATGGATTGAAACTCAAACCTTCAAAATGTGAATTTTGGTTTTAAAAAACTACTACATATTTAGGTCATATCATATCTAAGAATGATATTTCTACAGATCCTGGAAAATAGTAAAGGACTTTGCCAAAATAGGTGCTCCACAGTGTCCTTTGCTTAAAGAACATTAAAGGAGAGAACCAGCAGAGATAATAGTTGGAGTTTGAGGGATGTTGGTTAGAAACGTGGAGAATACTTTTGAAATTAAGGAAAAGTTGACGATTTCACAAGTTTCAATGTATGCAGATACCTTTTATTTAGCAGAAAGATGTCTATTCAGGGAGAAGGCACCAAAACCATGAGGGACACAGTTTAGGGGTTGTCTACCCTAGTGGAGATTTACAACCCATTGAAAAGAATTATCCTGCACATAAGTTTTGGTTTTCAGAGTGGCGGTATGTATCACAAGTGACAACATCCCTCTCACATATACATGAAAATGCGAAGACAACAAACAGTGACAAAAACCCTAGAATTTGCGAAATGCTGACTTTAAACAAAATAAAAATATTGAAGCCCCTGTAAGGCAACTTATTTGCCCGTAGCCATTCTCGATTTAAAAACTTATCATAAACAGAACATGTTCGTAGTATTTAATGGGTGAGAGACATAAACACCATTTGCAGGTGATAATAGTATATTACTACATAATCACGGGAAGTCGAAGGTAGATGAAGTTCCGCTTGTCCTAAAGCTGAGTTGTTAGTTTGACGTTAACATTTATATTCAATAAAACATCAAGATATGAAGCAGACGGGAAAAACTCGGTGATGCAATTTATTTCTAGTTCACTGGGTTATGTCGAATCGACATATGAGTGAACATGAGTTGTATTATAAGATTAAATGTCGTAGATATATCTAAATGTCGAGTTGAAGGTCACAGTAAGATATTTTTTTTTTATGTAGAATCTTTTTAATAAATTCTGTCTCGTAAGGATATAAGAATGTATATATTTGCCAAGACTAAGCTTGATGCCACGAGCCAGAGGTGGTTAGGCATTCTACTTAACTGAAACTTTGATATTTCATATAGGAGTGGACAATGGTGATGCTGGTGGTCTCAAAAAAGGATTTTATTTTTACGGCCATTTAAAGTTGTATGACGGGTAGCCTGTGTATTTATGTTAAAATGTAAGTTAATGTAAAGTTGTGTTCATGCGGCCGGTGGAGAGATATTGCCAAGTGATGCATCACTGAGAATGATTTGAGAGGAGTAGACCAGAGACAAAATCATTAGCAAAGTTGTTGAGATCGTGAAACGCGTTTTCGGAAACACTAGGGGGCACAGAAGGTATAGAAGCCTTTAAGGAATTGGAATTCAACAATAAAGCTTTGTAGAGAACCTGTTTTCATGCTGGCTAGAAGGTTTGGCAGTCATAATTCACTGTACCAGAGCTTCAGTGTAGTAGAATTACAGGGGATAGTGTAGAACATCCATGGAAAGATAAGACGATTTGACATGTAGAACATAGGTATTTCGGGCCAGATATTAAACATGACGATTTTCTGTATATTGTTTTCTGTCCCATTCAAACATTTCTCACTCTTTATGTGAAGTGCCACAATTTTGGTGCTCAGGATTGTAACGGCAAGGGTTCTTTATCGTGTCAATGCCTACCGCAACACGGAACCTCCGTTTTAAGGTCGTATCCTAAAGAGTCACGACTTTCGCCTCTAACACCGGGCCTTTAACGAAAGAATATTCATTACCTTTGTTAAACGGCTTGGATTTGACGCGAAGCAAATGCCCTAACTAAAAGGCTATCGCGACTGGTGAAACAGGCTGTAAATCAGCATATAAATTCCTGTAACCAGCATGTAGAATCCAGTAACCAGCATATAGATTCTTGTAACCAGCATGTAGACTCCTGCAACATATATTTTTGCATTAAAATTCTTGTCAGACCTGTAGTAGAGTTCGTGCCAATGCTTAATTTAAACAAGACGCCCACATGCCTTAACGGTCACCTAAGTATCAAAGCCCATACACAGAACTTATATTTGCATTTAAACCTCATTCTGGAGTCTTTTATTCATAGCTTTACGATCTTTCTAAATATGCATACAATTCCCATTCAATTACAACAGAAGGAATGATGAAATTTGAAGTATTTAAATCAGTCCATATTTCCTTAACCAAAGTGTAATGAATTTTACAATTTTGGTAAGTGGCTTCATGGACATGATAACCATGCATTTGGTTTTTCTCCCATATTTTAAACCTTTTGCGGTTTTTGTTTTTGTTTTGTTTTGTTTTTTATTTTCATTTATTTATTTTTTTTTTGTTTAGTTTTGGCCTCTACCATGAAGCCCTGGGAGAGCTATGTTTTTAAATTTTACTATTTACAATCCTCTTATCCTAACAGTTTTTGCTGAAATTTACAATTTGTGTTTCACTTCTCCAAAAGATGCTACATACAACATTTCAGAGGAATTGTAATGGTAGTTGTCTAAAAATTAAAAATGTTCAATGTTAACACATTTAGTCACTGATCATTTTTGCCCCACCCTCATACCAAAACGCCTACCCTCAAGATCATGGAATTTACAATTTTTGTACATGGCTACCTGATCTATCTAAATATCATTTAGTTTCAATTTGGTATCAATAGCATCAAAGAAGAGGTTTTCTAAATATTTTTCACGTGAAAACTAAATGCCAAATTTGGACCCGCCCTGGGGTCAGCACTCATTCCCCGGGGAGTCATGAAATTTGCAATTTTGGTAGAGGCTTTCCTGCTCTACATTACTATGCATTTAGTTTTTCTTACAAATGTGCAGTACTAAAGAAGAACATGTTTCAAAATTGGTCACTTTTTGGTAGTTTTGGCCCCGCCCCTAAGGCCCCGGGGGGCAGGAGTCCTGAAATTTACAATTTATGTCCGCCTTGTTCCAAAGATCTTCATACCAAATATATAAAAAGGATTGGAATGGTAGTTATCAAGAAGTTAAAAATGTTCAGTTGTTAACACATTTAATCATTGATCATTTTGGCCCCACCCTCATACCAAAACCCCTACCCCTGGGATCATGAAATTTACATTTTGGTAAAGGGCCACCTGTTCTTGTAAATATCCATTTAGCTTCAATTTGAAATCAATAGCATTAAAGAGTATGTTGTTTTACACATAAATACAATATACCAAGTCTGGTCCTGCCCTGGGGTCAGAACCTCTACCCGGGAATCATGAAATTTGAAATTTTGGTAGAGGCCTTTTCTCTCCATATTTCTTACAAACGTGCAGTTATAAAGAAGACTTTTAAAAATTGGTACCTTTTTGGCAGTTTGGACACCGCGCCTAAGGTCCCAGGGGAATAGGAGTCTTGAAATTTAAAATCTATATTTTGTCCCAAAAAGATGCTTCATGCCAAATTTGAAGAATTGGAATGGTAGTTATCAAGAAGTAAAAAATGTTCAATTGTTAACGCGCGATGGACGACGCACGAAGACGGACGCAAATCAATTACAACAGATCACCTGAGTTTTCTCAATTGACCTTAAAAAAGCCATGGAATTAGTTCATATATTTTTACATTCTAGAGTAGCCTACAGAAGGCATCTAAAATATCCTAGTCATAACGGATCATTTTGAAGAATTTGTCCGAATCTGAGCTGGCTAATACAACTTTCTTTATGAAAACTTCTTTCTTCATTACTTCCCTGAAAAACTTTACGGTGAACAAAAATTTGAATCTACAGTAATCAATACTAGGAATTCAGAAAATTAGAACGACCCGTTACCACCCCATAAGGAATAACTCTGATGAAAGGTTCAATCAGGCTTTAATTAGAATGCTGTCAACAATGGAATGATTAAAACGTCTTATGTTGAAGATCTTATGCAGGCCTACATGATGCCACAGGGTTCACGCCAAATGCGACGGCTATTCGATATGTAATGTGTATTGTACCGCAATGCGATAACGCTCTGCGCGATTTCGTGGATGATGATACTCTTGAATAGCTCTATTCAATACCTTTCCAATATAAACACGAGCCTTCAGCTCCATATAGTTTTCAACTTATAATCATTTTAATAGAGCCAGTCGTTGACCACTGTTGTAAAAATGTTTGGGAAACGGGTTGAGAATATTGAAGAAATTAGAACAAAATTCTGTCATTCGCAAATGCAGATTTTTACTGAATTGGAGGAAGTCTATGGGTCTGATAAGGTATATCATGAGACAGTCCGTAGGTGAGAGAGAAATATCTGACTGGCACAGAGTCCGTCAAAGATGCAACAAAATCTGGCTGACCTGTGACTGTAACAGGCAAGACAAATGTCTGAAAAGTCAGGGAAATAATTGAAAGTGATGGCAGGTACACGATACGTCATATTGCCAAAGGTGTTGGCATATCGCTATCGCAGGTGCATTTCATTTTGATATTTTGAAAGATTTCTGCCAGATGGATATCGCATATATTGACAGATGACTAAAAACGGGTATGGGTACAAACCGCTAAGCAATTGTTCAAAATGCTTCCCAAATTCAAAGACATTTTGCAAACATTGTTACTGGTGACGAAACATGGGTTCACCATTTCGAACCAGTAAAAAAAATGGAAACAAAATATGGCTAACTAAACACAGTAGAAGGCTTGTAGTTGCCAAAAAGAACCATAAACACAAAGGTTTTTTATTGCTTATTCATCTCATGTGATGGTACAGCCGTGCAAATTCCGGTGCGATGGGCAAAAATGTTACAGGTCGGTATTACCGAAATGTTATACTGAAAAAGCTCAAGAAATATTAGCATAAACGACGCCCTGTGTCAGGATGTAGGAATGTCCGTCTAATTCATGATAATGCTCCATCACATACATCTGAGCTTGTGAAGTAATTTTTGAAGTCGTAGAAGGTTACCGTCTTGCGACACCCACCATACTCTCCAGATCTAGCCCCATGCGACGTTTCACTTTTCCAAAATATAAGAAGTTCTATTCTGGTCGTCGTTACAAGTCACAACAAGCCCTTGGTTCTGTCATCAGTCAGTGCCTCAGAGGTCTACCTAAATCAGCGTACCGTGACGCATTTCAGAAATGGATTCAGAGATTGAAATTATGTATTTCAAACCGCGGAGAATACTTTGAAGAGATGTAATGTTCATTTCATTATTTGGATCAAATGCTTTTGAGATATCGTACAATACACATTCCATATCGAATACCCCTCGTGCTTTATGTTTGGTTGGCAATCCACCAACTGGTGCTGATATAAACACTAAAAAGGAATGTTGCAATGCTTGAGGAGATAGTGTCCTCTGCATTTACAGCTTCATCGTCAGGAATGGGGGCTCAAAATATGGTCCTTATCAGAAAACTGGATATTTTATGAAAACATAAATTAGCTGACTAGTGGAACTCATAATTATACTGCACATTAGTTATTACCATCAATAGAATATAATGACTTTTTATTCTTACAGCATTACTTCTACTATATGCATACGTGTCTGCACCATTTAATAAATGTGAGTTATTAATAAGAACAGTATCATGTTACAAATTTCAAAGAAATATAACTACATACACAAAGAACATAAAGACGCTCAGGACATTTCACATCTCTAACACTTTTTACACATCTATTAGACTTGATCTGGAGGACACATTTTTAAGCATTTTATGTACCGTGTATTTGGCATTTTTGCTGATAGGGAAAATCCGCAAAAAATGCAATCGCAAAACATTTATCGATACATATACCAAAGAAACCCACATATACGATACATATGTATAGATAGGTATAATGCAACCGCAGAAATTGGAATCGCAGAATATAATTTGCTATATTTTAGGGATCGGATCGTATAAATTTCCACCCGCAGAAAATATCCGTTACATGGTATTTCTTTATGAACCATTAAATCCATAAATTGTAATCCCTCCCTAGCCCGTAGCTCATGGTTTGAACATATTTGAATTGCTATTATGTAAGGAAGATTTCGTACAAGTTTAGGTTTTCTTTGTTGAGCGGTTCTTGAGATTTTATTTTATCCTAGTTTAACTATTTTTAAATTAACTTCCCTTGGACGGTACACGTACGTGTGAAAAATGACTCAACTTAAATCCTTTGTACCTACTGATACTTATACCAGCACAACTTATATTGATTTCGTTGGTATTTGAGAAGAAAATGAAAATTTGAAAAGTTTACTCCAGGCAAGCATATAACAGTCTAACAAAGGTTAATAAAAACAATTTTATTCAAACTTCTGACTCAGGTGAGCTACGTCGATAGGACTGGTGTCATCTGCCAGACACTCATCTAGGGGCTTTTAGAACAATATTTACCATAATTGGATCTCTATCAATAAGGAAGAAAAATCGCCTTTCATAAAGGAAAAAACCTAAGTGATTTTCCTGGAAAATGCTTTTCATCTATACGAAATTTTAGAATGAAATCTCCTACTAAGGGGATATATTCGTCTTTATTTATTTTTATCACTTTCTGTAGGAAATTAAATTGAATTGTAATTACACTGTGATTGAAATAATCTGTTATGAAGTGCCACAAATTTCACTTGTTGCATGGCGCTCAAGACAGTAGGGAAATGGGAAAATAAATCCTAATTATAAGAAATTTAAATATCCTACAGCAATTATTTACAGGATTTTTACAAAACCCACTTGGGAATTTTGAATTTACGATGGTAAAATCATTATACCAATAGGACTTTTCATTGAAATTTACTTTTCTTCTTTCAGATTGTTGCAAAATACTATGAGTAATGAAATTCCATAAGTCAATCAATCTAGTAGGAGAAACTTGTGTTAAAGTCCAATGCTGAACACGTGTCTTTTCGATACCAATTCATTTCAGACATAAGCGCCTTTTTTTTTAATTATCCATTCTTATTTTGATTCAGTTACCGACTTTTGACATTTTCCTGCTCACCAAATTTGGCAGCTTCTTGTCAAGACCCAGTGATAGGCAGTCATAGGGTCTCATTATTTATTTAATTTTCACATTAGTCACTGTTAATTATTGATATAGTTCGGAAGTTTTAGAGCCTCGCGGAATCTGAAAATTCTATTTGCTATTATTTCTTAATCAAGAACATTTATCATTGAAGCTGCATAGAATATTCTCATACTCTATGGGCTTTGGTTTTTTTAGTCGGATCATATGTCAAGGGAAAATGTTTTTAAATTCGTCTTTATAATCATAATTTAGAATTAAACATGTTTATTTCTTTTTAATTATATCACGTTTTCTTCGTAAGAATAATTGTTATTCCCTAATTTTTATAGCTATTGAAAATTTTGACCCCAGGGCAGGGGTGTTCCTAAAACTCCTAAATGTAAATGGTTCTTAAGATTGCAGCCTATCATAATTTCGTTAGGGAACAGACCTACCTTCAAGGACTTCAAGGCCAAAATTCATCCCAAAATAGGTGCTAAAATAGGAGGAACACTATTTAGGTCAACTTTGAGGGTTAATTTCAGAATCAAAAATAATAAATTTTAAGTTTAAAAAATTCAAACATATATACGGCCAATAACCCAATGACACATGATACAACAGTATAACGTTTTCCGAAAAATTGTATTCCCCGATAGACCTTTTTTCGTTACCCTGAATTGCTTGCTTTTTTTGAAAAATACGTAAGTCTTTTAAATACATTATCTATACTATGTGATATTTTTAGAATAAATTTGATTCATAATTCATGTCATGATAACTTCTCGAGTCTCTAAATGGTCCAGTGTTTAGCTTTGAGAAGTACATTGGATGGGATCTGTGATGTACTGTGGTATCGCACAAGAGCAAGCGACTCTGAAGATTTCTCATCGTTTTGAAAATATGATTGTTGAAAGACTATTTTGGGCAGATGAAGCAGGAGATTACTCACGAAGAATGCAGATCTTTCATGTGTTTATACCAACCACTGTACGAGTACATGTATACGAGCTACAAGTACTACCTTGTTAGATAAATGTGAGTACGAATCTGGACAAAATATTTGAAGGGCGTACAAAAAACAGTATATCGGATGTCATGGCAGAAAAAATTGCATCTGTAGTACAAAGAAAAGCTCTGAGATTAACAATCAGACACCAGTTCCTGCCTCTACAACCCAGATAATGTAGATTCTAAAACTAACTGGCATCTTTGAAAATCCTATGTTTGGGATTGAAAAAGTATTCCTGGTGTGAACTCTACCAAATCTGTACTTTCATTTCATGGTTTCAACATCACCATTCAAAATCACTGATGAAATATATAATTAAAACATTACTCAAAATCTGTTGTTAATCTAGATTTTAAACATTCACCCAGAAGCAACTTATTCATATTTTATTATCCTCTCGCAATCCATTATGAGAGGGATATAGTAACGGGTCTCGTGTGTGGGTAAATATACGCGCAACGCTGAGCTTATAGACACTCGCCAGGCCACATTTTTTTTTTTTTTTTTTTTTTTTTTTTGCTCTATTGATTTTATTCTTCACATGTAGCTTTGTTATCAAGAGAGAAAGAAACCTATTGATTTTTTTTTTTTGGCGGGGGGGGGGGGGGGGGGGTTCAAAGTTTGCACCTCGACCCACCAAATCAACTGTTGCCCTCAACCCTATTCAACAATTATATGTTATTTTTCAGTGAAGTTTAAGGTCTCCTTTTTTTTCTTCACATTCTTCACCATGTACTAATTTCATAAAAGCTTCTGTATCTCGTGTTGACATCTTCCATTACCAATCTAAAGAACCATTTCCACACAGAATATGATTAGGAATTCGGTGTCCTGTAGCACTGGCAATCTGAGACCATGTAACAAATGTCAATCTATCAATGTGGGCAAACTGTGTGGGATTATGTCGAAACAATCACATATGGAACTACCCATAGCAATGATTTGGGTTCGTAATTAAGGTATGCGATTTCCTTTACAGAATCAAAATATGCACACGTTTCGAAGTGATTCTATAAGTATTTTATTTCACCAAAGATTTATGAACCAAACTTTTGTAATGACGTCAAAATGATGACGGGCAATCATATCTTTTGTAATTATTGACAAACAATAGGATTCATATCAAATTTTGCAAATATTTTGAAACACAATGGGATTTAAAAGCGAACAGAGGTCGAATGATTTCAAGAATGTTTGAAGACATAAATAGAAATAGATTTGGACCTATAAAGTTTATATATATATATATATATATAATTTCCATTATGACAAGATCACAGATATAGATCTTTTCATGCAAATTATATACGAAAGCTAATAAAATCATACTTTGTGATGTCACCGGCCAATTTTTCTCTGTTGGACGAATGGTCAGACATTGAATTTCATTGAACAGGAAGACATTGTTAAAAACAGGAGGACATTGTTAAAAACTTTTCCCAAGTGCAAACTTTTGTATAATTTCGTAAAAGTATAGAAATATATATAGGAATCACATGAGTAAAAGATAAAACGAGTTCAAACCAGAGACATATACAACAAAGATAAGCCACTTTCCCCAAATCTCGTGTCATGTCGTGGTCCTGTGTTGCGGTAAAAAAAATGCATACAGTGATTTACATTAGGTATACCATCTGAAGAATGAAAGAGACCAAGTTCAAAATCCTATCAAACATTGAAGATTTTCATAAGATGTTTCACGTCAAAGTAAAACTAGATGCTATCGTTATACATTAAAACCTGCATGCATGTGATAATATGCATCGAGTATTCTGTTGAGTAAGTGCCCTTGGGTCATCCCAAACCTTATCTCAGAATTGTTGAAATATATTCAAAACAATTGAGGTGATGCGATTGTGATGATCCCTAGAGTATTCTGATGGTGAAGTGCCCCAGGGTCTTCTCATCCGCCAAAACTTTCTTTTTATTTTTTAAATACCCGGTATCTTTAAAATGTTTGAGATCCCAACCCTTAAAAGCAAATATATTCTTGCTGCACATGACGCAATGCACTGAGCATCAGATTTTTGTTCGTCGTTTTTCCACGAAAGAAAATCCGAAAAATTATTGCGCATTTAAAGGACACCACCAATCATCTCCCAACAGATGATTTGCATCGTACAATACGCATCGTACATTCAAAATTGAAGCATTCTTATTTATTAAACAGAGAACTTCAACCTCAATGTATATCTTGTGTCTGTCCAGTAACTATAGATCACATTCTTTTGGAATGTAGTGATTTTACGTTCATACGAAATACACCTTTTAATAATGTGCAATCAATGTATAGACTTTTTACAAATATTGACAATCATATCATTATGGAATATTTAAAAGTGTGCGACTTTTACAGAAAAATTTGAATGCTTTATTATATAACTTATTTATATACACAAAATGATATGTATTTTCACCTGTTTACGTATTTTTAACTTATAAGTCCGTCGGATGGGACATTAATGGGTGTCCCTTGTTCTGATTGATATTTCAGAAAATGGTTACGATGTTTGTTTGTGAAAGCTGAAGTTTCCCTGGTGGTCCCTAGTGAGCCTCCTCTCTTTCGAAAATCAGGGAAACGATCTTTTACGTGCCAAGGGGGTTACGATCCTTGACATTTGAAAATTACATGCGAAGGCTGGTAAAATTTAGAGGAGTTTTGATTAATCCGGAGGTGAACGGACTAAGTGAAACGAATCGTTATAATTTAATAATAATGAAGCTAGTCCTAAGATTTTTTAAAGAACTTAATTCGCAGTGAAAAAAAAAAAAAAAAAGTCAGTAGCACAATTTACGCTTGTTCGATCGATCAATATAAGGCCAAGACTAAAAATAACTTCAATGCACTCTGTCCAATGTCGCAGTATTTACGTAAACTGGTACCCTGTTGACCTCACTTCTTTCGTGTGTAGCACTAATCAGCGAGGAACCAGTTAATAATTACGTTCCAGGTAGTCTAACTTTCCGACTGGAACACTAAATACCTATAATTTTCGTTCCGGGTTATAATTTACGTTCCGGCCATAATTTTGTTTCCGGGCATGCATAATACTTTAAATCTTTTGAAATATGCAATGTTTACGAAAAATTCTTATGTTTCTATAACTTTTGGTTTAACTTCGCTTGTATGTTTTCTGCATGCACCCCAGGGCCCAAGTAATAATTATTGTTGTTAATGATATTTGTCTTCAATGATAATACCCAGAACGTTGAACATGGCTATAATTTGGGCTCCTCGTTAATAAAACTACAATTTTTCTGATAACGGTAGTAATTACTCTGTCGTTAAGAATGTTTCTTCAGCTACAGCACCCTGAACGATAAATATAGTCATAATTTGGGTTTCGCGACAGTTTATCGTCTTCGAATGGTAGCAATTACTCTGTTGTTAAGAAATTTCGTTAGCTAATGTATCCGGAACGTTAAAATTGACCGGGCTGTTAAAACTTATATATTGTCATCAATTAAATAGTAATAATTATTATGTTGTTAATAATATTTGTTTTCATCAACTGTACCCGGAATGTTAAATATGGTTATAATTTGGATTCCGGTTACTAAAATTACATTTTATTGTCTGCGAATGGTAGTAATTACTCTGTAGTTAAGTACGTTTCTTCAAGCAAACAGTCTTCTACTCGAATTTTAAATTGTAGTCTTCACGTTTAATCTCCATATCCACGCATGCATTAAAACACCATCACTTTTATGTTCAATTATACAATGGTTGTGAGACAAAAATAATTTTTTTTTAGATAAATGGAAGGTAAATGTTAGCAAGCCCCATATAAAGCCTACTGTATTTGTTATCAACACAAGTTTCACACCTATCATCCCGATTGTGGAAAGGGTGTGAAACTAAGATACATCTAGGTACCCAGCTGCAATCACATACGGCATGAAATTGTTATCAAAACAATAGGCGTTAAACCTTTAGAACTGTATATTCTACCTGTACACCACAGCATATTTAGAAGATACTAGTCCACAGAAAATTGCCGTCAGTACACTAGGTGTTAGACCTTTAGAACTGTGTACACAGTCAGAAGTATCTCAGATGCTACCTTGAAACATATAGGAAAGACTTTGACTGTTCCCTATTCTCCTCTTCATGTTCTGAACAATTATTGGGATATTTCAGATATGTTATGACATCCTCCATCGTTCGAGGGTAGTATGAAAAACGACAAATTCACAGATTGAAACCATGACCCGGAACCCAAATTATGATGTTAAGGTTCCGATCGGAACGCGAAATAGCCGGAACGTCAATTATGCGATACCGATCAATTGATATGATCCATCTATCCTTCTGTGTTTAGTAAATCAGAAGTGATAAAAGAGATGGATAGGTTACATGATGAATATGTTTTGGTTCCTGCTAACAAAGCTGGCAACAACATTGTATTTGCTTGTAAGGTTCATTATTACAACTGTATTCTAAACGAACTTGCCATTAGTTCCACATTTATTAATCGCACTTATACTCCAACTGCCGTTTCAAAATTATGTTTCGGTTTTAAATACATTTAATAGCTCAGTCAATGAAGCGGATGAATATGAGTTACCGTACCTATACTGGATGCCCAAACTCCACAAAAACCCTTACAAACAAAGATACATTGCTGGATCCAGTAAATGTTCTGCCAAGCCTCTATCTTTGCTCCTTACGAAAATATTAACTGCTATGAAGGAGAAACTTCAAATGTACTGTGCCACCACATATGCCAGAAGTGGTGTAAATCAAATGTCGATTCTTAGAAATTCTAAAAAAACTATTAGTGAATTTGAAATCACAAAACTTTTCGCAAATTCACAACATTAAAACGTATGATTTTACAACACTTTACACAACCATACCTCACGATAAGTTAAAGACTAGACTTTTTGACATCATAGACAGTTACTTCCTCAACAAAAATGGTAAAAGGAAATATTTATATTTAGTGATTGTTCATCCCAAAAATTATTTTGTTGAACACCACTCTGACTCCACGCACAAGTACTCTGAAGTTGCTATTAAAGAGATCCTTTGTTAGCTAACCTATTTTTATATTCATATGAAGCAGAATTCATTCAAAAGCTTCTACATGAGAAGAAAAAAGCTCTTGCTGTGGCCTTCAATTCGACATTTAGATGTATCGACGACGTTTTGTCTATTAACAATGATCATTTTCATTCATATGTCGATTTGATATATCCCAGTGAACTTGAAATAACAGACACCACAGAGTATTCCACTTCTGCTTTGTACTTAGATAATTTACTGAAAATAGATGCCAGCGGCAAACTAACAAATCAACGTTTTGACAAAAGTGATGATTTCAATTTCTCCATCATCAACTTCCCTTATTTATGTGGCAATATTCCATCATCACCTGCATATGGTGTTTATACCTCCCAACTAATTCGATACGCAAGAGCTTGTTCTGCATACGATCAGTTTTTAAATCGAGGCGGGCTAATGACAAAGAAGTTGATATTACAGGGGTTTGTGCCTCTCTTATTAAAGAATGCATCGCTATACGAAGGTTACAGTGCAAAGGTTCCTACTGATTTTCTTGACATCTAACATTATAGTCGTAAGACACCTTAATCCTTTCAATGCGCATGCAGATTCTTATTGATTTTCTTACAAAATATACAATTACTCTAATTTATATAACAGTATATATTATTATACAATATTATCATACTGTTTATTATTAAGTAACTAATCTTACAATATATCTAAACGTGTGCACGAATAAACTTCTTATAAGCACTTTATTTCAGACATTGATTTCTAAAGTTTGTCTCACTTCTTCCCAGGATCCCACAATTCTAAGCGGGCCGACTGACCACATGCATTGGTAAATCAGTTTTACATATTTTAGCATAGATTATTTTCCCGTAATCATAAAGAAATAATATATAAAATTTTGTCGAAAAAATGATAATAAAAGACGTCATTCTTGATTAGAACACTTCCGCGGTAACAAACATCTGTCCCGCAGAAACGCAAGTGATTTTTCAAATCTTATTTCATAAGAGCGCTATGGCTTACTCCCCGACAATACAGTCGATTCAAAACACCAGCTTCTATAAATAAATAAATATACCTAGCATATTTTGAATTCATGGCCAAATCATCATACTAACCTCAAATCATCTTTAAGTTACAACTCTGCCCCGTTGGGATCAGGGTTAGAATAGATTCTCAGTACCCCTTGCTTGTTGTAAAAGGAGATTAAATGGGGGCAGTCCATGAGACCGTGAAACGAAGACCCCGTGTCAAAGCAGGTGTGGCACGATAAAGATCCTGCTCAGAGGCCATGATTGCCGACAATAGGGCTAAATTTTGCAGCTCTTCGCCTTACCCTTTGTGCCAACATCCGTGCAAATTGGTAAAATAGCTAGTTTATAGCTAATGTTTATTGTTGTTTATGCAAGTCCGACTTTAAATTAAAGATTAGTTTTCTTTATTTACCGGCAAATGTGATGTCTCATATGAGTGAAATATTCACGGGAGGGCCGATAAACGATATACAACTAACCAATCTTACTAATCTACTGTATAGTATGCTTTTCTATCAGGATTTTGCAGTAATATCAAAGTGGGCTAATCAGTGATTTACATGTAAAAACACAATAAATATTTATGTAAACTAAATTTGAAGCTTTTTCCTTTCATAACAAAATGTGCGTGTTACAAGGGCGTCCAGTAAGTAAGAAAAATATCACTCTTACAGTAAAATGTAGAAGCTCATCCTGTATGGATTGCATGTGTAGTTCCTTCTTTACTGTAACAATATGTAATATCATTTGTTGCTACGCAAAATGTAATAACTACGCAAAATGTAATAAACTCAATTAATACATTTTGAGTTGATCGAGCATCTTAGCCATTTTCCGCTTGAAATTTATCATCAGTAGCCAAATCTTAATTTCGGGTATGGGCAGAGGAAAATCATTTTGACTGCTTGAATTCCGTGGTTCTCTTCTCCGAAGACATAATGGTAGGTCCGTCAAATTGAAGTGCTGGATCATTTTTCATCGAGGTCACTTCTCTTACAAGTAATTGTTGGAAAAGCGTACACTGTAGTATCTCTTGTACTTAGCTGCCTGTGCCCATTTGCACTATAGTCTGGTCCGATTTCAGCTAAAAAGAACTTCTAACGGCAAATTATTATTATTTGGTTCAACATAACTTTTTAACCTAATTTGAGTATGCTGAATCTGAAAAAATATGTTGAACTTCATGAAAATGGCGTTAAATAGGTCAAAATGGCGATTCAAAATGGCGGACAGTAATTTTTTTCAAATCGTTTTGAAACGCGCATGTAGAAAAAAAAATGTAAAAACTATGATTACAAAATACAATAGCATCGAGAAAAAGATAGAAATAAGCATGCGACCCTAAAAAAGCCATTGCACGAAAGAAAACCCGAATTTTCTCTGTTTTTCCTCAAAATTCAACGTATACTGTTCCTACATTGTTCTTTGCTTGTGACTTTGCACTTACAAAGGTCCATGCACAGCAAATTGTTACGCTTGCACCCACACCTCAATGTTTTACAACCTGTTGTGCAACTACATGCAATCAAGTCTAAACAAGATTCTGGAATTGGGTCTAAAGTCATCAGAATAGGCACTAGAATACCTTCATTCAACTTCCATCCCATCTCAGTTGGAGATGGTAATGTGGGGTTACTTATATTTGCTTGTCTCCATACCAGCGCTTGATAATGTGCACGTTTAATGTGCAGATGCAAGGCATCGCTAGTGGGGGGCATGTTTTCGGGGCTCTTGGATTTTCCGAATAAAATGTTCCTAACCGAGTCAGTTGACGACACTGTGCCCTGGTTTTACAGCTTGCATACGAACTTTTCACAGTCGACTATTTTCTGTTCAGTTAAATTGCCCTCTCCAAAACCCCCAAGAAGCCCAACATTGTCTTTGTAAACCTTAAATCCAGTTTTTTTGGATATCCCAAAGAAAAAAGAAGTTGTGTCACATCCAGTCAGAGCATGGAATGCTAACAGATTCGTGCACATTTCTGGAGAGGTAAAGGTTTTCTCTACAACAGCATGAATAGGAATGTTCTTGGGCTTTGCAGATGTTCCAGCAACCATCCACAACTGTATATTTATTTCTGAAAAGAAAGATACAAGTAGCAGTAAAACATCAGTATCAGATGCTAGTACAACAACTGAACTGCAAGTGGATTCTTTCGCACAATGTATGGCATGAAGAACTATTCTAGTATCTGCCTCTTCATGTGACGCATGTAGGGCAGATATATCGAGGAATTCGTCATTGCATTTAACGCTATTCTCATCGAGAAACCCACCAGCAGTAACAACAGTTTTCTCTGTGGGTGCATGAAGAATTATCTGCTCAGATAAAAAGGCAGCTAGGTCTTTCTTGTTGTCATTCAAAGACAAAAAAGCTGAAAAGTTATTCGGGAGTGGCACATCCTTATTTTCAATAACCCTTCTAACTGGCTGCTGCCCTTTTGCCCTACGAGAACGAGTGCCCGATTTTATAGATTGTTCCCTGTAACGGTCGAACAGAACATCAACTCTTGAATACATGGCCCCTTTTCTCACCACAGTGGAAACAAACTCATCTGCAAAGTCTCCAAATGTTTTCATGCCATGTGTTTTCATGCTCTGAACTAAAGCCTGGCCATCTATGATCAAAGCTGGTGATTCGCCTACATTTTCGACTCGCGCCCTTACATCAACATCTTGAAGTATGTCTTCTAAAACAACAGATTTGTTTCCAGACTTTAGTGCACCGCTGGTATCCGCTATAGATATCGGCACAGGAAGGAGCTCGTGTTTCAAAATCTGCTCTAAATCAACCTCTCGTCCGGCCTTATATGCAATGACAAGTCTCTGCAGTATGTAAATCAAAGACCTCTTGTCCGCCATAAAGAAGATTCAGAAACATGAGGATACTATCTGGGACACAACTTACGGCATCAGCCTCACAAACATTCAAACCCATGTGACCAGGTCTATCTTGCAGGTCTGATCTTAATCTTAGTGCAACATGTACCAGTTCATGAAATGAGTTGTGTGGAGGTTTATAACATGGCATAGTGAGTAATTCGTCATCCATGGTATCTTGGTCATCATGAAACATATCTCCAAAATGAGATTTAGAAAGAATATGGGGCACTAAAAGAGTTTCGCGTTCAGATACTGCTCTATCGAGGGGACGAAGAAACTGGAAGATATTCTGCACCTTGGCTTGCAGATTTTCTTTAAACGTTGATCTACGAGTGATAAAAGACTGTGGCATTTCAGATCCTACCTCTTCTACCAACTTGGAGTACCTGTTCCATGTATCAGAGAGCTGTAAGATTTGGCACTTGCTGGCTGCGTACTCCAGTTCTCGAACAAGAAATATTATGGCCAGATCTTCACATTTTGACTCCTTTTCTGTTTTTTGTGTATCATACTTAAAAGCATTCATGCATTTTAGATGGTACTTACCCTCTGCAGCTATCAAATCGCTAACGTTTCCTAACTTAACACGAAGTATGTTGTCATACTTTGCATTTTTAAGAACCATGTCGCTAACAGAAAATGTTGTAATGTTGAATAGCTTCTGTTTAATTTGTTGTTGACAAAATATGCATAACTCCCAATCTATTGGTGTAGATGCATTTCGCAAAGTTCGGGATGCTGCTGCAGAAGGGTGTGAGCAAGATGACGTAGACGGTACATCATCCTCTGTATCGACGTTGATTGTATCAGATGTGTTTGTAAGCAAACATGCTTTTCTTTCCATTAACTGAATTGGTCTGGGGTGAGTAAATGCACTATAGCATTTCCTATGACATAGAACTCTATCATTCGGACTTAATTTTTCTATTCTGTCAATGGCATCATAGTTCCTGGCATCTTTAACTTTCTTACGACGAGATGCCCTCTCGGTCAACGTTTCGATAGACTTTTTGCTTTTTAATTCTAACGTGTCTGTCTTTTTTTCCTGACATATAACACACAAATCTGTATCTATTTGATAACTTCGCTTAAGTGATCGTTCAGTCATGATTTCTAATCAATGAGTGGTGAGATATGACAAGCCTATAACCTCGGCCATCAGTTTTATACCTTATGTCAGAATCATTTGTTAATTCGATCCTCGATTGTGTCGGTCGCGCTATTGTGAAAACCATTGAACACTGTGTTGAATTTCAAGTGCATTTATATCATAAAGTATGCAATACGTTAACTGAATAATTTGCACAATTAGAAGGAAATAAGCATTAAATATCATATCAAAATGCATATATATACTGTGCGTCAATATGCGGTTGCGAAAAAATGAGTTAATTGGGATCTAATCGTTTTTTTCACAATTTTAATTGTTTAACGAACATTGAACAATTTATTCTATTTTTCAGACACATATAAGTTTAGTACAAGCCTTTAAATTGCTTTAATTTGCAATAAACTTTTTTAAAATAAAGCCATATAGATAATTTTGCAAATTTCAACACCGCCATTTTGAATCGCCATTTTGACCTATTTAACGCCATTTTCATGAAGTTCAACATATTTTTTCGGATTCAGCATACGCAAATTAGGTTAAAAAGTTATGTTGGACCAAATAATAATAATTTGCCGTTAGAACCCATTTCTAGCCTCTTTTTTCAAAATCTGGACCAGACTACTATAACGACTGAGGTAATTTACAGATGGTAAGATTCACTCCTGATGAAGATTCGTGGTATAATAAATGTGTTGTGTACTGGGGATTCTCCTACACTGATTTGGTTCTATGAGCATGTCAAGAAGGTCCTATAACTTCTTCCGATCCTCCAGTGATATTTTAGGGAAACTATCCAATTTAGCTGCCTCAATTATTCTGATTTACCATATCACTCTTTTAGACGTTCCCAAATGCAGAAACGTCCTTTAGAAGGATTGTTGATGCTTGATGATTTAATGCTACTTGAGAATCGTTTTGATTATGGTCTAACCACTTCACTAATAGGTCCATCTCCTCAAACGCTGAAACGTTCAGTTCATTCACAATGCCAGTAAAAAACCCAGTAAAAAGTGGATTTCCATGTCTGATACGAATCTGATTGATCATTGAATGGACTGAACTGTCTTTTCGCTAGAAGTTCCATCTTAGCTTCGAGTAGTTCTTTTTGTTTCTGAAGCTCCGTTTCTTTGTGAATATATCAAACTTTAACCCTTTCTGAAAGTTTCGATCTGTCGTTCAATGTTGTCGATGATGTTGCGACGTTTCTGATGACAAGTCATCTGGGAATTTATCTCGATGTATCTCCCTCCACACTGAGAAGACTGAAAAAGGGTAACTTTCGACGTAATCTTTGCTTTTTCTGTTTGATTCCGTCTTCCCTAGATACCGTTTATCCTTGTTGGAATCATCAAAGTAAATGAATATGTTTTCGATTTTGCTTCCATGATTTTCTAAGGACTTTTAGCTACGTATCTGAAGTTTACTGGTACAGTCCTTCTCCCTTGAAGGTTGGCTCGATGGGTCTTTTGTCTTTGGCATCCATTGCTAATACAGTTCTTATACTATTCTGTCCATACGTTCGCAGAAAATATAGGCATAATACATGTATACAACTTCATACAGATGTCAAAGGACTTTATTCTTTTTTCTCAATGACGGCAGTTTCATACGGTGTGTGTGTGTGTGTGTGTGTGTGTGTGTGTGTGTGTTTTAAAAGACTGAAACAAAAGGAAACATGTTCGAATTACTTACTAATTCATAGAACATAGATAACTATTGAAAACAATAATGTATATGATTTAAAGGTAATTACAATAATAAATGTTAAAGAATTGTCGAAAAGTAATAATATAGAACAAAATATGTATTTATGACATCGTAGTGTTTTACATGTAAAGTTATGAAAATATTTGTGTGCCATACTTTTGAGATTTACTGTAAGAATTGTAAAGCCCTAAGTAAAGCAAATAATCTGCATTGTCTAGTGAATCAGCATGTGAATATAGTAAACTGAGAAACTCTGTTTTCTTCTTCCATATGCTAAATTACTAGACTACATACAGGTTTACAAGACTGTGTACTGGTCTAGTTTCCAAACGTTTTACTTGCACCTTTTTGTGCCAGAATTATCCACTTTCTTGACATTGACCATTATCTTACATAACCAACTGGTTATGTGGAAAACTCACTTTACAATTTTCTATCATTCTATAAAGTTTTTTTTTATTTTGTTTTTGGGGGGGTGTTTTTTACACTTCTAGACATATGGGAATACCTGATCTGATGATAATTTGGCTTCCTAAGCTGCTTATTAGTAGTATAACACCCCTTGATGGGAGGTTATATATACAAATTATCCTCAGACACAGCTCTGGTAAGATTACTAGTACATTGTCAATCTTTCAATTCTATTGTTTGTCGACTGGAAAAAGTAGAATAAATTCAAAGTGGCCTTCACCTGGGCCGGTAACACATCCAAATCATTAAACGACCCCAATCTAAATGTGATCTCAATATATCTGAAGGAAACCAAAGAGATTATTCTAGACGTTGCACAGGATTTGATGAATATGATGAAGTGCTGTTAGCTACATGTTTGAAAAGTAGATATAGAAAGCGGGGATCGGTTAAAATTGCCCCGCCATCACTCGATGAGAAGAAAATGATCTTTAAAGAAAAACGCAAACTGGGAGAGATCGAAAAATACTTGTATAAAACTGACTTTCTCAGGTCGAGCGAGTCGCGCACGGAATGTCCGATGGAGCTCTTCTGAATGAGATACCACAAGGAAGACTGTACAGGATAACCTCCAACTGTCGTCGATGTATTGTGAAAAAAAAAACTATCCACAACGATCTAACAACTCTGATGGCGAGGAATTGGAAGAAAACTTTGAACTGTTTGAAGTGTGCGGGTGGACGCATGCTAACAATAAATTGAAAGGTGAAGTGATAAATCATTCTCATTGTGGCATTATCAAGATAAATGAAACACATTTGATTAGTTCCAATGAGTTTAATTTACCATAGTATGAATACAAGTGGATAGGTTTCAATCATACTCAGATGCACGTAAACACATCCAGGGACTTTGGAGGAGTAGGCGTTTTGATCAAGAACTGGCTATTTAACTTGTATAATGTTGACATTATAGACAAATGTTGTGAAGGAATCCTTAATGTACAAATTCAAAACATATAAAATACTTTTTTTTACATCATAATTACCATCAGAAATCTTTGGGCGTGATGCCACTTCTTTTTATTTCCACTTACTTGTTCAGATATACTTTCAGTACGATGCAGATGCAACTACCCTGTGTGGCAAATTACTTAGTAAATGCTCGTATTGGAAACATTCAAAACACCAATAACTATAACAAGTGCCCGATGTTTTAAATATCTATGATTAAAAAAAATATCTTCCTGTAAACAAACTATTCACAAGGTATATCACGCCGCCATATTGGTTTTCTATTTTACCAGCTGCATCGCTTCTAATTTTTGGCGAAAAGTTCGATATGATATTATAATTATACCCCAGCCGTTTAGAAACAACTCGTATCTCTCGTCTCGTTATGGTGAAATGGAAGTAAAGTCCATTTGTCGGCTATAATCAACCGTCAATCATCGTCGATGAGAAAAAATTGGTGAAAGGGGGACGGAAGTTCACATAATTTCGGGATAGTCCTTTTTTATTGGTCGATAAAATTAGATATTATTATAATTAGCAGTAGATTTAAATATATTCTAGATCGTGTAGATAGCGAAGTAATATGGATCGTAAGCACTAATTGATTAGTCTATACTTTATTTATGTAATTTTTTTAACAACGTCAAACATGATAACTTCACTTATCCATGCATTCGTTGTATCAAAATTAGTTGAATGTAAATGTCCAACGTAATAAGAAAAGTTCACAATCGAATTAACACCCACACAGCATATATGTGGGCGTATACGAGGGCATACTCTCAAATGATCACAGTGACATTTATACATCCAGATGTCCTCTCCCGTATATCTGTAAATTTTCAGTGTTGTCATAATGGGTGACAAACCTTAGTTGTTCGGAGTCGAAGCAAAAGGAGTGGTTGGTGGGAATTTTCAATGTTGTTCTGGTAATTGCGATAGATTTACTAAGTTCCCCTTCCCAGTCTGCCCTAAACCTACACAACTGTGCCCGAATTTTAATGTTTGCAGGGCTGCACTTATCCCTGCGTTCATTGACACCCCCTTTCCCCGCACAAGCGTCAAAGGTTACATCAGCAAGGGAATTCTCATTTGCATAATTATGTCAAATGCCGTCCCCCTTTTACCAAATTTCGCATTTGAGAAGCAGTAGACGATGATTGATTATAGCCGATAATAGGAATTTGTTTCCAGTTCAACATCACGATTCGAGAGGTAAGAGCTTGACAGAGTTGTTTCTAAATGGTAGGGGGTCTAATATAATATTATATCGAACTTCTCGTCGAAAATTGCAAGCAATGCAGCTGGTAAAAAAAGAAAACCAAGATGGTATACCTTGTCAATAGTTTGTTTACAGGAATATAACTTTTTATAGATATTTAAAACGTCGAGCGCCTGTGATAACTATGCAGATGAATCCTTTCCCGGTTAGCAGTTGACAGTGCAACAGGATTTTACTGATTTTGTAATAGATCTCAGATATTGTGTTTTGAATGGAAGATTCTGAGATGAATGGAACACTCACTTTCTTTTCAAGACGTGGTCACTCCGTCGTTGATTACGTTTCTTTACCTAATGACTTTTGCATTACAGCCTTCAGCGATATTATAGAGCAATAACGCCTGATGAACTTACTTGATGAGAAAAGTGAACTTCCAAACTGCTTCATAATTGCATTTGAACTTATTTTTAAACCAAAACTAACAATGCTAGTGGAGGTCAATGAAATTGACACAAAGGCACGCTCAAATTAACGGCAAATTCCATTTGATTCCATGAACTTCAACAGCGGTTGACAGTCAACAGCTTAAACACCAAAATTTAAATGTATAGTACAAATCAGAAATTCACAAAATTTAAGACCTAGTTTGTGAATCAGTTATGAGTGAAATATCCAAAACAATTTCAAAGTAAACTGGTCTACAAAGAATTGGAGGGGGAGTGATAATATTTCACAGATGATCTTGCCGAACTATGGAAGACCGTGAAAATATATTTCTCAACTGTAAAATGAATGAATGGTACGCATACTAAAATACATTTGAGACAAAAATATAAAGAAGGACAAAATAAACTAGATAAATCATCCGTTCTATGAAGCAAAGTTTAAGTAGGAACTGGCTATTTACATTAATTCCGTTGTTTCTCAAACCAATAACCGAGGAAATTTTAGGACCATATCAAAGCCAGATTTTTTTTTTTTTTTTAAAAAAAAGCAAAAAAGCAGCAAGATTGCAGATGAGTGTAACTGAAAAATGGCGATTTAACAGATCCAAACTTTGTACGAGAAAAATGCACATCAGAATTTGAAAAATCTATTATTGTAATCCACAAAACAATCTGACATTAGATTAAATACTGTCTGACGTTTTTCATACCAATTATTAGGCCGTTCTTTACACATTAATTTTAACTACGGATTACTCCGTTTACCTAATCACGATATAGGGCCCACGGCAAGTATGACCGGTCATCAGGGGATGCTTACACACGAAGTGATTCGGTTGTGATACTGTAGTGAGACAGGGTGACAATTTATCCCACACAATTCGCTCTCTATAAGTTCAGGTGAAAGCGCTAAACAAATGGCCCCAAATCGATGATTATGATTAGAATATATCAAATTATGTAGATGGCATTGCTTTAATATCTCCAACTGAGACCGATCTACAGGACATATTGGGTACGGTTAACTCTTGGTGTAAGAAAATGTCTCCTCCAAATAAACCCTAACAGACTATATATTTTGCTTAGGAGTCTGTGTTACACAGGTTCTAGACTATTGCAGTGGAGTATGACGTTACACAAATTATCACTCTGTGGAAATGGTCCAAAACAGAGCAATGCGACATTCCCATCGGTGTTTATCATTTAACTCCGCTCTTAGCGGTCTACGGAGACATCGGATGGCCAATATCATTCTGTCGATATTAATGAAACAATATTACGCCATTGGAACCATATAATGACGATGTGTGAATTACGATAAGTGTGTTTTAATGACCGCACCCAGACAAGTCGCCACATTAAAGTCGCAATAGACTCACTAGATATGACGCAGTATTTCTTGATTTTAAGAACATGTGATCTGGAAGCCGAAGAATATGTGATCTGGAAGTAATTCTCGGTTAACTATGCTCCAATATCTTCAAACTTTTAAAAGCCCTTACAATGGAAAAATATTATGATTATCTACTAGATCTCCCTAAAACGCGAGATCAACTATTAATGAGGATCGAAACTGGTTCATACAAATGCGAATCAATCGAGGACCGCACGCGTGTGCTATGTGATCAAAATGAAATAGATACAGAAAGACACATTTTTGCTACAAAGTTTTTTTTACACACTAATAATAGTTTAAGAAAGGATTTCTTCATCAAAATACAAGTACCTGTATATTACAATTTGATTGCTTGTAAACAAAATTGTTAATTAATCACGATAGACAGCAGCAAACATCATCATATTTGATATATATATATATATATATATATATATATATATATATATATATAATATTTTACAATTTTATTTATCAATTTCCTTGAAATCTCATCTATCCATTTTCTTGACATTTCAGGACCAATCAACAAGGTTCTAACAAGATTAATTTCCCTCAGGACGAACCCGTGACTCTGTCCTGTCAATCGGCGTCATCTAGCATCAACCACCATGTCATAGTAGAAATCCAAACCCCATTACCACTGGGTGTCTTGCAATATTTTCTCCATCAATCAAAGATATAATTCTTGTATTCACAATACGGGATCAGTGCCCTTCAAGACTAATGGATATATCCTGATCAATAGGTTTTGAGAGCATGTTTTTCCTATGGATATGTGATGTTAATGTTTGAACGAGCCATTCTTCAGCACTAACCACAAATCAGAGACAATCTATCGGTCTCCGAAGTGCGATAACTGTAATAATATGAGATCATCAGACTGTGAGAATGCACAAGAGTCGCCATGTCTCAACTGTTCTTGGTCCCTAAAGATACTTTCACCTTTTATAAAGTAAAGTTACTTTTATTTTGATTAAAAAAAAATTATGCACCACTTTCTGAAATATGACGTAATGATTTTTTAAAAAGTTAATGAAAAGTGCAAATTTCATGCAATTTCTATTTCCGCATATAGAGAGTGACAAAGTGAACAAGATTGATATTGTTGCTACCTATGCATCTTTAAAGATACGTCACTGATATAAAACTGAACCTTGTGCTCAAAGTCACTTGATGTTTTTGAAGTCAATAACGATCTTGCAGTATATTAATGTATTATTACTTTTTGATATAAAACAACAGACGACAATGCGTCATTTCATAATGTTCAATCTTGTGTGTTGTGACTTTTCTGGTTTTATTTTCACTCATTCATTTAACAATCATGAAAATTCTGTTCTAACCTTAAGCTTCAGATAGATAAAAATCGAACTCAGCAGAAAGAATTTTATCTTTCCCTATTATCAAATGAAAGATATGCTATGTAATCAAGAAATATATTTCAATTTCAAAAATACATGAAGATATAAATTGTGACGCTTTACATCAGCATACTTCATGAAGCGCGTTAGCCGATGAAATAGCAATACTGTATTTGTATATATTCATACGCGCATTGTTCACAACTGCAACGTATTCATAAGGAAATGGTTAACATTACAAATTGTAAGACTATCAAAGGCAAAAACATAGAAATGTAATCAATTATAATGTAATTGTTTTATATTTCAAGAGCGACATGGTCATGCTTACTTACTTACTTATTTATTGCTTTCCGCCACACTCAACAATTTTTCAGTTATCTGGTGGCGTCCAGTTTTTGTTGGTGGAGGAGAGAACCCAGATACAATGTACCTGGGAAGAGACCACCGACCTTCCGCAAGTAAACTGGCAAACTTGCTCACATGACGCCGCGGCCGAGATTCGAACACGCGCCGACAGAGGTGAGAGGCTTTGTGATTTTGAGCCCGATGTTCTAAACACTCAGCCACGGAGGCCCCTGACATGGTCATGATTAGTCATATTAATAAGCAAGCACTCTCAGATAGTACAGGTCAAGTTTATTCAATTTATGGCTCCCAAAGGATGGATGAAGCCACAATACAGGAGATCA
The DNA here is from genome assembly GCA_024699665.1 of Ostrea denselamellosa. NCBI lineage: Eukaryota > Metazoa > Mollusca > Bivalvia > Ostreida > Ostreidae > Ostrea > Ostrea denselamellosa. The sequence continues at coordinate 20,371,677 of JAMZEH010000005.1, read as the reverse complement.
AAATTTTTCATGGGCATATATGATAACAAGTCTTTAAGTCTAATGAGCAGCTAAGCTATGGTCATATTAAGAGGCATACACTTTATGGTAGTAAAAATGAATGCCCCGAAGGGTATTGCGGGGCCGCAATAGGGGTTACATAGGAAGTTTTTACTTGGGAATATTTTGGGAAAAACTTATAAAAGATTCTCTTCAAGAGTAGTAAGGCCATGATTGTTGATGTTAGTATGCAAGTTTCTTCAGATTCAAGTTTATTCAAATCCTGGTTGGGGAAGGACTCAATAGGAAATTAAAGTTTTGCATAAAAATATTTTTTAAATATCTTATTCTCAAGAGCATTGGGATAGGATTAGTCATATCAATATGCAATCATCTCCGGATAGTGCAGATACAAGTTCCCTGGGGGCTAGGTTTGCGCACAATACATATCCAAAATTCTACATGAGAATGTATGGGGGAAATTTGAAAAAAAAATCTTTCTTTTAATATGGACCATGGGGTTATTGGTGGGGCTAGAATCTGGGATAAATTCTAAATGATATATGAATATAGGAGAACATGGGTATCCCTAGGTTATGTGGATTCAAGTTAAATTAATTCATGACTCCATTCGGCTTAGGTGGGGTCATTATATGGATTCAACATTTTTCGTAAAAAAGGTTTAATTTTTTTTTAATCTTTTGAAAAAGAACGACAGAACCAGGTTTACTCAAGTAAGTGTTGTTGCCCATGGCCCTCCAAAAGAGATAACTGTAGGGCAAGACATTTGTGAAAATTAACTCAAATAAGTTTACCGGTTGCAGTAGCCCAGTGGTTAGAGCGTTCGCTTCGTAACCGGGAGGTCATGAGTTCGAGCCCCGATCGCGCCATGGCCGCGTCAAACCTAAGACTTTAAAATAGGAAGTGATTGCTCCTTCACCAAACGTTCCACATTTAGAAGTGAGAATCACGGGTCTTTCGGATATGACCTTAAAAACAGAGGTCCCGTGTCGCGGCAGGCGTGGCACGTTAAAGAACCCTCACTCCTACAGCCCTGAGCGCTAAGCATAGGTCTACATTTGTGGTACTTCAACTACAGCTGGTGACCTCTCAATACGAGGTGAGAATTCTCGACGGGACGTAAAATTAACAAACAAAACAAATGATTTAAAGTACGGGCTCGGAGTACGCAATATTCTTGAACAAAAACAGACAAGTTTCCTCCCTCCAATAGCCATATATCACCAACGAACTCAGATAAATAATACCAAAAACTGCTCTCAGACTGCCATTTTGATCGTTTACGTGCGCGTCTGAGCGCGTACAACAGCACTAAACTACTCTTAGAGTTGCGATCAATACATTTTGGAATTGTCGAACAATTCATTTTTAATGTAATCTCGTGGAGATTCAGGTTCGAATAGGTCCTCATCAGGCGCGGATCCAGCTTTTTTTACCAGGGGGGGGGTCCAAAAGACTGAAAGTCTGGCGAAGCCCCAGGAGACTCCGGGATTCTCACATTTTCACAGATAGTAGACTATGCGAAATTTGTGCCCAAAATTGAAATAGCCGCCTGAGCATTTTTTTCAGCTCTGCGGCGGATGTCACCATTACCAGTGACGGGACTGCATTTAGATCTATACTTAGCACTCAAGGCTTTTAGCACTGAGAGTTCTTTTTCGTGTCACGCCTACTGCGATATGGGACCTCGGTTTATATGATCTCGCATTTGAAAGACATTAATTGAATGAATGATTGACTATTGTTTTACGTTCATTCTTTACATATTATGTGGCTAATACTTACGATAAAATGTAAAATCTTTGCAAATTCCGGACCCCCCCCCCCCGACCCCCCCTCTAGATCCGCGCTTGCTCATACCCCTTGCTTGTCGTAAGAGGGGATTCAATGGGGTGGTCATTCGGATGAGACCGCAAAAACCGAGGTCCCATGTCACTGCAGATTGGCACGATAGACTCTCTCTCTCTCTCTCTCTCTCTCTCTCTCTCTCTCTCTCCTCAAAGACCGTAAGTGCCGAGCATAGGCCTACATTTTGCAGCCCTTCACCGGCAATGCTGACGTCTCCATATGACTTAAAAGATTCTCAAGAGAGACGTCAAACAATATACAACTAACCTTCTAATGTGTATTTTGATATGCTTTTCTCAATTTTCGCTCACAGATAAGTGAAATTCATGAAATTGGAAGTGCACTTAAAATAGCAAATTCAATCATTATAGCAACCACATAGTTTGAAATTGAATATAAATCATGACTTTAAAACGGAGAGGTTTCATTCGGAAGATGTGAAAATAACCAAATAGGTATTCATAATTGTGTATCGAATAACAACTTCAAAAACCTTTAGATATCGTATTTATGTTCTTATTTGTTTCACTCCAACGAACATAAATAATCTATGGAATATGCATGTATAGAAGTGCAGTTTATTACAGGTGGTGTAATATATGTATTCTGTACGAACAAATCTGTCATCTTTTATCTACACAATGACAAAAAAGATATTAGATTGTAGCATAACTATACAAAATTCCTCTTGCAAAGAGTGGGCGGGCGGGCAGACGTCTAACAGAGTGAGAACCTTCTAATGCGGGGAAAATCTAACACACGCCAAAGCGCGCGGGTATTTGACAGCTATTTACATATAAATAGGCTCTACTTGGCATTACTATGTCCAGTGTAAATAAACACACGAGTAAACATATGTTCGATGAAAACACGTATTAATATATAACTATGATAAATACATTGATCATAAGTACAACAATAAAGCAAAGTACTGAAACGAGGTGACGAACGATACAAAATGTCACAAAAAATAATAATGTTAATATACTGTATATCTATTTTGTTAAATTTCTATGCTGCTTGAGGAAAATTTGTGCCTCCAAGGTGAAAAAAGAAAAACAATAGTAAGCTTATCAAATCTAAGTCTAATTTACACACTCTATCAAAACAGTACTACAGTCTGGATTAACACTTAGCTATACTGTCACGTGCATGAGGATCAAATGTATAGAATTTCAAATCCACGGTGAATAAAGCAACTGAACTGGCCTTGCGTGTGAAAAATCACCGCATGCTTTTGACTGATTCGCAAAAACAGAGATGGAAGGCAGAAGCAAGAGAATGTAAAGAATCAATGTCCTTAAAACCATCAACTATGTCACCCGATTAAACATTCGATATCGATACGTGTGTTAATTGATCTTGAAGATAGAAATGATTAAGTAAATCATGTAGATGAAGACACAACTGATTACATGAAACTCTGACATGTCTGTACAACGAATCACTTTGTAGCAAAAAATGAATATTCCCTGAGTCACGCTTCTAGTGATTTCTCATTAACCACTTTATGAACAATACAAACAAGTGAATTGGCTACAAATGGCCTATCTCTGCCATTGGATCTTTGGTGAATGTTGCCAGTTACACATTTTTGTGTAGAATCTAAATTTTTCTTAGTTTTTCTTGAATTTTTGTTGTCCTTTGGTTTGATTATATTGAGTACAATCAAGTTTTCTTTTTACACGATTCGTTCTAAAGGGCATTATTAAAAACAAATAAATTTTTAAACATCGTACTATCTGAACTGTCATAAGAAAAACAAAAGGTTTTTTTTCTGTAGTTAGAAAAAAAATAGGACTGATCAAAGGGCTTCTTTGTAGAACCCTTGGTAGTACTTAAACTCAGGCCAAGCCTGTGTGATGTTAGGAGACAACACACCAAAAAGACATTAGATGAGCTGAAAGGAATCTCATAGACAATTGAATCAATATTCTTTGAGACTATTCTGATAAAGAATTGTTTATTTTTGTTTTGGTGAAGAATTTCATTGTTTATTTCTGATGGAGCCGTCTAAAATGTTAACTATGAATGTATAAATTTATATACCAGGTATATGAACATAGAATTGAAAAAAAAAATGTTCAGAATATCTCCAATGGCTTAAATGAGATTTTGTATTATTTTGAATTATTCACACGTGTTATAATAGATGATACCAATGAATATCTAGTCAAAGAGACATTTTCTAGTCTAATTATAAGCTGTTTTAATGCCTTTTTCATTGATAAAAATAAATGTCTATTTATTTCAATATGGTATCTTTATTTCAATTCCTTTTCTCTTATCAAATTCAACTTGTTTTGAAAGGGATAAATGTCCTTAATGTACAGGAAAAAATGAAGTACAATGTATTTGCAATTAAGACAAACTTTATTCGACAAGGAGCAAGATTGCAATACAGCGTTCATCAGGGAGAAAACGTCCTGAACTATCAGCGCTTTATGGCGAGGACTATATGGTTGTATGTAGACAAGCAATGCGATATACCACGCAGTACTACTACGATCCACACTACCTCAGCAGATCTGTTGTTCCGTACTTGTAGCTACTAACATTCTAAACTTTGCTTAATTTAGGAGTAGTGTACAGTTTTTAGTATGTTCTCCAAAAAGAACTATATTTTCCGTAGGAGTTTTTAACTAATTAACATATTTTCCTGACAGAAGCGCGGTAAAAACGTTTATTCCCAGAATCCTCTTCGATTGATAGATTGATTGATTGTTGTTTTCTGCCACACTTAACAATTTTTCAGTTATCTTGTGGCGTTCAGTTTTTTATTGGTGGAGGAGAGAACCCAGATTCAATGTACCCGGGAAGAGACCACCGACCTTCCGAAAGTAAACTAGCAAACTTTCTCTACACGAGCGAGAATCGAACCCGCGCTGACTAGAGGTGAGAGGCCTTGTGATTTAAGCGCAATGCTCTAACCACTCGGCCACGGAGTCCCCCTGAATCCTTTTCGAGATCAACAATAAACAATTCACAAGGAGGTACTAATTATCGGATGAATATCTTGCGTATATAATGTAACTGATTTTCACTTTTGTTTAGAATAACCCATTAATCAAAGCTGATTAAATGAGTTTTTCTCTTAGAAAACATCTACTTTCAGACGAATTCATTACATCACACACACACACACACACACACACACACAAACACACACGAATTCTATTTTTAGAGCGCTGTCAAATTGCGGGAGTATTCCATGACAATGCATCACTGATACATGTAATATAATTCGGGATAAATGCATTTTGGAAGAATAAACATCTAACATCTAACGGTCTAGGATTCATAGGAGTGTGCACTGCAAACTCGGACTAGCTGCATGTAGTATGATAATAAATGGAACGACTGGATCCATTACATACATATAAATGCACTTTTGTTATGATAGAAGTAAAGTCCTTTCACGCATTTTATCCGTATCCGTGAAAATATCTGAATTACCTACCTTTCTACTATATATAAATACCATGTATAAATTTTCAAGCTTGGGGTGCTTTACATTCATTTGCCATATACATGCAGGGATATGATGCTGTTATTAGAAACTACCTCGCATAGATTCAGCAGCACTTGTACTCGTGTATAGTTATCTCCCTTGGGGAAGAGAGTGATGGCTCTCCCGCATTACACTTTCTTTTACATTACACTTTCTTTTACATTATACTTTCTTTTATATTACACTTTCTTTTACATTATACTTTCTTTTACATTACACTTTCTTTTCTTTAGAAACTCTTGTAGTATCAAGGTTGGTGTGTGGTCACCGATATTTCTGATGTCGCCTTTATCGATGTTATTGAAGTGCTGGTTTTGGCAACGAAAATAAGCATTATCATCAACGTTATCACAACATTTTCTCGGTTATCTCTCTTTTGCCTGTAGTTTGTTAACATTACATCAGAATTTCAATGCATACGTTATAGGTATGGAATTCAGAATTTGTTCTGCTAATTTTCCTACACATGTGTACTTCTTTTCTAAAATGAATTAACTATTACAAAATACCAAAATATTGAAACTTTCATTTTCATTCAGTTCAAGAATGTGTCTATGTGTGTGGGCATGTCTTTGAGAGAAATTTATATCGTTTGAGGGCTCTTTAATATTCATTTTACTCATACTTCTCAACAAGAAAAAAACTTTACAAGCGTGTTGATAGCCTCAAATTCTGATCTAGTACTGTTTGAAACTCGTGAGCAAATGCACAAAAAAGAGTGAAGATGATTACATGGTTCACACTTCATTATTTGTTCTGTTGAAATCACGATACCTAATTCTGAACATCTGGAATATTCATATGAAATGTACTTCAGCTTTTCCATCGTCAGCTTGCTATATTTATGTAGCAATATTCCATTATCACCTGGAAATGATGTTTATGACTTTTAACTGATTCGATACTTGAGAACATGTTCTGCGTATGATTAATTTTTAAATCGAGACAAGCTACTGATGTCACGGAGGTTTCAACAGTCTTGTTTGAATTCAGCATTTTCAATTTCTGCAATTGTTATAATGATCATATTTGCAAATAAAACTTGTCATTAAGTTGAACGCTGTCTGAAATGTTTCATACCAATCGTTGGGCTTTGCTTTGCCTGATGATTTTGACTACGGATTGTTCCGTTTGCCTGATCGGGATAGAGGGGTCATGACGGTGTGACCGGTCAACATGGAATGCATTCTCCTCTGGGGCACCGTTTCAATAACCGATCTTTGATGGTAAACGTAGACCTAAACGTGAACATAGCATGTAAGACCGTTTCACTAAAAAGTTATGACTTGCTATTTACGACCAATATCGACCGCAACTCTACGAGTGGTCTAGGGGAGTTGTTAGTGCTTTTACATGCACGTAAATGAGAGCATTTTGTGGTAGTATTTACCTGACTGAGTTTGTTGACACTGTGAAGGAAGAATATATCTTGCAATCTGTTTGAGCCCGAATTTTAAAATAATTAGAGTTATTCTTTGCTAGGTACATGCTAGTCAGCCGAAATCAATGTAAAGGCAGTAAATCCATCGAATTTCACTCTTATATTTCCACTATCCTTCATTACTGATTTTTTTTTTAAAAAGGGGGGGGGGTAATATTTGTTATATTAATAACGATAACTTTTTAAAAGGGGGGGGGGGGGGGTAATACTTGTTATATTAATAACGATAACAGTTGTAAACAAAGGGGGGTGCTATGTGCCTGTATCACCTTTTGTGTACATGATTAATACACCTTTTATCACTATTTAGATGTAACTGACTAACAGCATAATACATGTACACTCAAATGATAAATAATACAAATTACTAGGAAAATATGACATGATCATAATTTGATAATGGGAGAGAAAATACAAATCCCAATTTTGCAAGTGGAGCGTTTCTTTAGAGTTTTGTGAAGGTCGTTAGAAACTGAATATACAAGCTATATTCATAAGGAAGGGATGAATCGTAACAGTACCCATGAGGCTCCGATCCCTTGTTATTTTAAAAGTGCAGTATCATGATCTGCATTTTACATCACCACGTAAAGCCGGAAGAATATATGTTTACAAGCCTAAACGAAAAAAAAAAAAGATTTCATAAAATAAAAATGCATTGGAATAAGAGATTTTAAGTCATTTAAGAGATAGACTATTTAGAGTCCAGGGTCCGTGATTTGTTTGAAATTTATACAGATATGTGAATAGTATTAATGTGTAGGCACCTACTTTACAACAAATAATAATTAAACGAATACATGTCTATCTGTGTTTAATGTAGGATAAAAGTGCCTATACTTGAGTGTAACTCTTAATGTAGTATTCTTTATGGAATTGATGAGACTGATCAAGGTTCGTCAGCTTCACTTTTTATATGGAATGCATATCTTACTGCATTTAATGTCATACAAACTACTGCACATGCGCTACAAATTCATGCTTCACGCGTCTAAAATTATTTTGTTGACTATTCAGAATGAGTCTACATATATTGTAACTTTAAGATAAGGGGATATTAGTGCGACGATTTCACTTACATTTATTTTATAGTTATTTTCTAATGCACATCTGAAAATGAGACAGACGTGTATTGAATATTATTAACCACCACGTAGTAACCCATATTCAGCTAAAGTATGGCATTTTTAATGAAGTCGGTCATCGTGCATTGGTTTGAAAAGTCCCTTACACGAAGTGAACCTTACACATTTTCCTGTCGTTTATGATTGTCAATATCCCCCGAGCTAAGACCCAGCAAATGTGCTAAATATGATATTCTAAACAAAAAACGAATACCATAACTGATTTTTATAATTTTTTTATTGCAAAGGATGAAATGAATATCCCTCTCTTCTTCGTCTACCTATATATAATACTACTAAAATTTAAGAAATCACTACGTTTAAAACTTAATCAGAGTGCAACTGGGGGTCTGAGAATGGCTATTTTTGCGAAATTTTGCGATATCCCTTCAACTGTTAAGCATGCTAAGTATCCATGTAAAATATTCTGTTCAAAATACGTATACTTTTTATTTTTAATGTTTTGATATAGACGACTGTGTACTACATACCCCGTGGTCAATTAACAATGCCGTCTTTAACAAAGAAATTTTTGTGAGTTAATGTGAAACGATATTCTGGGGTGTTTTTTTTTAAACCTGGCAAAGTCCATGACGTAGTCAAAGGCTACAGTGTGTGGTTGTTCAGGGTAAGCGATGGTAAGTCATGTATTTACCAGAAAATAATTTTCAGGTTTAAAAATACAAATAGGGTATAAACTAGTCCCGTAACGCCGTTCATGATGAGCGTTATGTCAAAACATTTTGTTTTGCCAAGGTAAAAACGGTCGAATTTCTTGAAAAAAAAAAATTAATAATATCAAGTAAAGTTTGGATTTTAGACCCAAATGTGACTGCTTTTCTACCGAGTTTAAAGAAAATTATGACCTTCAACTCAAAACCAATTTACTCTTATGTTAATACGGGTGCAGCATTGCGTTAGTTAAGAAATAAAATTCAGCAGTGAATAGATCGCCATACCTTGAAGTATCCCGATTCACAATCTGAAGCTTAACTTTTTACTATTTCTAATAAAAATGCAATTTGTATATTTTAAAAATCATTCGTTTATTTGAATGTATATTTCAAATATCAAAATCCATGTGTATAATGAATCATTTACATCGCGACATATACCATCAATTTTAAATCATTTATTATGATGTGACGTCAGAAATGATGAATTGTATCTTCTTCTTTTTTTTCTTTTTTTTTACCAAAATAGCAACTTTGATATTTATTTCTATTTCAAAAACACAGAGTGACTTCGTGAACAAAATCACCGTCTCTTCTTCAGATACATGCATTTCAAATCCAATTCACTAAATCGTTTCAGATTTGCAGAAAGGAAGATCGTACGAAAATGTGCACTTTAGCATCAACATTTCAAAATCATAGAGGGGGGAAATCGCATACATTTGAAGACATACTTGTACTTTACGATTACCAATATATACTTTTTAAGACATTTGTACATGTACATAAATTACATTCGTAAAAAATAAACTTTGATTTATGAAATGAGAAGTCATTTTAAGGTACCAAATTAGGCTATATGTACCTATATCGTTTAATGCTCTGTAATCAAACATGACTTTGAATAACTTTAATAACAGAAGAAGAAAAAATAATTAAATGTACTGGTTTTTCGCTGATGAGTTGAAGCACCATTTTCACATACTTTGTAATTTTCTTCATTTCATTTGTGTATATGTGGAAGACATGATCGCTTTCAATACATATTTAGGTCTGACCTCGTCCCTCTTTATTCGAGTTTCCCTGCTATCTCTGTAGACAGTTTTCTGTATATATTACAGGATTCCATCTGTATTATTCACTAAATGTCTTCTTTTTTTATTTTGGCTTGCGAAATTCTCATTCAGACATAACAGTGACGAGGATTTAATGAGAGTGTCGTCTGCTGTATTCAATCTTGTCAATGACAGTTGTTTCCATGAATTGTTGTTGAGGTTAAAGATCAAAAAGATTTGTGCACGGTTTCCTTTTTGTTCGTAATTTTCTCCATCTTTTTAAAATTCTTTCTGTCAATTTTTGAACTTTGTTTCGTTCTATTTCTGTCTCTGACGTCATTGATGGAATTGGCTGCAGACAAGCTTGGCGAATTATACCCACTAATAAGTCGTCAACTTTGTGGTTCAAGACAAGTGACATCTCTACGTATTTACATCCAAACTTGGTGGCAGTCTTTTCACCATCTGAAAAAGAAAGAAACTGATAATTAACATACCAAAGAGAAGCTATCGTGCATCCATCGTTTATTTTACGTCAACATTTATGTCAATCGTACAAACATTATGGAACAGAAAATTACAAGGGCTTTTGAAAACGCTGTCAACTCTAAAAAGTTGTCACATTCCAATATATACAGTATATATATAATTGTGATTATTCTAAATTAAATAAATATACTTTATTCGATATAACGAGTGTGTGTGTGTGTGTGTGTGTGTGTGTGTGTGTGTGTGTGTGTGTGTGTGTGTGTGTGTGTGTGTGTGTACAGTATACCTTTAGTAAAAACGACACGTTTCCTCTCTAGATCAATTTTGTTGGCTACAAGGAAGATTGGTTTCTGAAAATGTTTTCGGACCTTTCCTATAATTTTGATGGCCAATCTAAAGGACTCCACATCTACAACCGAATACATTACCACGATGGCATCCATGTACGCGCAAACTCGAACATTCTGAAAAAGTGTCAAGGAAATTTAGGTACATATGAATAATTTCCATTGTGCAATGTTATTGATTTTTTCGCGATCCCTCTCGGGTGAAAAACATCCGCTGATGTAAATATCAGAATATCACTATTTCTGTACTGCAGTTTATTGAACCCATTAAATATATAAATGAACATGAATTTTTTATACCAAAAGTTCTACAAAACAAAACAGTAGATTGTTTTCAAACAGTAAGAAAGGAAATAACTAATAATTATCATATATTTTCATACGGCCTCACCTCGAAAGGTATTTCTTCAACGAACATAAGAGAGGTTTCTTTGCCGTCCAGTGAAACACATATTTCAGTGTCTTTCGTATCAAACTCTGTAAAAAGACATTGTCACATTTTCAAATTAACATATTGATTAGCATTGCAATTGACATAAGCAATATCTTGATGAATTTTCTTTCCAACAGAAATTACCCATTAAATCGCCCCACATGTCCTCAGTGTCTGTGAACTGGTATAACAAGGAACGCTTCCCAACTCCTTCTGCGCCGAGGATTGACACGTGGAGGATTTCAGAAAGAGACAAACTGTCACACTGTGAGCACGTGGGACATCGGCAGCAAAAGTCCCTCAAGTTTTCAATGCTTTCACTCATGTAGCTGGATGAGGTCTCACAACTGGAATTGCTGTTCCTTCTTGAGTCGACGGTACACGGAACGGACAATGAATCTCTAGTTTTTGAACCTGAGAAGTCTTCACAGGGAGTAAAATCCAAAAAATCGTAAACAAGAGTTGACTTCTTCATTTTGGGATTGAAAAGCTTTGAAATTTTTCAAATTCATAAAAAAAGATCTAAGACAGCTTAAGAACTTTTAGCAAGTTGCCATGCAGACAATAACATACGAGAGTCTTGTTGTGAAATGGTTCAAAAGAAACTGCATCCTCTAAATATAGTTCCTGACGGTGCATGACACAGATCTGTATCATAGTAAACAATATTGTTTTCCGTAAACCAATCAGCAATTCTGTTGTATGCAACCATCGGTCATATGTTGATCGGTAACCATAGCAAAATGTCGTATTAAGAATATCGATTTCTTATTGTGAATGAAGTTTTGTAACGTATACGTCGGCTTTGCTCATTTTGAAATACCAATGATGCATTTCCTTGGTTTAAAAAAAAAACAGTAATCTAAGGCTTAATTATAGTTAGTAGCTATAAAACGTTATGGTAACAGTCAAAACAACAATTTTATTCCAGTGATAAGTGAATGGTGTCTTTAATGTCGGTTCTGAAAATTTCTGAGAATAGATTTGCGGGAGCTGTTAGTCAAGAATAATAAATCCATACCAAGATAATAGAATAAAGTCACTGTGTTTCTCGTATTATAGACTATGGTTTAAATAATGTAGTCCCGATATATATATATATATATTGAATGAGATCAAGCATTTTATTTTTTAAAAGCGGTAATATTGAATGTCCAGTTGATGCTGCAGGCAATACATATACAGACGCTCGTTGATGTACCACTGGTTATATGTACTGGCATGGCGTTATCCAGTAGTCTGACACTGAAAAGTAATTTCTTCCTGGAAAAATATTGGACGCCACTCCCTGTGTCATACATTTTACCCATAATCAGTTCGTGCACATGTATCAAGTCTCTCTATTGACAAACAACATTCAATAGTCTCTAATAAAATCCACAGTAAAACATGAATTTAAGGTATATATCTAAAGTGTGTGAATCTTTCAAATGTTTCCAATACTGCCTTATTTGTCGTTATCTGAATTAAATCAAATTATCGGGATCGGCACGGCGGTTCTCTAAATATACTGTGGTTCAAGTCTGTCGAAAATACGCACATGTAACAATATTCGCTTACGGCGAAACTCCAGAATACCGTGTACAATGAAATTCATGATCAAACACTGTTTAAAGGAATCAAAGGGATTGTGAGGCATAACGATCACTAGAGGCCCATGATGTGTGTTATGACATCTATAATCCTGTATGTCCTCTACAACCTGAAATGATTATATCAACTTTTGTTTTCTTTTCAAGCTAATTGTTTATTTCATAGTCTCTCTGGGATGACGGTTTGATTCCACGCCTACATATTCAGGTCACATCTAGTTTAATTACGAAACAGTTTCAAACGGTGATATATTAAGCCTACATGCAACAGGAGTACACGATGCTGATGTATTTTAATTGTTTTGTTTTGGCTTTTTGTTTGGGGGTTGGAAAGATATGTACACTAATACTGATTTTTAAGTACTGGTAATGTTTTAAATTACGTAACGTTTACTTTTCCCGCTTCGGAATGGAACATGTGTGTTACCTAACACATGGAACTGAGGCACTTCCCGGAAGTAAGCAAACACTACATCAGCCGTCAAAGCGGAAATGCAAAATAGGAAAAGTTTTAATGGTGAAGTCTAAAACGTAACACACTCAGGCAGTTCGGAGAAAGAAATTCCGGTATGACTCTGTATCATGATGTAATTCTAGAGGAAAGATTGAACCCGATACAATGGTAGCCAGACGTCTTGTCCCATGGACCATACGTTTCGGCCAAAAAGTTGGACACTTCGGCATTCTTGATATATATATATATATATATATATATATATATATATATAATTTCTTTGGTTATGTCACCCATTAAATTGCATTTCAACATCATTATAGTACATTGACACTTCAGCTCAATGACATTTTGGTCCAAATGTAAAATAAAGACACGTATTTATCAATTCCATTGGCTTTTAGGTATTTTGTTTTCTTTTCATCATTATATGCATTGCTCGTTTCTGTTTTAACCACTTAGACTCGGTGCGATTGAAGTGAACCTGGCTAAATTTAAAACATACACGCGCAGTTTGTAGAGTTTACAAGGGGATAATTTTGAGCAGTTTCAGAGAATTTACTTGACATCCATGTACCTCCGTTGCGTACCAACTCTTAGCTGCTCTTAGGACAAGATGTCAGGTGAGACTACAAGTTTTATTATCAATGCGTTTGTAAATTCCCATTTTTTGCCTATAAATACTTGAAAGTTAAATTTAGAAACATGAACACAATTATTCATCGACCAAAAAACTTCTTTTATTGACTTGATATTATTCAACTTCTATGGACATAATATTCTAAATGTTATCTGGAAGATTGTTAAATTTCAACTGATAGGTCAAATATTCATATCTAGTAATCGGTCATTCCAAAAATTATTTTGTTAAACCACTCTGACTCAAAAGAAAAAGAAAAAGAAATACGAAGTTTTGCAAAAAACGATCTCCGACAATCCCCACTGTTACAAAATTGATCATAGGTGACTTGATCATCAGTTCAAACTTGAAACTTAAATTATGGTATAAAAAGTACAAGTGATTGATTATATATTGTTTAACGTCTCGCTCGAGAATTTTTCACTCACATGGAGACGTCACCATTGTCGGTGAAGGGTTGCAAAATGTAGACCTATGCTCGGCGCTTATGGTCGTTGAGCAGGGAGGGATCTTTAACGTGCCACACCTACTGTGACACGGGGCCTCGTATTTTGCGGTCTCATTCGAAGGACCGCCCCATTTAGTCGCCTCTTACGACAAGCAAGGGGTACAGAAGATCTATTCTAACCTGGATCCCCACGAAGTTAAAAAGTACAAGATTTTAAAGAATTATTAAAGTGATGTTGCTTAGAAAGTTTAAGAAACAAATCTAGTAGGAACACATGAATACGAATGATTAGTGACAAGGTTCTGAACAATACTGAATATCAGAAGCTCGTTTTACTATTGTCATTGTATGATAGTCATCATAAGACGTATCACAATACTCCCGTACGGTTACGCCTACTTAATTTATAGTTAAGTCTTGCTCACGTAATGAACTAAAACATGGCCGACAATTTTTTTAATGTACATGCAACGTAGAACGAAAGGGCTTCGATCGTTGATAACTTGATCATATCGTACTAGTTTTTAACACATTGAAATCATGTTAACTGGGGCGTAGCTGCCTATACGCCAAAAGAAAAAAGAAGAGGGAAATAAAAGCTATAAGAAGCAACAATCAATTAAGCAGCTGTGTCTAAATCTAATCTATAATTTAAAATATTCAATGATTAATATTGCCAACAGTATTAGTTTATTCCAATTAAAAATTGACATTTTTCGATTCTAAGCGTACACTTTGTTCACAGAAAACACTAAAACCCGGGAGTTTCCAGGGGTTTCGCTACCTAGGTCTCCACCATGGATTTGTTTGGACGCACTGGGAGCCTTGGGGCGGCCCACAACATCATTCCGGTCTACATATAGCTACACCACTGATTGATACCCATTTGCCTTGCGACGATTCAAAATACATGTACTAGATAATTCAGAATATAATGTATATATGAAATGAGTGGAAGGATCATTTCAAGGTGGGAAAAAAAACACCAAAAAACTCCTACTGGGACGGATTTGTTTTAGTTTTAACAAAACGCTCATTTATATTCGTTCTAGTTTTATACCTAACCAAATTCAATATGAAAATGGAAAATCAGCGAAGTGTAACGGCTGTTTCCCAAAGGGGTTCTTGATGGGCAAACACAGCAATTTTTACTTGGCATACCTTTATACGTGGCACATGTAAAGTAGTCTGCTACATTGCACATATGTACCTTGTTACAGTAGTTCCATTTGATTGCGTTTTGTATAGGGAGTTTACAATTAATATTTTTTCTATAAAGAATGGAGAAATAACTTCCATTTATCGGTTATAATCAACCGTCAACCATCGTCGACTGCTTCTCAAATGCGAAAAATTGGTAAGAGGGGGACGGAAGTTGACATAATTATGCAAATGAGAATTCCCTTGCTGATGTACCCTCTGATGTTTGTGCGGGGGGGAGGGGGTTGACACTGAATGTAGGGTAGTGTGCAATCGTACAAACAATAAAATTTGGGCGCAGCTGTGTGGTTTTGTGGCAGGCTGGCACGGGAAGTTTAGAAAATCTACTGCAATGCCAAAACAACTTTGGAGTTGGAAATGCCCCCCCCCCCCCACTTTTGCTGCGACTCCAACCAACAAAGGTTTGTCATCCTTTGTTTCAACACTGAAAATTTATAGATAAGCAGGAGAGGACAACTGGATATATATATGTCGTTGTGATCGTTTGAGAGTATGCCCACATATACGCTGTGTGGGTGTTAATTCTATTGTGAAATTTCCTTATTACGTATGACATTTACATTCACCTTATTTTGATACAACGAATACATGAATAAGTGAAGTTATGTTTGACGTTAAAAAAAATAAAATATGGACCAATATTTGAATTTATTTAATTTTATCGACCAATGAAAAAAGGGCTATCCTGAAATTATGTCAACTTCCGTCCCCCTTTAATAAATTTTTCGCATTTGAGAAACAGTAGACGATGCTTGACGGTTGATTATAGCCAGTAAATCGACTTTATTTCCAGTTTACCCTGACGATGCGAGAGGTAAGATCTTGTCAGAGTTGCTTCAAAACTGTAGGAGTCTAGTAATAATATTATATCGAACTTTTCGCCGAAAATTGCAAGCGATGCAGCTGGTAAAACTGAAAACCAATATGGCGGCGTGATATACGTTGTGAATAGTTTGTTTACAGGAAGAGAATTTTTTTAAATTATAGATATTTAATACGTCGAGCGCCTGTGGTTCTAGATAACCATTAATTACATAAGGAACCCAGCTCATACCAAATGTCCTTGGTTGTGTCAAAACTAATACGTTAAATTAGCAGTGACTTCCGCCACCAGATCCGGGTCCCGTGTTGCGACAGGCATTGGCATGATACAAGTGATCCCCGATACAGCCCTGAGCGCCACTTTATATCTACAGCGGGTAACATCTCAATCCGAGTGAAAAAAATCTCGAAGAGACGTAAACCAATTAATAATTACTTAAGATTTATGATAAAATTTATAATTCTACTCTTGATCTTTTTTTCCGCGCCAAGGTTCGAGCCCTCACTAACGTTACTCGCGTCAGACGATAGGAATCAAGTTTTGTTGATTCTGAAATTCAGTTCTGGTGTTTAAAAAGAGACAATGTGATCTATATCTGCTGATGAAAATGTCCATTTTTATTAACACAACTGCATACTTGAGGTCTGTTTTATGGAACTTGTTAATTCTTTTCATTCTTTTTCATCAATATCGTTTTGGTTGTTATTGTTTAAAATGTAAGTATGTCTTAACGTTTTAGACTGTGAAATGTTTACAAGTATCAACATGCAATCAAAAAAAGCCTCACGGTATATATAGTTCGTAGATGAATGTTTGACATCTCAAAGTGTTGTTAGCTGACCGATATTTTTGGGAATCCCCCATATAAATCCCAATTAATTGATTAATAATTGTTTTATTCACTACCTTATGTAAATGTGTATATGGATTTTTATTTTTTTTTGACAACATTTAATGAATTCAGACATGTCATTTGAAATATGAATCATATAGTCATGTTTACTCAGACCTGTGTAATCGTTTTATAATTGTAATAATCAATAACTGGATTAGAGATTTACATACCATATTTGACGACTTTAACTTCCTCCTAGACAAAATTAAATCATGGGATGGAGCCATGAGATATGTGCATGGACAGGATTCATGTCTATCAAAAAATATGGAGGCACAAAAAGATTTAATTTTTGCTCAAAACTTTGTTTTAGTCGTTTCATATAGTTTTATTGTTAAGTGAATTATCTACAAATTGTACGCAGTGCATGCTCACTGTGTTCTGATAACAAAATACTTCCTACTCAAATTTGAAGCCTGGTGCAATTCTACATTACATACATCTCCATGTCTTACATGTATTTAAAGCGTTGTCAGAAAGGCTATCTTTAATTCATCGTGAGGAATGGTAGTGTAATGTGTTAAAAAGTGGTACATTTTGATGATATTGAATTTGAAAAAGTATTGTGATTTCAAATTTACTAAAAGTTCGTTGGAATTTTTGAGAGTCCACATTTGATTTACACTACTCCTCGCATATGTTGTGGTACAGTGCGTATGAAGTTTGTTCTTCACAGCAGTTGATATTTTCGTGAGGAGTAGAGATAGGGGCTTGGTAGAGATTTAATGAATCTTACAATTTATATCTCTCTTTATAAGGAATCTAGTATAGGTTTGCTCGTCCCATTGGTGGTATACGTGTTTAAAATTGAAACGTGATGCATGAATATGAAAAAATGTTTTAAATAGCATAATTAAGAGTAAGAGAATTTGAATCATTGGTGTTTATGCAAATTCAATTTTTTTAAAGACTATTTTAAGATTATTTTTATTCAAATTTTACCCCGTGGGGATCCGGGTTAGAATAGGTCCCCAGTATCCCTTGCTTGTCGTAAGAGGCAACTAAATGGGGTGGTCCTTCGGACCTTCGCAAAAACCGAGGCCCCGTGTCACAGCAGGTGTGGCACGATAAAGACCCCCCCCCCCTGCTCAATGGCCGTAAGCGCCGAGCATGGGCCTAAATTTTGCAGCCCTTCATCGGCAATGGTGACGTCTCCATGTGAGTGAAAGATTCGCAAGCGGGACTTTAAACAGCATACACTCAATTAATCATATTCAACTTTTCCCCTATCCTTCTTTTGAAATTAAAAGTCAGCAACATATTTCCTTCTCTAAGCATTTTATATTTTCATTAGAATTTTTTCAACCCCTAAATAATTTTAAAGATTGTTATTTGTTCTTGAACAATTAAATAATTTTATTCCCTATCCAGAATGTCTTAAAAACTATATAAGATGACTGTAATATGCTATGACATAGTAAAACGAGATGTGTTTGTCAAACACTGATAAGCCCGTATACGCAGCAAAGTATTGTGGTACCCAAAGAAAGGCCTTGTCTCAAGGAATACACATGTGAAACATGAAATCCATATCACTAACCATTCAAATCTTATGACCGAGTTAAACATTTTCTAATGCAAGTCAAACTCACAGTTCAAGGTCAAGAGGTCAACAATTGTGGTACCAAAAGAAAGGTCTTGTCCCAAGGAATACTTATGTAAGCCCTGTCACCATCCATTCAAAAGTTGTGGCCACGTTTAAAGTTTTTTAGCGGACAAACAAACGTACTGACAGATAAAAAATTATATGCCCCCGACTATCCAATTAGGAGGATTTAAAAAAAAACAAAAACAGTCCATACTAAAATAAAGAATTCGGCGAATCTAAATTTAAATTTTGCCATTTTGATGACAGTGTTGTGTACTGATATTTTATCAAAACTACAATAAGTACACTAACTTATTTAACTCTTATCAATAATCAGCACATGGCAATAGGAACAGAAGAAGAAGGGGGGACACGATCTTCTTAAGGATGGTAAAAAGTCTAAGTTTAGCTCTCCCTTTTCTCAGATTGTTAAAATACATATATACATTTTTCTTTTATTGTAAAACATTCATGTAACCATAGTCTTTTACCCGTTTTCCCCTATGTAAAAGCATAGAAATTCAAAATAATTTAGAGAATCTTTATCACCTACTAGAACATGAGAGGGAGGAAACACAGTGTATCTTTTAGAAAACCAACAAAACTTTTCATAGGTTTATTTAAGGTCAAAATGGTTATGTAGTACAAATTTCCAAACTTTGACCAATTTTCAAAAATCTTTTCTCTAATTCCACAAAACAGTAAAACAGAAAGTCCTATCAAAATTGTCAATTTCAGGACCTTTGAAGTTCGAGTTCAGATAGAGCTAAAATGGGCATGTAATGTTAATGTCTGCAGTATACATGTATATAAAACTTCTTTTCCACTGTTGACAACAAAGAAAAAAATCACTGCAAATTTAGGAAGATCAGGGAGTCCTTTACCAATTTTGTCAATTGCCAACGCCCCTGGTGCAGGAGGTTAGGGTCACGTTTGGGAGGGATTTAAAGTGATCAACGGTTGAAATTTGTTTTGTGCTTTCTTTCGCTGAGGTTGAGTGTAAACTAAATGCATTCTATTGTGTATAACGTTTTAGGTAACCAGAGGGAAATAAAAATATAGATATTGGGCAAAATTTTAGAAATATATGAAATCTTTCCATCATTACCGGTACAATCTATTTCTATAAGAATAGATACGAGTCTTGAGAACAGTGTTATTCATGTCTTAAGGTCATACATACGTCACTCAAGATTTTGGATACAGCGAATAAATTAGGTTATGCTGTCTTTACGTTAGATTATCTAATATTTGATTAAACAACGATGTAAACTAGTCATTAATACATGAAATGTAATAATAAAAAGACATTGTTGAAGGATGAAAAGGCGAAGAAAACGAACAGTGATCAGTCCCATAATTCCTATAACGAATACAAATTAAGAGTTGGGCAAACAAGGACCCCTGGAGATAC
This sequence comes from Ostrea denselamellosa, assembly GCA_024699665.1. Lineage (NCBI taxonomy): Eukaryota > Metazoa > Mollusca > Bivalvia > Ostreida > Ostreidae > Ostrea > Ostrea denselamellosa. The sequence continues at coordinate 20,351,680 of JAMZEH010000005.1, read as the reverse complement.
GACAAGTGGAATCAGGTGCCTAGGAGGAGTAAGCATTCCATGTCGACCGGTCACACCCGCAATGAGCCCTATATCTAGATCAGGTAATTTTTAATGTTCTTCTTTGTAATTTTCAAGTAAAACTGGAAAAACTTTTCTTTGCTTCATTCTCATGATAATACGTTTACGGGTATGAGACATATTAACATATATTTTTATGAATCAGGGTGCCTGTACAAAACAATCTTTTTGATTATAAAATTTAAAAAGCTTCTTTTAATTTCATGAATATTTCCAGATCGATTCATTCAAATTCCCGCCGTTTTCTCCACTAAGCGATGTTGCTACTATGAAATACATTCTCTGAAACTGCTTTGAAAGGGGGCACATTGTGCCGGGTATCTCTTTCTAATCACAAGGCTTCTTCCTTTACACCCTAGAAAAAGACAGGGACGGTTTATTTTATTTTATCGTATCGATCATTTCCCAAGATAATGAAAAAACGTAAAACGGTGTGACAGTAAAAATTTTTATCTAATAAACGTTCATTCACTGAAGTAAAATAATGTCTAGAAACCACTTTAAAACTCGAAATTACACGTGTTTCTCATACGCACACTCTGGGAATCCAACATTTTCGCAAGACTACAGAACCCATGTAGTTCCTCTTAGGGACATACACGACGCTCTTAAATAATATATAGTTTTTCTTGATACTTCACGTGCAATTCACTTGCATTCTATCTCGCTTCTACAAAAAAAAAATTGAGGTTTGTTACCATGTCTGTTTTAGAGTTAGCATATTTTGATAGTTCCTGGATGTTCCAAGTAAAAAAAGTATAGTCAGTTCTACAATATAAATGGATATTAACACAGTAAAGGAGACAAAAATCTTTGGGACAGGAGGGTATCGAACCCTGTACCTTTATATTACAAGTTTGGTAATCTACCATTGAGCTACCCATTCCTATGTAAATACCTAGGTAATATTTCTACATTGCAAAAATCTAAACCTTATTTTACAAGAATTCTTCATATCGAGGAGATGAAAAAATACTTTTAGAGAAAATGTCAAAAACGTCGCGTTAGTCCTTAATTAATGAGAAAAGACACACATTAAAAATATCAATTTAGATAAAACAATATTAGAAACTATCGCAAAACAAGCATATTCACTGGATGCATATGCCCTTATAAGACACATATTGGTGATAACTAGAATATATCAAATGCCAGATTGCATTATTAAACACATACATCAAATATTATCAAAATATATAAATTCAAACGGACAACGTAACTCCATAAAAATGAATAAAACTGGTACAGATCTAACAGAAAAAAATGGTTGTTTACTGAATATGCCATTCCGCGATCTTTGTGAGGTAATGGGGACGTAGCTTGCAAAATACTAGAGGGTGGGTGTATATTTCTAGATAATGTCAATGACCTTTTTTATACATAAACATATTTTTCAAATTGTGCACAGTCCTCTAAACATTCGGTAGCAGACGAGGTGTTGACGTCCGCTGTTATTAGCGTTACAGTTGAGTATGTACCCGGGTATTTGCAGTGTTGGTTTTGTGACCCAGTAAAAGCCCGGGTACTTTGCAAGTATAAAATAAATTGCTCACGTTTGAGAAGGAAAATATCAAACATTTATCTTTTAAATCATACAAAGTGTTAGTTGATACCTTATTTTTCTGAGGAGGAAGCTGATTTGACAAAATATGCAATACTGACCTCGTATCAACCATTGCCATGTGACCTTGAAAACCAATACCATTCTTATTACACCCAAAAAAGTTTTGAAGTTAACATCTTATCCGTTATAGGTAATATCGACCGGAAACCCAAAAGACAAATTGACGAAAAGATAAAAAGACTTAAATCAAACTCCCCCGGATTTGCAAACATGGGACTATTATTGATATAAGAGATTTCATCTCTGAAATGGCTGTAATGGAAAGATGCTGGAATGGTTGCAGTGGGAAGATACTGAAATGCCATATATAGTTATTAAGCACGCAGAAAAATACAGTGTAATAATGTCATCTTGTCATGTAGTTGTACGATTTACTGCTAGATTTTACAAAGTCCAATGATTCAAATTGGGGGAAATGAGGTACCGGTATTACATTTACATCATTCAAACACGCTCACACACATTGGAAGTTAACTTTCAGTCGTATGGTTTGGAACATTTTTCTTTTGACTGTCCAAATTTCATCAGTTTGTTGAGCATTCGTCTTGTGAAACTTGGGGCTTTAGATGACTGAGATTCAGATTCTTTCGATGTCGTCTGCTCCTTGCATTCCCGTCTTTGAGCAACTTTGCGAATGATTCCCACCAAAAGTTCGTCAATATTGTGATTCAGGACAACAGAGGTCTCTATGTACTGACACATATGCCTGTCGGCAACCTTCTGGGCATCTACATTAGAAAACCAAGAATTTGGAATCATTTCACATTTTATGAAAACATATATATATATATATGATTGAATGATAGAATTGACACTTATCGATTCTGTATATCCAACAATGACATCTCTCGGTTTTTAAATTTCAGGATATGTGTGGGAGGGGAGGGAGCAAGAAATAAAAATTCCGATGTTTTGAGTTTTTTCTGCCTCTTGTAGGATGCCATGAATTCAAGGCAATGATCTCAGACCAGTCCCCTTCGTTGCTTCCTTTCCATAGCAAAAACAAAACAAAAAATAGCCAAATTCTGATTTGAATTTATCGCCCTTATATACACATATATTGCAAGTTTCATTTACCTGTCATTTAGGGCTCTATATAAAATGCAAACGTCCCATGGGCCGCAATGTTCACATGAATCACACTGGCCCTGATGTTTTTCTTTTTCCTCTTTATTTCCATGGAAACGTTTGATCCCACCCTAGCCCCATAGGGTCACGACTTAATCAAATTTGAATTCACACAAAATAGGGATGCATCTATTCTATATCTATAGTACTAATATGGTCTTGCTGTTGTGCTATAGAGAAGACGAAGAGTTATGGAGTAGATATATTGTTGAAAAAATATTTTGTCTATACCAGGGGGTATACTATGTAAAATTTGATCCCCGATTCTGGCTCAGGGGTCCATAATTTGAAATGCAAAAAAATTAAAGTTCACACAACGTAGGAATGTTTGCCTTTGAAGGTGATTTAGTGTGTCATGCGACTCTTGAAATGGATATTTTAAATTGCCTTTACATATTTTCGTGTAAACATTTAATCTCATCCTAGTTTCAGGGGCCATGATTGTTTTGAGAAGTTTTCAATTTTATATATATATTGAATCCATACTGTGGCCCAAACCTACCCCTGGGATATTGATTTGATGAAGCTTAAATCTGCACTACCTGAAGATGCTTGCATATTTTAAATAATGAATAATCCTGGCCCTGCTGCTCTTGAAATGAGATTTTCTTCCTGTGTATTGTTTGATATGTTAAACTTTGATCTCCTATTGAGGCCCCATCCAACAGCCCCCCCACCCCCACCCCTTTCCCCCTTCTTGGTCATGATGATCTGAAGTCGTTTGGCAAACGTGAAAACCACATGCTCTTCAAAGCATGGTTTGACCAAACTGGCTAATTTTAAAAAGCCATATTTAAAAAAAAAATTACAAGATGTGTTTCTGAATTACTGACACCCCCGTAAAGGTGGCAAAGTAAGAAAGGTCTTGTCACACGGAATACACATATGAAAAATGAAATCCCTAACACTAACCATTCAAACATTATGGCCACGGTTAAAGTTATTGCAGACAGACATACAGACATATAATCTCCGGTTACGGGGGCATAAAAACTCAATCCTTGTAATATATTCTATTTGCAGTCCATATACAATTGCCGTGTGAAGCAAACTTCTCACGTTAGAATAATCTGAGAGGATTTAAAAGCACCTAAAAGTACATGCGGTTTATAAAGTGATTTACCTGAAATCAAGTTAAGAGGCCCAAAATGAGCGGATGGGCTTTATATGGACAGACAGACAAACAAACTAACAATTTCACTTGATAATGAACATTTCTACCAAGCACTATTCCCATTCGATGTAACCTGTGAGAGACATCGTGTTCTGTGACAGACAGACATATACAAATGGGCAGATTATTCGGGGAATGGGGAGAAAGGTCGACATGATTACCTTTCTGAGAAACCATTCTGTTCCTGGCTAAATCGCATTTGTTCCCTACGAGAAAGATAGGAGAACCGTATTTCATCTTGTGTCTGATCATTTCAATTCGCTTGGTTCCGTGTTGAAAGGAAGACGAATCTATGACTGAGAATACCACAACCACAGCATCCACCAAAGGTAGCTTCTTACTCTCCTGTGAAAGAAGGTTTCATAAAATGATATTATAATATCAGAACTCGTCGTCAACGACAGTGCCATATACAATTCATCATACCTTGTTTGATTACCTCATGTTTTGACTTGTTCAGGATGATGAACAATTGAAGATAACAAACAGTGATCAATCTCGTAAATCCTATAAAGAATACCAAATTAAGTGTAAGGCAAACAAAGACCTCAGGACACTCCAGAAGTGGGGTTAGTTGTCTGGGAGGAGTACGCCTCCCTGTGGACCGGTCACACCTACCGTTAGCCCTGTATCTTAATCAGAGAAACAGAATCAACCATAGTCAAAACAGTATGTGAAGAACGGCCCAAGAATTTTTAGTGGAACTGGTTTGGAATGCTAAATCTTCGCTAGCCAAGAGAAGCGGAGCGGATCGTAAACCCTTTGCTAGCGAAGATGGAAATGCTGGGACTTGATGAACTACAATGTGACAATAGCAGTAGTTCAACCATTGATCGCTAACATCATCATTTACATGAAAATTACCATTGATCTAGACCAAAGTCTTTTAATTTTGAAGTGAATTTATCAAAAACACATAAACAATATGAAAATAATAGGCAGATGTAGTAATATTATCACATTTTTTTTATCATTTTAACCATATTATTAACAACGTTGCATTCAACAGGCCATCATAAAACTGCAGAACCATAGTCAATGCAGATCATATCTGTCTCTAAACATCGTCCACTCAGAACAAAACAATTTCTAAATATAGGCTCCTTACGGTCACATTTAAAGTAATAGTTATCATTTTAGGAAAAAATAATGTTCTATAAAAAACAAAATACACAGTTAAATCAATTAGTGCAAATAAATGAGGGGTGTTATATTTTGGAATACAACATTGTATATGCAAGGTATCACCGTCTATATATTCCTGTAGCGAAGGTATGTTTGACGAGGCTTTCCAATTCCGTCATTTCAATTTATCGTAAATGAGATGACGAGAAGACACATTGCGAAATCTTTGGCAACTGTCTTGATTGCATGAATGAGCTAAATGCTAAGTATACGAAAATACAGATCCAGTTTTATCATGTAATTGCATTTTGACCTATTCACCATCTTGCTAAAGCCACGTTTTATTGAATCTCCATTATGATTAATTTTTCACTCATAAAGTCCCATAGAGACTCGATTAGTTGTGTTCTTTTTATAACTTTTCTTAATAAGATGAAATCTGAAAAGTTGCCTTTTTATTAGTAAAGAAACATTGAACGTAAATTTATTTGTGTTGTTAGGTTTTTTTCTGGCTTAAAGAAATAGACGACCTTCTGTTAGGAGCCAAAATCATACGAAAGTTAGTAAGAAACTATAAAAGCAAAGAGAAACTCGCTATATGCTTTGAATTATATGGGAATGATCTGAAAACTTGCGATTTATGACCTGAAGCTGGAACATATCTAAATTCTATAGGTCTTTACGGTAAATGGAATAGTGGTTCATGGAACTTCCGCTTGTTTATAGGAGACAAATAATCAATGACTATATCAGGAAAAACCACAAGACTAAACAAAAAACAGTAACATTCCATGCAACCCTTCGGGAAAGTTGGATGAATATATTGTAATAGATTTGGAAGAAAATAGGTTTGTCATCCTGGAAATGTGTGCAATTACGATTGCGTAACTAGAATATAAACAGAGGCAACGTGATTGGAATTTCCAAATGTAGATATTGTTTTAAAAATAGATATGGATTTATGGTTGTTAATCCTATAATAACGTTATCAGAAATAAAACTATCTTCCTGTCATAGAAATTATAATGAGATACAAAAGAAGGTGTGCAACTTAATGTTATTCTATTTATGGGATAATTATAATTTGAAATTTTGAGATCTGTGAAAACTAGTTTGAAACAATAACTCGAAACAAAGAAGGAGTTTTTAGGACCGTAGACTCAAAAGGATACAAGTATACATCATAAATGGATCTAAAAGGACATCGAATACATTTCTTTTACCGAGTCATTAAGATTAGATCATTAGAGTCTGTAAGATTATAATTATGCATAAATGTTTAAAAATTTTCAATGAAATTAATTAGATATACATTTTTTTAAAACAAATTTCTAATTTTTTATCCAACACTGTGTAGTTGCATGAATACATATATTTGACATTTCCATACCCAATAAACGAATAGTAAACATTTATGTATAGAGCCTGTGCTGAATTCTTTAGATAGTTTAATGTGCTCATTGACAAGTAAATTCTTAATTATGAAGATTGCATTTAAAACGAACCAGTAGCCAGTTTCATCAAAGTATCAAAGATAAAAATTTACAAAGACTGAATTTTAAGGGGCAAAAATTGATTTTACTTGGGGACGCTTAGTTGATTGTAAAGCAGAAATACTATTTTTTAAACTTATTTATATGATTATGCGCTACAGCAGTATTTACTTTTCATCAAAAAATGACGAAAGATTATGATTCAAATAAGAAATTATGCCGTTTCTCCAATTAAGTTTTAAGAATATTTATATAGTGATGCGTCCTTTCAACTTATTAGCAAACATTTTATCAGTCTGGCAATGACGGTATGTGCGAGGCTTTACTTATAGCTTATAGGCATGAGAAGACATGAGAAACATTCACATCCAATAAAACTCGAGATGATCGTGCCATATGGAATTAAATACTTGAGAAGTTCCCTCTGCAGTTCTGTCGTATTTCTGTCTCTTGTGTGTTGTTATTTTGTTACATCACAAAGAATCTTCCTCAATCTCTATTCACTTTGTGTCAAGTGCTACACTGTGTTATGCTTCTATGAACTACGAAGTAATTTCGTTTTTAATTTTCCGATTTGTTTGATGATTAATGTGTATGACAAGTTTCTTCGTTTACCTGACAGTCTGTTTGAAATCCACTTACCAGAAACTCCGTTTCATCCACAAATTGTACACAATATTCATCCTTGTTAAGCAGAATGAATATATCCTCTGGTGATTCAGCTTCGTCTGAAATGATATGTATAGAAATTAAATCTAGCAGATATAGGTGTTAAAATATTGATTCGATCATTCTTTAATTATTGCCAGGATAGATTTTGTGACCAGCCTCAATGACGACAAAATAAGAACAGACTTTCAAAGTTTTAAATTCATTTAGTCCATTCAGTATTGATATTCATAAGTGAATGATATCGATATTGAGATTAAATCTTAAATATGATTCAAAATATCAATAAAGTATATTGGGGTTCTTAACAAAACAAGGGTAAATACAAAATCATCATTTTGACTTAAGTCTGCTTCTATGGTCATAGATTTTAGACTGAGATTTTACTCATATTTTGACAGCTCAAATAAAAGAAAACTCAAAATCAAGTTCAATATTTTTAGAGAAATCCAAGTCAGATATTGGTGTCTCTGTGGTGACCTTTGATGAGCCTTTCCACTAATCAACAACAAACATTTTTGAGTGGCAAGAGAAGGCATCACATGTAGGATCAACATTTAACCTCCATGTACAGCGGATTTAGAATTGGAAACACATACCTCTTTGATGGTTGATATACACTTCCTCTGAAGTTGACAACTGATTTTTTAATGTATGAATTCCGACTTCATCGCACCCCACTAATGCCACCCGCACTACTCGGACAACACGAGGTGTTGCGTTATCAACGCTTACCAACGCTTCGCCGCTATAGTTACAGTTATCACAGGAGTTCACGCTGATAGTGCTCCGCCTTCGAAGAAGGTCCCCCCTGTTCTTTAATCCATCTCTAGTGATGTGGAATGACCGAACCCTTTCTAATGGACGTTCCTCCGGGGGCACCAAAAACATCTTCGGACTTACTGGACTCGGCAAGCTATTACGTCGCACCAAGTTGACATTTAATCGTACGTGGTCCGGCTTTTTCTGTTTAAAAGAGGATGCTCTTTTAAAATTTGATTCAGGTAAATCCTCAGGAGGGCTTAATAGCCCCCCAGAGTCCCGAAATTCTTGACTACTTTTCACTGTTAACATAACTCCAAGACTTTGGTGTTGATTGTTATGGTGTGCTCAGAATATTGCAACAGAAGTTTATGTATCCGTGAGATGCAGTGAAGAGTGAATCATAAGTACATGTACGTCAATCGGTAAATATAGTCTTGCTTTCGATAGGTCGTTCAGATGGTTACTTTTCCCTCTAATCATCACGTGCACCTGTATTTCGTCATAGAAATATTCTAGTTTTTAAAGTTTGAATTCAAATATATAACTGATAGTGATATGACTTGCTTTTCAGTACACTTATAATAATAAATTATGTTTGTATTACTGAATTTCATACTTTTATAACTGGAAAACTGACATTTTTGACTTGGCCGGTGAAGTTCTGATCGAACAGTGCTTTCAAACGATTTGAAAAATAAAACGGAATTTCCAATTTTCTTTTAAGCGAAAGAAACTCTTCTCTCTAATCTGACGGTAACATTTGGATGATGTTACCAGCTTTGGCTGCCTGTGGAGGTGTATCATTTTCGTATTATACAGGAATGACAAATATTCTGACATGGCATTCGTGATGCAACCGACTTTTCCAGAACACTGAAGAAAAAATGGAAAAGGCGTTTTTGTCACACCCTAGTAATTCATTCATTTGAACATGCGTACGAGATTAAAATAATGATCTATATGCACGGTATTAGTGATGTGTACATATTTCTACGATACGGGATACGTTGGGTTTTTTTTTTAAGAAGAATGATTTTGTTTTGATATTTTAAAATCTAACACATCTCTGCTCTCAAGATCCAAAGAATACACAAATTATCTCACAATTTTTCCACGAAATCAGATATTGGGGTACTTGAATGAGCTTGCACTCGAAATATTTCATTAATACACATATTACACATTATGCACGACAGGTTAGAATATACATAATTTATTACAAATTGTACAAAAAAGTATTAAAAGAAGACATGTAATAATGTTATATATATAATCAATATACGATATATCAAGAGTATCGACAATCTCACCAAATTCTCTGTTCACACATTCATACATACAAACATTCTTATCGTGACTCAGGCCAACATCTTTCACCCTTTGCATATCAGATCGTACCGATCTCTGTTATTTTAGCACATACTATGCATACAATCAAGCGTTAGTCATAATAACTAAAGCTTTCCCTCAATGATATGTAAACTATGTCTACTTTGCAGAGAATTCATTCAGGTTTATTTTCCTACACGTCAAATAATTTTGTACAGGAGAATTCGTGATGTCCGATTTTCATGAGTTTCTGAAGAAGTATCTTTGTAAACATGGAAGTTGTTTTTGGATCTTTGGTCAATTCTCCCTCTGGTTTATTGATGTAGCTCTGACGCCTATTGCGAACTTGACGAATAATTCCCGCCAAAAGTTGATCCACGTTATGACTCAGTGCTACAGATGTTTCTATATATTTGCAATTATATCTAGTCGCTACCTTTTTGGCCTCTATCAATGTAAAAAAAAAACAATAATAATATTACTTACGTTTTACAAATGAAAAACAAAATCATCAATTTATTTTTATATAGTTTTTAATGCTACAGTACAAACACTACATTTGTAATTAAGACTAATTTAACTTTAGGAAGACGTTTAGTCAGAAATTCGTTCACTTGCCTTTTTCTGCAATGATTCTCTGTCTTGCCAAATCAACTTTATTTGCTACCAGAAACAAGGGCTTGTCAAACTGGACTTCTTCTCTCATCATTTCTATTTTTCTGATTCCGTTTTTGAAAGATTTGGCATCTACGACAGAGAAGACCACCACTATTGAATCCACCAACTCATTTTCCGCTTGATTCTAAATATATATATAAAAAAATAATGTACATTTTGTTCTAATTTGTTTCTGGCATTTTCATTTCTGATAATTTGACAGAAGTAGTTGGGAAAACATTTCTAATAATCTACAAAAGATTTTTTTTTTTTTGTTAGCACTTAGTAGGGCTTTACAGAAAAAGCGAAAATTATCCATGAAATTGCATTCGTTCGTTTTTGTCTTAAAGAATACCAGGTATTATAATGATAAGATTCTTGTTTGAGCAAATAAAATCATGCTTTCACATATAACTAAAGATAGTTTCTACTGTTATGCGCTCCATGAAATATTCATTATCCATTATATTTTATTTTTGTAAGTACTCTTGAGAAGTCCATTACTTGGGTATCTAAAGATTATCTTGTAAATTCAAATTAACAACATGACAAATAGCTTTACTACTGATAAAAGTATAATCCGTTCCTTGTATATCAGGGTTTTTCCCACGTTAAATACGCATTTTCTAATTATTTCTCATTTTCAGATACTAATGTCTGCTTATAGTCCTTTTTGTTATAAATAGTACAGAACTGCATCACGTTTACGGTATATAAATTTACTCAAGAGACTGGCAGGAATTCTAAATACAGCTCATTTAAGAAATCTGTAACGCATGCGGTGACTGGCATTAGTATATTCTTTACAACATTTCTTGTTTTGCGTGACAGTAAACATTCTATTATGTAATTTTATCAATTTTTGTTATATGTTAGGCGACCATCGTAACGTAATGAAGTAATAACACACCAAGAACTCTTACCGCTAAATCTGTTTCATCAACAAACATCACGCAAGACTCTTGGTCATCCATCACAACACATATTTCCTCTCGATCCCCGTTTGTTATATCTAAAGAAGTATATACTCACGTGAAAGTACAAGAGAGCACAATTTAAATCTACTACAATGTTAACGTTATATTGTACTTTTTTCATAATCTGGGTGAGTTGCGTGACAGTAGGCATTCTATTGTGTAATTTTATCAAATTTTGTTATTTGTCATATTTGTAATTTTTGTATTTACAACCACCTAGTAAAAAAAGAAATTACAGTATGATATTAACTTCTAAAAGAAAAGCTAATGATATTCCGATACCTTCAGTAACTCTAATTTTTGTTTTACATGATTTCTGTCTTTCTGTGACAGGTCGTCTTCAATGTATAACAGTTAACCGCTGCTACAGTGATTGTATATAGATTTATACACGTGGATCATTTCTGGAAATACATTTTAAATATTAAAGCCTTTATTTTACTTTTCTCACCTTTATTGTTTATGTACAGTTCCTCCGAAGTTGCAAATTGATTTATGAGAGATTTTTTTCCAACACCACTGGACCCAATAATTGCCACCTTTAACTGTTCTCTCTGACAAATGCTCTCCATTGATGACGTTGCTCCCGTGGAGCATGTTTCTTGACCTTCACTATAAGTACTGCGTCGCCTGAATTTGTCCCCACAGTTTTTCAGTCCGTCTCTTGTGAGACTAAACGATCGTACTCTTTCCAAACGCGGTATCTGTGCAATGGATTCAATAACTGCAGGACTTGGTAAACTGTTCCTTCGTTTTACAATCGGCCTAAAAACCAAAGAAGTCGGTCTTTCAATGCGAAGGGAAGAAGATCTTTCTACAGTTTGCGATTTCTTAATCAAGGTATCCTGATATTGCAGTTCTTCCAGCTGTTCCATGGCTGAGAACATTGTTTCAACTCTGTTTTAGTGAATATGTTCTGTTTACCTCTTTGAAGTTATATATACCCCTTCTCTCTCTCTGAATAGCTGACTCATAAAATCTGTGCTGCATTACAACTTACGTCTGATTATTTAATGCCAAAGATGATACAGTTAGTCACAGAGGGGTTAAAGTATATAAAGGTATGTCGTTGGCTGAAAAACCCAATTATTATCAAAATTGATCAATCGTATGTGAAATAAACGTTACTATGACAAAATTGTTTCAAATAAATTAGATTGCACTACAACATGTGCACGTGTTACTGCCGTGTATTTTGTAATGTTTCATTAGTTTTATGAATTCGACATTAATCGCTTAAGCAACAAGCAACATAAAACTTAAACAAAATGGCAGTGCCTAGCTTCAAATTGTAGGTCATATTTCACTGCCATATTCAAATGTTTAAAAGTTTTTCCCAGTTGTAAATCTGATGTTCTACCTTTGCTACAGTTGTAAGAATCATATTTTTGAACATATGAATCGTTATCTCAGAGCATTTGTTTTCCTAGAATTATACATGAACTGCTTTTTACACATTATTTAATGGCTTTTTTTCTACCCTTGTCCAATGCACTCTATGTACGTTTCAGGAAGGCGAAAGATTACAAAAGTACTCATCGTTTTAATCATAAGTTCAAAAATATAAAAAGAGCGGTGTATTTCTTATGATTAGCTGCAATTTTATACAATAAACTTTACTTCCAAAAATCGAATCATTCTAGAGGAGGGAGAAAGTAAATAAAACCCATTTCATACAGTCTTTTTATATAATTTATGACCGGGGGGGGGGGGGGGGAGATAGAAAACATGTATTCGACTTGTATTCCTGGGGGGGGGGGATAACTCAAGTATAAGGTCAGCTGTGTTGATTAGTTGATTACGTTTGCCATATGTAACTTGATACCTCCAACAAATATGTCTAATACATGACAAGAACTAATTACCAAATGTCCATTTTTAAGCACCATAAGTTATAGGGTCGGGACAATGTAGATCACGTTAGAAAGTTCAGGTTACAATTGTCTTGATGGATTCTATCTGTATCATATTACAGTTAATATAAATGATGGAGTCTTCACATACATCATTCAGACAAAATAGATGATATGCCTCATATGTGTGTGTATCATTTTTTTTTTTATTTATATACCAGTTGGGTCCTGCAGTCACATTACTCTATCATACTTACACAGCTGTAGTACGGAACCCTAAAATGGGGATCTGGGATTCAACTTAAATTATAGGGGACTATATTTTCGGTAAATTAACAGCGTATTAAAATATCACTTTATTCGCTCTTTTGAAAAAAATGAAAGTACAGTGTACTGACTTTAATTTGTGTCTAGTAGAACAAAATCAAAAGATTTTCAAAACTATGGAAATAAGCAACAACTGACAAAAGTATCAGGGTATAGTACTCCTCTGGAGATTATATTGAATGCTCTACTCCTTTTCTAAAGGGAAAAGATGAGAAAATAATTTTCCCTTTCTAATATATTATCTAATAATCCTACTTTATTTTATTTCATTTAAGTAGTAGAAGTATGTCAGAAATAAAGACCAATGAGCGAAAACCTATAATTTTCAGAGGAAATTGGCCTACCATATTTTTCATTGAGTTTACCGGTATTTAAAAATATTAATTTGAAAAAATGTTAATACACAGGTATTATGCTGCAACTTATTTCAAAATTAATATATGCTCTAATGGAATTTCTGGGTTCTTTGAAATGGAACGAGCGTAACCTTAAAATGACTTGACAGAAAAAGCAATAACCGCGACACCCACTTTTCTGTGTGTCAAAATAACGCATACATTTTTAGTCTGGTTTCCAACATTTAAAAAACACCTTTTTTTTAATATGGCATAGCTTTAAGTAAACCTCATATAAGGAATACACATTGTAAATACTCCATTTCTATTTCTGATAGTTATGACGTACTAAAGTGTGACAGATGGACGGTCGTGCAAACAGAATGCAGGAAAATAATCTTTAAGTGACGTCATGCTCCCCAGACGATATAGTTAAACTGTAAAATATGATCCCTAACAATAAGTTTTTACACCTGGCTTAGCAATAGCAGTACTGTATCATAAGTACTAGTCTCCAACGTCTGAAGAAAATGTACTTTTACATTTTGACTATAAGTGTCAGTACTCATTGAATAGAAGATAACGTTTAATATAAGATACCCAGTGCATTTGTACATACATTTTTGCATACTACGTATTTCCCATAGCCAGTGGATCTGCGTCAGTATTGAGTATACCTCAACACAACTGTTGGGGTTAACGAGTTCTAAATGATTTGGTAAGTACTCAAAGTAAGCAATGACTATGTTTACTAGTCGACCGATAAAACCAAATCGTTGCCAATTTACAAGCCGACAAACACACAAACATCTTAGTTAATTACGACTATTGTCTGGTACTAGGAGTTTATATGTTTGCACGAATAAACAAGGTTGTCCTCGAGAGGGAGGTTGGTCAGCAACAACTTAATGTTACGTAAGGTAGTATTTTTATATAGCGCAATATTGCTTAATAGTCAGTTTGTCCCAGGAACGATTCGATCGATTGATTGATTGATTATATATATTATTTAACGTCCGGCTCGAGAATTTCTCACTCATATGGAGACGTCACCAATGCCGGTGAAGGGCTGCAAAATTTAGGTCTATGCTCGGCGCTTATGGCCTTTGAGCAGGGAGGGATCTTTAATGTGCAACACCTGCTTTGACACGGGGCCTAGGTATTTGCGGTCTCGTCCGAAGGAACGCCCCATTTAGTCGCCTCTTACGACAAGCAAGGGGTATTGAGGATCTTTTCTAACCCGGATCCCCACGGGATCCGATGAATAAAAAAAATACATTTATATCAATACAAGAGGGGTAATTTCTCTAGACATAATCCACAGATGTGTTTAAAACCTTCCATTCTTGCAAGCTGCTTCATTAACAAAATTAAATTTCATTAAATACTTCAGATCACCGAATACAGCTTTCTTTTCCCACAAACTGATATCTTGAAAATTTCGATCAACCACACACCACTATATTGACTCGTAAAATAATAAAAAAAAAAATGACAAAAAAAAGAAGAGAAAATCAAGAGAATGCGGTAAATGATCTCGTTCACTGACGGATTACCAGCACAGACACAATAAGAAGTTAGTGTGTAAAAAGTTACCAATATTTTGTTTGTTATTTTCTGTGAGAATAACGGATAATGGTTGGGAGATGTAATATGCAGGTAGGTGACTGGGATAAACTCGGCGATTCCCAAGTCAGCCTTGTATGCTGCTCTTCACACGTACACTGAAATGTGTTTATAAACACGGCGTAAAGAAAATTATTCACCTTTGTTTACCTATCTTACTGCAACTTAAGAAAACTAAACAGAGGAGCACATCTCTCTGAAAGACACTGTCACTTACAAACACGCCTGCTTAATTTCATGACTCAAGTTCCACCTCTCCTCAGACTTTATTGAAATTTCTTTCTGAAATATCTTGCGGAATTACAGAAAGATAGATGCAGGTACATGTATATTGTACATGTTTCCTCATACGAATGAAGAACGTTTGTATCACTAGCAGCAAATATTCACCAAAGTTCTAAAAAAAAAAAAAAAGCTTTATATTTAAAAGTAACAACAAAGGAAGACAGACCATTTCGTTTATCGAACCAGCGCATTAATAAAATATCTGAAAACGTGTTTGTGATGTTTTAACATGATTTAGTTTTACATAAATTTAAGAAATAAATTTCATTTTTAACGAACATCATAAAGTACTGTGGAATCATTCATGTTCGTGGGGGACAATGTTCGTGGGTAGCCAAATATTTACTAGTTCATGGGGATGGAATTTCGAGGGTTAACGTTTGAAAACGTATTTTTGAAATTATACAACATTACACTATAGAAGCTATCGCAAAGAATAACTGCTTCGAAAGGACGTAATTACGTTGGTAAAAGGTATCCAGGAAATTCACGAACATTGAGCCCCCATGAACAATAATGATTCCACAGTATACTGGCGTGAAGCATTTATCTATTTTGTATGTATTTTATAATTACACGCCACTTTCATTTCTGTTGGAATTCGCAGTCGTTAAAATAGACATATGAGGGCTGATTGATATGTTGTAAGTCTCATATGTAAGGGTTTGAATTTTGGCAGACATATTGCATTATTTTTCAACATAATCCACTTCAGTATCTATACGCTATTGTCAGCGATGTTTAAGGACCTCAATGCCACTTTTAAAGAAGTCCTTTTCTTGACCGTTCAGAAAGTCATCCACTGCATGTATGTCATCATCTGACTGAAAGTGGCTACCGGAAATGACCATTTTCAGTTTTGGAAATAGATGTAAGTCTGATGGAGCGAGATCAAGCGAATAAGTTGGATATTCAATCAATTTAAAGCTACAATAGTTAATGGCAGCCATGCCAATGACACACTTGTGAACAGGGGCATTGTTCTGGTGGAACAACACACCTAACGGAGTTACCCGCGGCACTTGAGTTTTCCCGTAACTGCCTCATAAGTGATGCATAGTATGTGTCATTGATTGTTTGTCCCTTTTGGGGATAATATATCATCAGAATTCCAGAAAACCGAGGCCGTAACCTTTCTAGCTGATAGAACAGCCTTTACCTTCTTTGACGGGGGTGAACCAGGGTGCTTCCATTGTTTCGACTGTTGTTTGGCCTCTTGGGACCCACGTTTCATCCATAGTATCAAATTTCTGAAGAAAATTAGCAGGATCTACCTCTAAAAGGTTTAGATTAGCATACGACAAAGTGCACCTGTTGCCTGGTGTTCTGATCAACTGTCAGAAATCTTGGTACCCAACGGGCTGAAAGCTCTCTCATTGCAAGATCCTTTTGTAACTCGCCTATCAGTAATAACAATACCATGGAATTTATTGACCATTTCTGGGGTTGCAACAGTGACAGGCCTTCCAGGACGGGGATAATTCTCAAGGCTCTGTCTGCTCCGTTTAAATTCCGCCACCCACCGTTTACTGTAGCATATGAAAGTGCATCTTTCCTTAGTATTGAGTCCCGTGGGGATCCGGGTTAGAATAGGTCCTCAGTTCCCTCTTGCTTGTCGTACGAGGCGACTAATTTGGGGCGTAAAAACCGAGGCCCCGTGTCACAGCAGGTGTAGCACGATAAAGATCCCTCCCTGCTCAAAGGCCCTAAGCGCCGAGCATAGGCCTAAATTTTGCAGCCCTTCACCGACAATGGTGACGTCTCCATATAAGTGAAAAATTCTCAAGCGGGACGTAAAGCAATATAAATTTACAATCAATCAATCAATCCTTAGTGTTGATACCATATCCGTGTGGATATCCTTAGGTGCTAGACCTTTCTTACATAAATATTGGATCACTGCCTTTTCACCGATTTTGTCCAAGTTGCAAGAGTCACTTGCCTTGTTTACTTTAGAGTGCTACCTCGTCTATAAAAACTGACTTAGTAACATCAGTCTTCGGGTACACGGGTATATCGGGGAATAGTAGGGCTGAAAAAGGACATCGATACTAACCTCCTTCAATACTAGGCTCAAAACATATTAATCAGCCATCCTACTAATTTTATCAAGATTTATACTCACATTGTAAAAAACTGCAACGCATTCATGAAAAAATGGCTATCATTACAATTTATGAAGATGTCGAAGGCAAAAACACGGGGAATGTAAATATATTGTTATGATTATTATTATTATAATATAGTGTTATGTTTAAATGTCTCCTTTCCTCATTTTGGGGAAAAAGGTTTTATCACTACCAATAATAACCAATGTAGCCCCTATTGTGGCTCCACTCAACTCTAGGGGGATACTAAGAATGAAATAGATACTTGACATGATGATGCTATATCATGTAATATAAATATGATGTAATTTCCATAATTATTCGTAAGAGAAAATTAATACCAATGGTGTATTACCAAATTCTATTCACAATTATGATAGAGATGTCTAGTATTTCCTTACTCACCTGGTGTGTATGATTAGGTAGATCATTAGGTAATGTTTCCGAGAAAAAGGTTAATTAGCTTTCCCTCCTTTTCTTTTCGTATATGGTTTCAGTGTGAACCAACAGCAAGAGTAAACAAACGTTGAATAGTTAATGAGCACGGATAAATATGCGATGATTTGCATGGGTCTCTTTAGGTGTGTAATTATCTGTCTGTGAATATACTGAACTTTGAGCAGCTTGGAAAAAACGCTGACTGCATTGATGGTTGTGTCGTAGAGTGATTGCTTCGTGTACCGAGTTCATATGGTAGTCAATATCAACTATGACACAAATTTAAGAACATACGCGACGTTTCTGACATTTCCTCTTAAATTATTTTTTCATCTCCTCGATATGAAGAATTCTTGTACAATTTCCGAAATAAGTTGAAATTTTATATTGTAGTAATATTAATCTGCCTGGGTAGCTCAATCGTAACTCGAACTAATAAGAGTAATATACCCCCAAGACATTCTGTAAAAAAGAGATGGAGTGCAAGCGAATTGTACGTGGAGTGTCATGAAAAAAAATTATTTTGAGGAAGGTTGCGGATGTCCTTCATTGGCGTGTAGAGTTGCAAAACTTGTACGTTTTCTTTCTAAATTCTATAATGAATACAATGTACACACAAAACTTTCTCACTGACGCGGTATTCACCTCATTCTCCTTCAAAATAATTTCTTTTTGTGTGTACGTTACGCACGGTAGAGTAGTAACCTGTCGGTTGGTAAATAAATGGCGTCATTATGAAGCGGTTTGAAGCACAAAAATCAGAACAGTTAAGGAATAACTAATATATACAGGGACGGGTCAATAAGATTTTCAGGGGATGTGACCCAAGTTTATAACCAACCAACCCCCGGGGGGGTGACCAAAAAAATTCCATTTGGAGGTGGTGTTGCAGCCACTGTGCATACGTTTTATCAAATGAAATATATTTCTCTTGGATGTCAACGTCAATGTGCGAGCGCCACACGTTACATATTTTACAAGCAATTACGCACTCATAAAGAACAAAAATGTACTTTAATTGCCATTTCAGAAATCGGTGATATTTTGAAGGAATATTAAATGTTATAGTTTCTTTTTGACGTAACTTAACTGATATTTTGAAGCTCACACTTTTCCAAGATTTTGAGATAATTTAAAGATGGAGAAATGATGAACAATTAGTCCGTAATACCCAAACAGTAATCTTAACTAGCTGAAAAATGGCAACCAGCGGTTAGTTATACATTGTAATCACAAAATACAGAGTCATGCATATCTAGATATTAATGTTCCAGTCCACTAGAAGTGCATACCAGACTTGCATCTAGAAATATCTAAGTAAGTGTGGCCATTTCATTCGTTGCATGCAACAATGGTATATTACTTGTGTTTTACGGTGTATTCTCAAACTCCTAATTTAAACAATTAACTAAAGAAGAAATCAACACTTATTACTCTAACGCTGAAATCAATTAAGTCTTATTTCAGGATTTACATTGAATTTCAAAGTTTAAAAATACAGGTAGAAGAGAAATTGTAGCTCGTTGTCATGTAATCAAAAGATTAATTGCACTAATTGATGACAAGGTGACTGTCAGTATATATATTCAATTATTTTACTGAAATCGATTAAAATTTATGAATGACGTTTAAATGAACAAATGAAGATAACGAATAGTGATTAATCTCATAAATCCTATAAAGAATACAAAATTAAGAGAAGGGCTGGATATACTAGGGGTAGGAACAGGTGCCTAGGAGGAGTAAACATCCCTCGTCGACCGGTTGCACCGTCCGTGAGCCCTATATTTTGATCACTTAAACGGAGTAATCTATAGTCAGAATTAGTTGGTATGAAACACACTAGACGGCATTCGACCAAGTGATAGCTTGTATTTGCAAATTAGATAATCATAACGACCATAGAATTTTCGCGAAATGATGACTTTCAACCAGACTATTATTATGACTAATATTTTGTGTATATTTCTATAATTGAGATCATTGACGTTATGCTCGATATGACGTTAGGGGGTAACATAAAAACACATCAATTCCGTAGGTAACGTTCATTAAGCGCTCGGCATTAGAAGGGAACCGAGGTACTGCGTTATGATAAGCGTTGACATGTTAAAGAATCTTACTGCTAAATTGTCCTGAGCGTCTTGTGTGTCTAAATGTGTAACACTTCAACAAAGGCTGTTGACTTATTTAAATGAGTCAGAATTCTCGAAAGGACGTAACCTATTCCCAAAAGAATTGCAAAATACATAAAGAGGGGGGGGGGGAGACAAATAATAATCCTAGACACATCAGTGACCAGAACCATTACCTCCTCATTTCCAGAATACGTGAAATTGACGTCAATAAACGAGCATTTATAAAAATGTACAATAGATCTGATGTATAACAAAATTTGTAGAATTATCAGAGCCCCCAGAAACAAATACAATATCTCTGCTTGGATTGCCCTATTTATCGAATTCTTCCGTCACAATCAGGAACATAAATCACACGGGATATAGGGGGGAATTAAAATCTTCTAAAGAACAGCAGGATCTTAATTAGTCATATTAATATACAAACATCCTTAAGTAAATTATATGCAGATTAAAGTTTGCTAAAAATCGTGGCCACAAGGGATAGGATGGGACCACAACAGGGTGACAGAGTTTTATATAAAAATAAATGCTATATAAGGAATCTTCTCTCTCTCTCTCTCTCTCTCTCTCTCTCTCTACCAACTGGGTCATGACTACTCATTAACTCAATTGAGAAATAACCTCAAGTGAGATTCTGTTGTCCGGCGTCTGTCTGTCCATCCATGTGTCTCTAAACTTTACACCATTTTTTTTTTTACTTTTCCAGAACCACTGAGCCAATTTCAACTAATCTTGCTATAAAACATCCCTGGGTTAAGGAGATTCAAAATTCTTCAAAGGAAGGGTCACACCCTTTTCAAAGGGGAAATAATTAAGAGATAGTAAAAATATGGTGGTATCTTTTATAAATCTTCTCAAGAACCACTCAACCACTGAACCAGACAGGAAAAATTCCTTACTGAATGTAAATTCGAAATTGTACAAATGTCCTCCGGGGCTAGAGTATAATCTCAGTAGGAGATTTTATACGTGTAAATGGGGATATAAAGGGGGAAAATCTTTAAAAATCTTCCTAAGAACAACAGGGCCTTGATAAATCGTATTAATATGCAAGCATTCTCAGGCAGTGCAGATTCTAGTTTGTTAAATCATGACTAAGATGGGTAGGGTGAGGCCACAATGTGGGATCAAAGTTGTAAACTGAAATATACAGGGGAAAACTTCAAAAATCTTTTTTCTCAAAAACAACTGGCCCATGATTAGCATCCTCAGGTAGTGCAGAGTTAAGTTTGTACTATTTGTGACTCACGGAGGTTGGATGAGGCCACATAGGGGATCAAAGTTTACAATGGAATATAGAATAAAAAAAATATCTTCTCATGAACAGCTAATCTATGATTAGTCAATTAAATAGGCAGGTATCCTCACATGCAGATTCCACTTTCCACTTATTTAAATCAATGCCTCAAAGGGTAGGGTGGGGCCACTATAGGGGTTATATCAAAAACATGGGAATATATCGGGAAAAACTTAAGAAATCTTCTCCTTAAGAGTAGAAACATCGTAAATAGTGATATTAGTATGCAAGGATCCTCAGGTAGTTCAAATTCAAGTTTATTTAAATTCAAGTTTATTTAAATCATGGCCAGGGGGGGGAGGGGGTGGAGTGGGTTATGATGGGACCTCAATAGTGGATCAAAGTTTTACATAAGAATGAATCTTAAAAATTCATTATCAAAAGCAGCTGGACCAGGATTAATCTTGTCAATATGCTAGCAGGGTAGTGCAGATTCGAGTTTCTTCAAATCCATGACCTTGGGAGTAGATTTGGGCCTCAAATTCACGGATTCAAAGTTTTAAATGGGAATGTATAAGGGGAAAACTTTTAATTTAATGAATGTTTACTTGATAGATGAATATAGGGAATATATGGCATCCCATTTAAGTATAGTTAAGTCATGGCCCCATTTGGCTTAGATGGGTCATAATTTTTTTCGTGGGAATAACGAGGGTATTAAATATCTTATTTAAAATCTTCTGAAGAACAGGAGCAGCAGATTAACTCAGGTGAGCTTTGTGACCCATGGACCTCTTTAAAACCCTCTGCTATGGACCATGTATTGAATTACATGAATTAACCTTTTCAACTGAATCATTTGCTGTAATAAGTTTTGAATACCCTTGTGGGCCGGCCATGTGGTATAGGTATTCATCAAAAAAACCTTGTGTATATGATGAATAGTGAATATCTGACCTCCATCCAAAAATTTCAGAGAAAGCCGCCTAACCCGTGGGGATCCGGGTTGTTAGAATAGATCCTCAGCACCCCTGGCTTGTCGTAAGAGGCGACTAAATGGGGCGGTCCTTCGGATGAGACCGCAAAAACCGAGGTCCCGTGTCACAGCAGGTGTGGCACGTTAAAGATCCCTCCCTGATCATAGGCCTAAATTTTGTAGCAATTCACCGGTAATGGTGACTTCTCCATATGAGTGAAATATTCTCGAGCGGGACGTTAAACAATATATAATCAATCAGAGAAAGCCGTATAGCAGGAAGGATTTTGCATCTGATAAAACGAATATAAACGAATGTAAATGAATATATACGAATATAAATGAATATAAACGAATGTAAATGAATATAAATGAATATAAACAAATATAAATGAATATAAACAAACATAAAAGAATATTAACAAACATAAATAAATATAAATGAATATAAACGAATGCAAATGAATATAAACGAATATAAATGAATACAAACGAATATAAATGAATATAAACAAATGTAAATGAATATAAACGAATGTAAATGAATATAAACGAATGTAAAAGAATATAAATGAATATAAACAAATGTAAATGAATATAAACGAATATAAATGAATATAAACGAATGTAAATGAATATAAACGAATGTAAATGAATACAAACGAATATAAATGAATATAAACGAATGTAAATGAATATAAACGAATGTAAATGAATATAAATGAATATAAACAAACATAAAAGAATATAAACAAATATAAATAAATATAAATGAATATAAACGAATATAAATAAATATAAACGTAGATCTTGAATTACTTCCTATTACCAGTGAGAATGATAAGCAAGAAAAATTGATTAGAAAGTCGGCAGTCACTCCAATAAACAACTAATGAGAGAATACACTGCATGTGAATGCTGCCTATTATAACCTGTGTCCGGATCAATAACGTGATCAGAGCTTCCTATATTTAGTGTATCATCACTGTTGGGCTAATTAATAAGACTAAGTAAAGACTATACTGACTAACAACGGAGATAATAGTTTACTTTGAACAATGTGTATTTGGAATAATCCCTTGAAATAGAAATAAATTACTAATAAAACTCCTATCCTATATCTAACGTCATTCAAACCGTTCATTATGTGAGGAACAATGAATTTTATAACGCTTTGTATAATATCTTTATATCCTATTTCGGATTTCCAACATTTTTGACTTGAGTATCACTGAAGAAACATTATTTGTAGAAATGCGCATCTGGTGCATCAAAATTGGTACCGTTTATGTTTTATAATACAATGACTTCATCATATATGAAACATCAAGATGTGTTTGTAAAACAGTGTACTTCTAACAGTGGTCAAATTACTGTGTAGCAAATTACATGTACTTTGACACTTTGACACTGATTAAAGATATTTACATTTTCTTAAAGAAATGACTGAGTCATTTCAACAGATATGAAATATGAAAAAGTGAGGATAACGAACAGTGATCAATCACGGTTCACTGGAAACACCAGAGGTGAGATCGGGTGCTTAGGAGGAGTAAGCATCTTCTGCTGACCGGTCACGCCCGCCATGAGCCTTATATCGATGAACAGAGTATGTAAAGAATGACCTAACATACGTTAGACAGCAATTAACCTAATGACAAGTTGTATTTAGAAATTAGGTCATTATAGCAGTCATATAATTTGCGCTGTATTTAAACGATTATTGTTGAAACCCCTATAACAACTTATTTGTCCTGCCTTGATTAAAAACTTGATGATACGCAGCACATGATCTTGCGTGTATCGAATCAATCGAGAGACATAATATACAGGTGATAATTCTATATAAATATGTGAAGCTAATAATGGAGAAGCTGAAATCATCTCGTTTGTCATAAAGTTGAGTTGTTAGTTTATTTTCAGCATCTATGTTCAATAAAATATCCAAATGTGAAGCAGATAGGAAAAACTCTGTGGCATCTTTTATTTCCAGTGTTCATTGGGATCTGTCGTTTACAGTTCAAAGGTATTTTTACCAAATTCGTAAGTCACTGGACAGACAAATTGCCCAAAACAATATACATGTACTGTTCTTCTTCTCCCAATATATGATACTGTGGGCATACCATATAATGCACAGGAAATCTGGTTATCAGAGAAAGCAAATGCATTTAGCTGACAAAAGTTTGTTAGCCAACAGGCACGCTATACATCAAGTTTGTATAACGTTATCTTACCTTGATTTTTGCTTTCTAACCACCAATTGATAACCAAATGCTTTTCCCTTTATCTATGACCAGCAAGGCGAAAGGAAATGCCAAAGGAAAACAGAATTTCTCTGAAGCAACATACCCCACATACCATGTGGATTTTGGAACGATATTTTTCATTTTAATAAATATAAAATGTATAAACATCATTTTGTCAAAGATACATTATAATTTATAAATCAATTAAATAATTTGATTTCATGGAGATCTTCTGTTCAAGTTAAAAGGGAATTCTGTTTCTATCTCTGTTACAACTCAGTAATCATTCATTATTTACAAACAAACTGATGTATAAAAGATTGAGAAACAAGTCAAAATCGCTCTTGTCATTTTACAAGTGAGAGATGGTTGAAATTTCCAAATATAATAACATTACCATATAACCAATAATTAAAAAAACCGAAAAAACAGAAAGGAAGAAAAGCTGAAATTATGTTTTGAAACGATTATAAAACACAGGTAGTACGTGTAGATATGTAACGAAGTACACGTAATATAAATTAGACATCAGCATTGAAATATGATGTAGAGGTAGACCAACACATACAGGTTTCGTACTAAAAGTCTTATTATAATCCTGGTATACACATGTTGATACAGGTATTTCATACAGTATAACGTACAACATAGTAGAACAGCATCAGAACCTTTACTTTCAAACAAGAAATTTCTGGAATTGCCTAGATACAAAATGGTATTATTTTCACTTTAGAGATGACGCAATTGTATTGATCCGAACTCTGCAATATATGTTACAGTGGAGTACTCTCCACTTCGTCACAAATAAAGAGGTGAATTATATAATTTTCTTTTTAAACATGTGAAGATTAAGAACACTATATTCGAATCTTAATTCAGAATGGAAAGTTTACCGTATTCATTTCTGGTTCTTAAAGAAACACTACAGCTCACTTTCGTCCGAAATCGTAAAATGACAATTTTCCCAGAGCTTTCACTAATTTTGTTGCATAGTTGTATGTATAAACTTTGCAAAAATAACATATTTCGAAAGTTGAAAATTCTCGTTTAAATGCAAAAATTAACATTTGTTGATTGATTGATTAAATATTGTTTAACGTCCCGCTCGAGAATCTTTCACTCATATGGAGACGTCACCATTGTCGGTGAAGGGCTGCAAATTTAGACCTATGCTCGGCGCTTCTGGCCTTTGAGCAGGGAGGGATCTTTAACGTGCCACACCTGCTGTGACACGGGACCTCGGTTTTTGCGGTCTCATCCGAAGGACCGCCCCATTTAGTCGCCTCTTACGACAAGCTAGGGGTGCTGAGGATCGATTCTAACAACCCGGGTCCCCACGGGGTAACATTTCTTTTAAGGCCCTTTTTTTTTACAACATTGAGACTTCCTCTTTCGGTCTTCGGACGCATGCGCACGGAAGGTAAACAATTCAGTGAGAATTGGCGTACAATGGCTAAACCCAGAATTTTGACAGATTATGCTAGAAAAGGCTGAAAATGAAACGAGATACAAAACATACGCACGCTAGAATTTATGTGGGAATATCAATATGACCCTCTAGCCACGATACACACACACACAAGGCTTTAAAGGCAAGTGCTATTTTTATCAAAACACGTGGCGTGCTTTATAAAAACATTATCTGTTTATAGGGACGTGAAAGGTTTTCTGTTATAATAATGATTTATAATTACTTAATTATAAGAAGCAGGAAATAAACCCATACTCGAGAAATGAGTGTGGACCCTTTTAAGGGGTATTTAAATAAGTTTTTACACAACATGTATGTTTTCATACTGAATCACGTGATGTAAAATGTTCCGAGTCAGAAAGAAGCCATTGAATTCCGGATGATCTTTAAAGCGCATTTGAGAGCAAACTAATGCATCCAAAATGTTAAAAATTGTCAGTATTATTATGATTTTTATTATTTTATCGATACGTGTTTTAAAAAACACTCGATTAAAATGTGCAAAACGATCTGTAATGCCTCTTTAAGTATTCTACCAGTATTTAAAGATATATTAAAGCAAGTTAAGAGAGGTTATGACGGATGAGACATTTGATAGTACAGATGAGACCTTTGATATGACTGGCTATTCGTCGATTGACATTTTCTTTCGACTGGAGGCTTTTTCGGTTAAAACAAGAGTGGCTTTTCTATTTTTCTTTTTTTTTTTCTTTTAATTTGGAATATATTGAATTGAAGTTTTTACATCATTTTTCAATTTTTCCATTGTTGATGAAAAAATACATTTGCTATGAGACCTATTCTGTCAGACACTAGTATTATAGATTCGTTGAAATCGAATCCTTCGATGTCGAGATAAGCGACAGTCACATATGTTACTGACCATCTACTGAAATCAAGCTCCTCGACGTCATTGGTTCAATGAAATATGGATGTAATTTCAATTTTTGATTTATGATTCAAAATTACTGACTCTCAATTTACTGATTATTTGTTATTACAGACTCAAACGAATATGTGCAATTTAAATTGATAATTTTAATTTAAAAAATGAACATTCTGTAATATCAACGTTTATTAATCTGTGTTTTAAGTACTATCCAGTTTGTAAATGCCAAATCACAAATAGGTTTGATTCCTGACGAACGCGTTTAACTTAAGATATCAACAGTACATGTAGGTTAAAATGAACCTTTAAAGGGGTGGGAACTTAAATATCAAGGACTCACGTCACAACGGGACGTCACAAAATGATGAACAAAAGGTCTGTTAATCATAATGGTCCCCTACATCCTAATTAAGTTATGGTTTGTACAAAAAAGAGAGATACACTCAATCAAAATTGATTTTGACATACCCAAGTCAGAGGAAAACGAATTACATCTGTATCTATATTTTCCTAGAACTTGTTCTCTGTAAATCTAGCAAATTTGCAGCATATATATGAGAAAATACAGACGGGCAAATGCTTTAATAAAATACTCAAACACATTCTTGCAGAAGATGTTTAAAAGCACCCAAAGTGAACAACGAAGAGAGGATAACAAATGTCAAAGACTAATTGTTTTCATAGCAAAGTGATGACTAAACATGTCACAATATGAAAATAGGTATTGTAAATGTTAATGTGTTTAGAGAAATAAACAAAATATAAATGTCCAATCTAGGCATCGAACCCGTAATTCACAGTTCAATGAGGTAGCTTTAGCAGTAGACCAACATGTTACCTGAAAAATATTTGGAATATATTATTTAAACTTATGGTTCGGTAAAAAGAAAAGTGATCAATTTCTTGCAATTTACTTAATACCGCATCTCTGAAACAAAATTCGAAATTTCAATTAAAAGAGGACAATTTTTTATGACGAATGTAGTTATTCACCACCAATTGGAAATACCTTGTTTTCATTGTCAAAATAGTGAAAGAACGCGAATTGTTCACCATTTTTACCAACAATCTGTACCTCCAAAATAATATCATATTGGAGCATACAGCTTCTTGCGTCCCCTAGAGCACAGGCGCTATCCGTTTTAAATACATATAATTTTTTTAAAAATGTCTTCCTGTAAACAAACTATTCACAATGTATATCACCGGTCGCGGTAGCTCAGTGGTTAGAGCTTTCGCTTATTAACCGGGAGGTCGTGAGTTCGAGCCCCGCTCGTGCCATGGCCGCGTCAAACCTAAGACGCAAAAATATGTAGTGATTGCTCCTTCGCCAAACGCTCGGAATTCAGAAGTGAGAATCACGGGTCTTTCGGATATGACCTTAAAAACGGAGGTCCCGTGTCACGGTCTAAATTTGGTGTACTTTGCCTACAGCTGGTGACGTCTCAATATGAGTGAAAAATTCTCGACGGGACATAAAACAAACAATCAATCAATCACACTGTATATCACTCCGCCATCTTGGTTTTCTTTTTCAATGTTCGGCGAAAAGTTCGATATGATATTATAATTAGACTCCTACCATTTAGAAGCAACTCATGTGAAGGTCTTACCTCTTGTATCGTCATGTTGAACTGGAAATAAAGTCCATTTATGGTCTACAATCACCGTAAAACATCGTCTGCTGCTTCTCAAATGCGAAAAATCTGTGAAGGGGAACGGAAGCTGACATAATTATGCAAATGAGAATCCGTTGCTGATGTACCCTTTGACGCTTGTGCGGGGGGGAAAGGGTGGCACTGAACGCAGGGTAGTGTGCAGCCCTGCAAACAATAAAATTTCCGGCACAGTTGTTTGGTTTTGGAACAAGTTGGCACGAGAAGTTTAGTTAATCTATCGCAATCCCAAATAACATTGGATATGCTCATGACCCTCCTCTCCCTTTTAGCTTCGACTCCAACCCACTGAATTTTGTCACCCATTGTGACAACATTGAAAATCAACTGACATTTCGCTGTATAAATATCACTGTAGACGTTTGAGAGTATGCCCACGTGTATGCATGTACGTATACGTGTGGGTGTTAATTCAGTAAATTGTCAAGTTTTCTTAAATTACGGATGACATTTACTTTTAACTAATTTGAATACAACGAATGCATGAGTAAGTGAAGTTA
Source organism: Ostrea denselamellosa (assembly GCA_024699665.1). Lineage (NCBI taxonomy): Eukaryota > Metazoa > Mollusca > Bivalvia > Ostreida > Ostreidae > Ostrea > Ostrea denselamellosa. Next base: position 20,322,568 of record JAMZEH010000005.1, on the reverse strand, counting down.
TCATGTTTAACGTTGGGGAAAAATAATTTATATACCAACAGAATAGTGTTCAAGTTCCATTAACCCGCTATCTACTGCTAATTATAATATTTACTATTTTTAATTTATCGACCAATGAAAAAAGTGCTATCCCGAAATTATGTCAACTTCCGTCCACCCTTTACTGATTTTTCGCATTTGAGAACAATTGACGATGTTTGAATGTTGGTTAGAGCCGATAAATGGACTTTCCAGTGCAACATGACGACACAAGAGGTAAGATTTCGACAGAGTTGCTTCTAAACGGTTGGGCTCTTTTCGCCGAAAATTGCAAGCGATGCAGCTGGTAAAAAAGAAACCAAGATGGCGGCATGATATACATTGTGAATAGTTTGTTTACAGGAAGACATTTTTTTTATTATAAATATTTAAAACGTTGACCGCCTGTGCCCTAGAAGTCCGTTTCAGGAAATCGTACTTAGACAGAGAAGTGTAAATGTGATATATAGCGTTTGGTCTGTAATAACGAAGACCAATTTGGCTTATATGTGTGGACTTAATAATTGTACCGCAAACTTTGGTAGTGAGTGAGATAAAGATTTATTTCAGGTTCCATAGCCTGACGATGGTGCAGTCAGAGCTAATTTGAGCTCATTCTCACGTTTTCTTTTCTCTAACACATCGCCATAGCTCTGTCCTGAGTTGAACCCACATCGATACATCGATATGCACTGGTATTACAGTGCACATGGATATGCACCGGTATAAAATCGATAATCATGGGTATTACATCGATATGCACCGATATTTCATTGATGTTAAATCGATAAGGACCGGTATTACATATTTAATTAGCACATCGATTATCGATACAAAAGTTTCTATACGTTATTAATATAAAAGTTTCCTTCGGTTTCGGTGTACCTTGGTTTAAAATTTGTATCATGTTATTCCATTGAAGTTAGTTATCATAGGTCGATATATTTGATATTATATCTGATATGTTTATATTTGTATACATGCAATCATATAAATTCTTAATATCTCTGTGATACTTTGATAATTACAGCAAAGTGTATTGATTTGTTCATGTAGTGACCTTGTATCGCAGGAGAAGGTTTACATCTGCTGCCTCAACTTATTATGCTAGGATTAATACTAAGCGAATGGAGAATAGCTCTTTGAGCTAATTTTAGCCTTTTCAGGTTTTTTCATACCGAGAAAATTAAAATCATAGGGCCCCAATCTACCCAAAATAGATCAATGAATTTCTTAATCTAAGCCTGACGCAAGTACATCAGGTGATCGTCATTCGCTGAAAAATAATGGGCGTTGGCCTTCTCAGAGTGGAGCACAGGGTTAGTTTCGCACTAGTGCTATCATACTAGTGTTAGTACTATCATACTAGTGCTAGTACTGTCATACCAGTGCTAGTACTGTCATACTAGTGTTAGTACTTTAATACTTGTCATTATTATTTAAGCTATTAAGATATAAATTTCAAAACCATCGGATATCATTCCACAGAATATCGTATCGAATACACACTTCGTACAAGTTACGTCCCTTGTCCACTATTTTCGGATAAAAAATCGTATTTCCCTACGTTGGCCTTTGTAGCTTTCTGATCTGTAGTTTTGACATTTGATTTTTTTTCATCAATTGTAGTCTGCTACAATTATGCACCAGGGCGTGACACCCATAAACTTGTAAGGAAACTTAATAATTAGTTATGATTCACCGCAGTAACGTCTTACATTTGGTTGGGTAAATAAGAAAAACTTGATTTTTCACCGCTTGACCTTTGCCTGACCCTTCAAAGGGACGTAACTCGTGCTGAAGTGTTGATACATGTATATATACGCTCTCTATGACACAGATTACACATGCATCTTACTATGCTGTAGCAAACAGTTTAGTTTTATGTCAGAAACCACAATGCATGCATTTTCATAATTATTATTCAACTTCGAACTACAATTTTATACTTTTATTTAAAGAAACCATATTCACAAAACTACATCCCAAACCTAGGTAATCCATGGAAATCGACCTCATAAAAACTATATAATTTAAAAACAAAGAATTTAAGTTGTTGCAAATGTTAGCAATTGCATTTTTTTAACTCCATCTCTGTATCGATGTATTTGCAAGATAGCGCATGCTGAAATGACGCATCGTATTGGATTTGAAATCCTTTTATCAATTTTTTTTTCCAATCATGCACAATAAAATTTATTCTAAAAAAAATTATCTGTAAGATAAGATGCTGTGCTTTCTGTCTGGTCCATTGTCTGTAGATAAAATCACCACTGGAGAACTTAAAGTCAGACCCTCCCACAAACGGATATTTTTAGCCTTTTGATTTTATTTTCATCTTTTGCATGTCTTTGTGGCCATGGTTGTTTCACTCGAATTTTTAAATTCAATGACTGTGTGTTTACGCAATATGTGGAGATAAATCGTCGTCCTCTTTTTAACCACACTTTTTAAGGGGAAAATATAACTCACACGCCCAGTACATCATGATATATTTTTTTCTCTGTGTTCTGGTTTCTAAACAGTAAAACATCAATGAAGTCACTGAATCAATGAATTATTTTTTTACAATATGTATTCAATATTGTAAAATATTACAGTATCTAGCAACTACAATCCTTCAGCCAAAACACTTCGTTGTTGTAAAAATACACCCCACGCTTTCCTTACAAATGTGACTGTTATAAATGGCACTTTTATAAATCTGGATCACAATCTATTTTTACAAAGAAATTGAATTCAGTAAGACATTATAATGCCCCGATTTGTTCTGAATTTGCCTTTAGCCGTGACCTTCTTTAATCTCTGAAATTCGTAGACAAAGTAGACTACTTAAGTTTCTATTAACAAACCTGTTGTCGATACAGCGTGAGATGTGCTAACTCCAGCGCTCGGGTAATAAGGTAATCAAGCCGAGCTACAATACTGAAGTGCAATGGTTGAGACTTTAGAACAGGTTGCTTGTATTCTAATTGCCTTTATGTTTCTTGCTAATGAGCTCCTGTAGCCCCCATTGCCTTTTATCATTGCCTCCAGTTAACGGCAAGGTTGAAGGACTTGTAAGCCACCGTGAAGAGTGATTCCCGTATGGTTGTGTTTTGAATTACCAGTGTTAAAATTTCAATCCATTAACGAGATAACGCATATGCTGATAACAATTATGGTTATTTTTGGATTCCTAGAGGTAAACAGGAGAAGCAGCACACTCTAATTTAAGATGCTTGTCATCTGTGTCGAAGCAAAATAAGACAATATATTATACAGATGATGGAGAACAAACACGAAGGTTACAGCAGAGGAAACAGTCGTGTCTTTGATAAATAAATTGGTTTCCAATTTTATTTTCATTTGCAACCGAAACCTTTCATCAAACGAAGTGACAAAAACAGTTAGATGAATTTCATTACCCACCAGTATTTCATATAATGAAACCTTTTAACATATTTAAAGACAAGAAAAATCACACATGAAGATTCCAAATACAAACTGCGAAAGACACTGTAAAATTGCTTTTTAATGCTAAAATACACTGATTGCCTATGCATAATGCAAATCAGAAATTTGATTTCTCTTTCAGTGAATTGATGTACTGGGAATAAATTTATACCTAGTAATTATTCTTCACAAAGGAGTCCGAATGGATATAGCAAGACACTGGCGCGGAGGGCGTGTGAAGGACCGAGGGAGGAGGAGTGCTTGCGTGCTCACAAAATTAAATGCATCAGGGTAATGCCGCGTTTATGAATGTGTTGATTTAGGGAGGTTTACCACTTGTCTTATATAGTTTATCTCTATTCTCAACAAGTTCACCAACATCACGTTTTCTTAGGTTGAAGTCGAAAGGGGGGCATATAGTTATGTACGTTACAATGATGGGACTTAATCCCAAACCAGTAGAAAAGGAAACATTCGTATGTCTATCACATGGTTTAGAAAGATGTAGATTAAATCTAGGGTGAATCAGGTACAATATAAACGACTATTACTAACCAACTACGAATTGTTGTGATGTTGCTAGCGACAAATCTATTAAAAGAGCAACAAAAATCAATTTCGTTAAATTTTTCAAATCTTAAACACGTCATCGTTTAAATGTATATAGGAAAATATAGGTAAACATAAATGTTTGTCACAGAATGATGAAATACACATTGACACACTCATATCTTTACTGCGCTGATTAAAGACTGATTAATGATTAATATTTTACACTTGATGAACGTTAAGGGAGTAAGAATTTCTATGAAAATGTTGTTTAACCTTTATCGAAGTGCTGATTCATTCACTAAATAGCGTAATTAATATAACGCGGTTATCTCGTCTATCTACCGCTAAATTGTCATCAAACATCAAAGTTCTTTCAGGATGAACAAAGGGTTCATTTGATAATGAAAATATGCATTTATTGAGCGACACTGGCAAACAAGTAGTAGAATATTGCATCTTGGTGCAAAAAGATAGATACTTGTGTAAAAACCCTTGACAATTTAATTTATCAAAGTAAAGCAAATGAAGGCAAAGATGCTAACTCCATGTTCATTTGCGTCATACCAGACATTGCATACATATTTCACGGTAAATATTCCATGTCTTTAATTATTGCAATCAACTTTGGTTTGTAGATCAAATACGATTCGATAGAGAGAAACATTAAATATATGATGTGCTTTGAACATTTTAACTACGACAATGAGGTATCCTATGTTGTGTATTTATAAATCTTTGAAGCACCTGTCTTGTAATAATACAAAGGCGGGGGGGAGGGGTCTAACCAAAGCAAAACAAAAATAAATAAAAAAAATTCGACCACATATAAATTGAATCGAACATGACCATAAGACAGGCTTTTTTAATAAAGCACGTCTTTTCTTATGATATTCATTAATAAAGCTTTACGCATGTAGGATCTGTTCCCTGGTTTTCATTGAAATAACTAAACCTCATTGCGAGACTTGCACAGTATCTATATGTGAAATAAGGTTCATTGCACATATTAAATTCAGATGAAATATACTTTAAAACTTAGAGAAAATGAAACACATTTCGTCTGTTTCAGAATGTTCGATAAAGATGTATGCCTGGAGTCACTAATAATTTTTGTCATCATCAAACCATATTGATATATTCTGCTACAAAGGTGTTGTTTTCTTGCGATAGCCGCGATTTGATATCCAGTTGTGCTTTGGTGAAAAAAGATCTGATAGAATTACATCTATACAGGAATTATCTCATCACAAACATGCTGTTGCAACATTTACCTGAAGTTCTCAATATTTAGAAATTACCAATTACAATTTGGGTACATTGTTGATCAGTCATTTGTTTCTCGAGAACCGGTGTCTTTGAGGTGTTTCAAAGGTGAACGACCAAACGTCTTGGTACCATGCACATAAATTATTCAATGTCCGCTTCTTTAACCATTCCGGTTTTGTGATTTTTCTCCTTATCATATTTGCTAACGACAAAAAATTACAACAGCTTAGGTATTCTCAGCGTGTGCTCATATATTTATGTACCTTTTCTTGTAAAGATTTGTTGTTTTATTGCAAAAACAGCCTAGCATGTTATACAAAATTGCTGCCCCGTCTTAACCTTTGTGTTATCGCAAATTGTTCCTCGGGAAGTGAACCTTTGAACCCATGGTTTCTTCATAATTTTATTTTTGCTCGTCCGATATCAAGCAATCTGTCGTTCATTTTGAAAACATATTTGCCGTGTCTGTCACTATTCAAATCAATAGCAAGATATTTGTGAAGAGTTTAAGTTTTAATAAATGATGAAAATATCGGTTTCTTTTATATTTCAATAGCGACTACTTTATAATGAGAAAGGCAGTGATTGATTGTTTCCAGTGTATAAACAGCTTTGTTTCTTGTGTAAGGCAGTCTCCAATTTTACATCAAACTTAAACATTTGATGATTAAAAATATTTTTCATTAATATATCAAATTACTCGCAATTCTCCTTTTATATGCAAATGTGATAGTCATAGTGATGCATATAACTGCAGCAATATAAGGAGTGGATGATACGTTTCCAATTCGATAGAAAGTTTATCACAAGCTGCTTTTATCAAATCTCAAATAATGGAAATTAATATATCAACTGACTATTGCATTAATTGTGAACTACTGGGTTCCATTTGACGCCCGTCGGTTTCGTCGTTGTTATATGTCTCAAGAATATCTCTCTAGAATGGATGCATATACAAAGGTAAAATTGCAACATATGTTTGGATATTCATATGTTTAGCGTATGTTTTTATCACCATATGTTTTTACACATGTTTTGAACATAAGTTTTACATATGTTTGAAACATCTGTTAAATATATGTAGCAATGTCACCTGTACATGTGTAGCAATTGACAAACACATGAAAATCATACGAAAAACATCTAAAAACCATACCTAAAACATATGAAACTCATATGAAACACATGAAAGTCATAAGAAAAACACATGAATATCATAAGAAAAACATGAATTTCATATGATCAAAATTTATGATTATCATAAAGTGATATAAACATATGTTAAACATATGTTGCAATTTTACCTGTGAGCTATTAATCTGAATATGGCATTTATCTTTACATAAGGTGGTGCTTAGATGCATATTCCTCAAGTGATGCAAGATGAAGTCTACCTATTTTCAAGAACGGCCCCATGCTTGGTACAAATGTTCCTCTAGTAGTTTCAAATAAGGATTATTTTTAGAGCGATCCGAATTCCAGTACAACCGCCATGACTTTTGATTGGCGGAGATTTCACCTCTGCACAAGAACATCCTAAATGTATAACATAGCAGAATTTTGGTAGGTTTTGTTAAATGTGACATTGCTAAATGCATTAAAAGTATATTATTTCAAGTACAAAGATCCACCTGAAAGCTAAAATTATCAGAATTGACCCCCAAGGAAGCATCTTAGGAATTATTCAGATTTTTAATGTCCTATGTTACAAGAAATGAATCGATTTCTGCAATGTTTGTGGATATTATGGGACCAGACTCTTCCTTCGATATTCTACGTACGAGGTCCATTTTCCAACCATGGGCGAGAATATGGACATCACATTGCGTGATACTCCAGTAAAACTGATATTCCGTCAGATTTTAACGTCAATGAACTTCTGAGACCACGCAATCCCTGCTGGTCGTCTGCGATAGCCCAGTGATACATCTTTACTAGGCCTAAAGGTCTTATGAATCTTATTTCCGAGAGCAAGCGTCATATATGTTCGCGGTAATATTCTATTTCGGTTTTATATGCTAGTATATAGATCGTATGACCCTTTTCCTGTATTTTATGTGTCGCAGTGCTTAACCAATTGTCTTTACGGGAATTCATCGTAGTTATAGTGTTTGACCAAATTTGACCAAACTGAACGTCATATCTACAGATGAAGATATTTTTAAATTGCATTACGTGAAGATATTTTTATCATTATATAACGTTCTCAGAAAAATAAATTGTTGCATAAATGTCATTAATGCAACCTATGACAATTCAACATTATTAGAAGATTTAATCAGTACGAGTTTCACTGAAGTTCTGTATGCTGCCTTTCACGTACCAATATTTCTAAAATTTTATTGAAAAATAACAGAAATGAAAGTAGAATATAAATACAAAAAATAAATTTAATTTCTGAAAATACACGATAGTATGAACTGCGAACACTTCACGCCAGCAGACTTCGTGAAGCACGTTACCGCTTCATGAAAAGTTATGTCGAAAAGAAGTGTTAAGGTCCACACCCTCGTGTATTTTCAAAATTGAAATTTATTTTTAATATTTCATTCTACTTTCATTTCTATTGAAATTCCCAGTCCTTAAAACTGACGTACTATAGTTATTAAGATTCATACACATATTGTTCACAACTGCATCGCATTCATGATTTTAATTAGTGGGAATTTTATATTCACAAATATAGTGAAAGGGATTGGGCAGTCTATTTTAGCCCTCTCCCAACATCAAGGTCATATACATATAGAAAGGGTATATATATATATATATATATATATATATATATATATATATATATATATATAATCGCATTCATGAGGACATGGCTATCAGTACAATTAAGAGACAGTCTTTGTTTCCTCGACTTTTGCGAAAGATGTGAATTGCAAATGAGAATCATGTAGTTCATAGAGATCATTCCATGAAATTTTTGGAAGAGTTGGTATCAATATTTTGATGGTTGATTTGTTGTTTTACGCCCGTCGAGAATTTTTCACTCGTATAGAGACGTCACCAGTTGTAGGCGAAGTGCCACAAATTTAGACCTATGCTTCGCGCTTACGGCCGTAGCAGTGCCAATGCCTACCGTGACACGAGGCCTCCGTTTTTAAGGTCATATCCGAAAATCTCGTGATTCTCACTTCTATATGCCGAACGTTTGATGAAGAAGCAAACACTACGTATTTTTACGACTTATTTTTGACGTCATGTCACGAACAGGGCTCAAACTCACGGCCTCCCGGTTATGAAGCGAACAAGGTTAAAGAATGAGGTGAAGAAAATTAAGATTTTTAGCAACTGGGCGATTTTAGCGCATTAATACTACTAGTAAAGTGCTGAAATTTATCCTGAAGAACGATTACCAGAACGTCTTTACAGTCAATGAAATACAAATTGCGCATTGCTGTAAAGCAGTTCAGAGGGACACGTCACAAGAATGCACAATAAAAATTCCATTCCAGGCCCCGTATGTGTACACTGTACATGTAGTTAATTACACAGTGCTATCAAGAGGCCTGTAGAATTCTGACAGAACTAAAACCAAAATAGAACAAAATACCCAACTTACTTGTACATACCGAATTGACAGCATGATGGCATATAAAATTTGAAAGTGACCTTGAAAACAATTTTGTAAATACTGAATTTCCGAGATATCAATTCTTCTTCTGTGATGAATGTCCATTAAGTTTGTGTGGGTGCAGTATGTATGTGTACATCATAGAACGGTTATGTTGACGATAAATGTTATAAATTTAAGAGTAAATTTTGTTTATAGCAACCGTTGGTATACATACTATGTACATTAAACTGGCCATACCAAATAATCTCACTAAACATTCGTTTCCTTTGGGTGATTGCATAGTATTTGACATTTAGATAATACATGTATATGAAAGCAACGAATTAAGCATTTGTACCCACCGCGTGTGTACAATAATCTCACTAAACATTCGTTTCCTTTGGGTGATTGCATAGTATTTGACATTTAGATAATACATGTATATGAAAGCAACGAATTAAGCATTTGTACCCACCGCGTGTGTACGAATATATATTTTGCGTCTCATAGTAAGTACGGGAAACACTTGTTAGGTAGCTCAAAAATTGTGTATTAATCATAACGGTCGTCATATAAATGCTAAAATAAATACATGTTATAGTTATCGGCATTTCCAAAAAAAATGGTGAACTCCTTGGTCATATTTCTATCTTAATATACCGCATTCTGCCCTCTATCAGCTTCTGTTGCCAACACCATTGTTCCCAGGTTAAAGGAAACAAAGGGTGGATACTGCCACTGCCATCTCCTACACTTTTTAATCTAACTGAATGGAACACATGTTGCGAGAAAGCATTGATTCCCTAGCAATGTACACACGTAATATTCCTCGTATTATCTTCCTTGATCTTTTTGGTGGGTGTTTTAATAAACATCTGTGAAATATACATCTGTTGAATTTGGCACTGATGGACTATTTGTTGTAAGTAAACATCTGTATATAGGTTTATTATTTATTTAGGTTTACGTCGAGATTATATAAGCGTTTATAATAGAGAACAGTGAGTAAGGTGCAAGTTGTAAAGATGGGTTGTCTTAAATCTGATGTGGAGTGATAAAAAAAAGTAAATTGCATTCAGCTGTTTCCTTATACAAAGACTGTAACGCCTTGCGTCCAAACTTTATTATATAACGTCTTATCAGCGAATTAAAGTGCAGATTTATACTCTATCAGACACAAAAATTAAACGCATATATAGTGAACATTCGTCCTTTTTATTTCTGATCTCATTCATATACTCATTGTTTCCGGGAAGGGGAAGGGAGTCTTTTATTTTGCTTGTGTATTTTTTTTTTCATGAGCAGTTTATTTCACAAAATCATTATGCAAAACTTTTAAAAGGTAATGGAATTCCTTAGCTAGTTTCGCTGCATTGTGCATTTTAACCATAGCGGTTTCATCACGAAAAAGTGCCAATGTAATACGAACATACTAACGACTGTAATTAGGTTAATGGGATAATTCGCGCAAAAAATTAGTTTCACTCGAAACTTCTTGACGAGAGCACTTTGCAAATCATACAAAAAGTGAAACAGTAGAAATTTTTCGCTACATTCCTAAGCAATTATCACATTTCTCAATAAACAAATTGTTGTCATTTTTAATATTAAGCGCACTATAAGAGACTAAAATTTCCAAAATAATTTATATTTCCTTTGAAAGTTTAACACAATTAACATTTTCTGCATTTAAATTTAGCATATCTTAATAGTACATCCTAATTTTAATTATTGTGGAATTCTTGCAATCGCAAATAACTTGTCAGTTTCTTTCATTTAATCTTTCATAATTAATACACTTATTGAATGTTATTGATATGACAATTTGCACCAGCTTTTTCATGATTCTGTGTAAATTACCATAAACAATGACAGTGTCCTGTGGATTTTTTTCATTTATTTATATAAAATGAATAATGTGTATGAAAATATAGTACATTATGATATATCACAGAAGTCTTTAAGTTCATCGGCAAGGGTTCCTTGAAATACCCATCAAAATGTAGGCACAGTATTGGCAATAGCACCATTACTTTTGGCTCGATTTCTGATTTGAAAGGATCCAAGTTAACCTGTCCTCACGACATTAAATCATACGCAACCGTTAAAGGATTGGCCTCCATCTTGAAAAAGTCTTGAACTGTATCAAATTGAGAGACTTTGGCAGTCCGCAAAACTGATTTGTTTTAACGAAGTTCAAACGTCGAAAAGGTTCGTGCATGGAATTTCCTTGTGTCCAATGTTCATGATTTTATCGATAAGAATGTTGGTGAATCTGGCCACTTTGTTTCGATTCTTTGGTATGCTTTCGGTGGAGCTGGAAACCAAAAACCCTCCTTGTTGGTATCGCACCTGACGAACGATGCCGACCAGAAGTTCATCAATGTTGTGATTTAGGACCACCGACGTCTCAACATATTTGCATTTGTATTTATCTGCAAGTTTTCTTGCCTCTGTAAAATGAAGAAAGAGAAAAAACAATTAGTGAAGAATCGAAAAGCTGAAATAATAAGGTCATAGGCCGGTGAAAAACAAAATTCATTTGACTTTTGAAATTAAGGATTGTATCTAGTGCCCACCTTTTTCTGATACGACTCGTGTTCTAGCTAGATCAACTTTGTTGGCCACTAAGAAAACGGGTATGTCAAAGTGAAGATCCTGGCGAATATACTGTAGTTTTCTAGAGGCGTTTTTGTAGGACTGGGCGTCAATGACTGAGAAGACCACTACAACTGTGTCAACAGCAGCTCGTGATCCTTGAATCTATAAAAGAAAAAAGAAGTAAAGCATCAAGCCTTTGTCTTTTAACGCTGTCAATTACTAGACGACAAAAATAGAGTTTGTGCACGATCAATGGAAAAAGATGTCGTCTGCAGAGGTTCATTGACCTTTTGAAATTAATTTGCTGGTTGTGCAAAATGTATCTCCTTTCAATTACCGGATCAATCTGCCTTTTGTCGTTTTAAAATGTGTACACAGCATTTTGGAAAAACTACAGACGATAGTGCTGTTCCACAAGCGAGACGTCAATGAATGGAGACAATATTCATTAATCACGTAGAATATTGATCATCTACCATTGATTAGTGACGAAAATGCATATTCACTTGTTGCTCATGTCGTTCGATTTTTTTTTTCAGTATAGGGTGACAGATGGCTGAGTCACAACTCTGACTCAAGAACAGTGACGTCAAGAGTCACTATCAAAACTCACAATAAAAAATCACTGGGAAATTATAAATTCCGTAACCACTAACATGAATCATCGAAAATCTTGATAAGAACAACGGTTATAAAGTTTATATTCTGCAGATTTAGAGTAAATTTTCAGTCTGTTATTCAGTTATTGCAATTTCCAGAATGATTTATTTTTTTCCTATTTATGTAGATTATTCATTTTTTAATTTATTTTTGGCTCAAAAATATTCATTAAATGTATATTTACCATGAAATCTTCTTCTGTCACAAATGACAAAAAACATTCTTCTCCGTCCAGACTAACGCACACCTCTTCTTCATCAGATTCCATAGCATCTATAAATACCAGAAATACCACCATTATTCGACTAATTACAAAAATTATTCTAAATACTTCAACCAATTAGAAAACTATCTTTTCAATTAGGAAGTATGAATGAACACTTACCACAATTATTAATGCACAGTTCCTCTGACGTGGTGAACTGACTTTTTAAAGTTTTCATCCCCACACCACTGGAGCCAATGACTGCTACTACATAGCGCTCGGTCTCCACGGGGTGGAGACTATCATTGGAAGTATTGCACCCCGTATGTCTCGATTCGCTCTCCTGTAGACTGGTATTGCTCTGATAACTGGAATTCGTCTCAATACTTAGAGTACTTTTTCTTCTGATTTTGTCTCCACGGTTTCGCAGCCCTTTAGGAGTAATGCTGAAAGACCTTACACGTTCCATTGGAGAGTCCGAAATTTCTGTCATAAAAGTAGAATTCGGAACACTGTTTCGTCTTCTGGCTTCAATGGGCACTTGCAAAATACTTGGTTTCTCCATGCTGAATGATGATGCACGTTCAACACCAAGTCCTCTGTTCACAGTTAAGAATTTTGTCTCCATTTTAGAATATCAAATTAGAATCACTACTACAATACTCTAAGACTCTATTCGTTGTATGCTATCGATACTATGTTCTACAACTTTTATACACGTTTAGGTGAGTCATCAGCACCGCTTGGATAACGTAAACATTGGATCTTTTAATAGACAACCAATCAGATGATATGTTCCCGCCCCTTTTTCTGATGCAGAATCCGTACCTCATCGACAGCTTATCATAGCAACGTTATCAATATTGTCTCATCAAGGTCGAATTCGAGAGTGACATAAGGCGCGCTGGCTCGGGTTTCTGTCCTTAATGTGCCGCTAAAGTGTAAAGAAAAATATAATTTTACGTGTATCATTTGCGAAATTCAGAAATCACTCGAAAAAATGATGTCATTACCTGTGCATTGCTTATATTGCATTTGTTCTAACGTAAGCATTTAACATCCAATAATGTTTTCGGAACAAAATCATATTAAAGAAATTGAAGCTTTTTTTCATAAACAATGATTATGTTTTTCTATTCAAAAGATTTGTAATTAAAAAAGAATCTTGTGCAATTTGATTATTTCTTATACAACAGCATATGTATGTAATGTTTAGTAATCAGTATGTATTATTATGTATTATGTTAGTCTGCGCTTTACTAATCTTTTACTGCATAAAAATTGTTCAATCCGCAGTACTTTATACATAATTTTCATAGAAATGATCGATAGAATGTGGGGGTTTTTTTATTTCTACAACAGTGTTCAGAAGAATCTTGTTGCTTTTTTATTTGCACTCAGTAGGTCGATGAGTAAAACCTTCTGCTGGTACATTGTATATCTGCAAAGCGGTTGTATTGTAACTCAGATGTGGTTCAAACCTGAGACTGTTGTGCTAGAGGTTTGGCGAGCAGCGTAAGGTCGGATACTTTCTTGTGGGTTAGAGTGATTGCTCCAACATCTTAGTCCTACTGGGATTGAAACCCCGGGGTATGGAGGTCTCGCTTTCTCTTTTTCCTTCGATAGATCTATCATTAAGACAATATGTATGGTATCCTACTAGCGTTGACTAGTTGATGAACCCAGTGCTGGAATGGCGTATCAGGGGTCCCGAGTTCGCTCCTTACTGAAGATATGTACAGTATTGTATCTGTCTTACACAAAACATTAAATGAAAACATTTGTTCTGATGTAGATTAATTGTGTATTGTTTAACATCCCGCTCGAGAATATTTCACTCATATGGAGACGTCACTATTACTGTTGAAGGGCTACAAAATTTGGGTCTATCCTCGGCGCTTACGGCCTTGAGCTTTATCTTGCCACACGTGCTGTGACACGGAACTTCGGTTTTTGCGGTCTCATGAAAGACCGTCCCATTTGATCGCCTCTTACAAGAAGCAAGAGGTATTAAGGACCTATTCTAACTCGGATCCCTACGGAGACTTGTGTAGAATTACAAAATACAATGTAGCATCCTCGCAGCAACATCGAAAAAGGTTAGTTCAATTTTGTTTAAAATAATTGAACAGAGAAATCTTACACATATAATAAATCTTACAGCAGTCCCATATCAAGATACGGGAAATATAATTATATGGGGAATATAATTTAAAAATTCCATCTGCAGTGATCTTAAACATTTGCATATTTATCTTACCAACAATAGAGATGTATTTGGAAAGTGAAAATCAAAACATTAAAGTTGTATTATAGGATCTATGTAAAGAATTTATCAATAATTCTAATAATGCGCTACAGATTATGTTATTTTCATAATTTTCGATTCAGGCAACACCGACTTTGATGTCACAGGAAGTGAATGTGTTGTTACAGAAGTTACCGAGCATGCATGACAACAACGTTGTGCTCACAGGCATACATACAACTCCTCCACCATTATTGGTTGCATGGTTCATAATCATAAAATGGTACTGTAAAACTTGTTTACAAACTGTATCGAAAAATATGTTTATGAGGCCGATTATCACCGATATACGTAATTGACTAATAATTTTCTCTTCCTGTTTACAATGTACATGTGCTTTATGAAGGAGAGAAGTTCTTAATGTATTGATCATTGAAAGACAAAATACAAGTATTCATATGATTATATGCTACTATGAGAATTATATGCTGCTCGATTTCTTAGGTCAGTGATCACATGACTCTGCAAACCGGGGTTTCTTTTTTTTGGGGGGGGGGTGGTTTGGGGGTGGTTTGGTTTTTTTTTGGGGGGGGGGGTTGGATAAGTTCTTTCAACATCTCATCTGAAAATTTCAACTTAAAGCATCTGGGTTTCTTTTGCTGGAATCATTCCGTGAAAGGAAGATGGGTTGTGTTAGGTTTAGGCAAAGAGATTGTCAATTGGTATTATAGTCTATGTTCAATTATAAACCACTCATTACTTGTAGGATTTTATATCAAAAATGTTCAGGATACAGCTAAAAATTTCCTTTAACAATAATGCACTGGCTCCTTAAATTCCGATTAAAACCGGTCGCGGTAACTCATTGGTAGAGCGTTTGTTCGTAGTCGGAAGGTCGTGAGTTCCAGCCCCACTCGTTTCAAACCTAAGACGTAAACATAGGTAGTGATTGTTCCTTCGACAATCGCTTGGCATTTAGAAGTGAGAATTACGGGTCTTCCAGATGTGACCTTAAAAACAGAGGTCCCGTGTCGCGGCAGGCGTTGTCACGTTAAAGAACCCTCACTGCTACGGCCGAAAGTGTTAAGCACAGATCTAAATTTGTGGTACTTCATTCAGTAAAAATTTCTCGATGGGACGTAAAACAAACAACCGACTAAATATGCATGTGTGTGGAATAATCAAACTGAAATACATGAAGAAAAGGTCTTGTAACAGTAAATGGTCCCAGTTGCTGAATTCATTGGGATCTGTACTCAACACAAAGACTGTAGAGAAATCATTCCTGCCACATATATACACGTAATATTTGTATTGTATTTTTCTGCTATTTTTTTCCACTGTTTTGAAATAAATGTAATGAAAATCGAATCTCTCAATAGATTTTGCAATTCAGAATTTTCAATTTCATCTAATTAATCAAATCGTTAGAAATAAACGATGCAATTCAATTATTGATATAAGAACAATCTTCTTTTTTCTTTTTTTTTTTTCTTTTTTTTTTTTTTTTATCTAAAAACAAAATTTACAGTATCTTTATAACTTTGGAGGCAAGTGAAAAATTTATAACTTAGATTTACAATATTATCACAACTCACGAGTTAAGTATCCATATGCAGATATAGTAGTACATAAGGGACAATTGTTCGATTAATTTAGTGATTCGCTATATGCATATACTGTGGAATAATTTCATTTCGTTGGATTTAATTTTCTTAGGAATTTCCTTCTCACGAAGTTAAATTCTCAATGAAATATACATTTTATACACTGATTCAATGTACAAAGAGTACATGGATCAACAAAATCACATTCAAATTGACCTGAAAAATATTGACAACCCACAAATTTGACCCCAATTGTTTGACTCGAAGTACTTTGATCGAGAATAGCATCTGCTACGTCCCCAGGATGATCACTGCTGTACCGGTCGCGGTAAGCCTAGTGGTCACTTCAAAACCCTGAGGTCATGAGTTAGAATCTCGATCCTGTCGCCGCGTCAACCATTAAAAGTGAAAGTCTCGGATGTTGTGGATATGACCTTTAAAAATGAGGTCGCATTTCATGGTAGTTGTTCGTAGGATAAAGACCCTCATTGCTAGACAGTGAGCACCATGTATAAGGTCAAAATTCGTGTTACTTCATCTATAGCTGCTAATGTCTCTATAATCTTAAGTGAAAAATTGTAGAATGAGACGTAAATCATCATACAAAACAAATAAACTGACCCTGCATTTTTAAACGGGGGAAAAGTAAAAACAGCGAAGCATATGCAAAATCTGTTTTCTTTGTACTTTATACTTAACTAATTTATAGAGGTATGTTGTAAGTTCTCTCACAGCAAGATCTATGTTTCTGAGTACAAATTTCATAAATACTAGGAATTTTACTCAGATTTTTTTTCTACTAAAGTATTTATGTTCAGATAACAACCCTCTCTATTTTTACCACACGTTTAAATATAAATCAGGGTGGGCTGCCTTTCCCTGGGGTACACTTCCAATGCAAACAACACTTAAAATGTTTGCTCGTTTACATATTGATCCGATTCAAGATGATATTTCGTATCAACCCTTGTAATAATAGGTGATTGCTGAGATCTGATTGATAATGGCATTGACCTGTTGCTGCAGTAGATGATTACTGTGTTGAAGTGATGCTCTGTTGAATATTGGATTAAACCTCGGAATTGTTTTTGTCATCCCACGGAAAGTAATTAGTCATCTGTCACCCGCTAAACAGTTTATGCACCTTACACAGGAAGCATAGATTTATATCCTGTTTACATGTTTTTTATCTAGAGAAAACATGAAATCATGTTTTGCTTCGTTTCGAAAAATATGTGTCTAAAAGTAGACTTCTCAAACTCTTAATTCCTGTTGTGAATAATGCCACTATAATTCGTCAACTGTGTAAAATAGCACAACTCACGTGCAATATTTAAAATGAAACAATGAACATCAATACATGTATTTGAAGATATTACGTTACCTTTTACCTTGTCAAAAAGCCATATAATTACATTACATGCTCTTGACGATACCTATATGCAAAAAACTGAGTTTTAAAAAAGGGCATTCTTCTTTTTAAGAAGGAAATATTTCTAAATATTTATACCACCAATACTTTGCTATTAATGTTCAAACAGGTCACGGTAAGTCAGTGGTAGCTACAATAATGTATATATGCGGAGAGAGAGAGAGAGAGAGAGAGAGACAGAGAGAGGGGGGACTACAAATTCTTAGGATCTCCGTTAAAATGCAGATGCGGGATAAATTCACTCCTGCAACATTTCTAATCATGGTTTTCATTACATTAATAAAAAAAATCATATCATGTTTGTTTTTTAAATCTATATTTAAAGTTAATTGAATTTGATTAAAATTCAGATACCTGTGATAGAAATGAAATTTGGGCCATTTGTTTTTCATATTCACGGGTCCGAAGGGACAGTAAAAATTTGACTAGCAAAAACTTTAGTTGGTAGCCCAAGTGAACAGTGAATAAAATATTTATTTCGAGTCCTGGTAATATATTTATCAAGATTCTTACGCGCATTGCATTGTTTGCAACTGTTATGACTATCATAACAAATTATAAAGACATGATTGGTAAAAACATTGGAAAAGTAAAAAATAAATATAGATATAAGGAATATATGTCTATTTTGTGTGTATTATGGAAATATATAAGCAATGACAGCATGGATTGACTTCAGTACTATCAGCTTCTATTGTTGGTATATTCCCCATAATATTGATAGCCTATGCATCTGTTTATTCCTGACTCCGGGGCCATAAAACGTAGACGAGTTCACGTTTGGTCTAAGCCTCACTTTTATAGAAGAACTATATAGTGAGAAAATGTGACTGACATCAAAACAGAGCTTTATGGCTCCGGAATCTGAAATCATTATGATTGTTGTTTCTTTCATATGATAAATGTAAAGTTTAAAATCAGAAAACGGCATTATTATTTTTTTAGGTTTTTTTTCCAAATAACACGGATCAAAAACAATCAAAACCAACAAATTCTTTTTTTTTTCTTTTTTCTTTTTTTAAATAAAGTTTTGATATAATAGCGATTTCCCACTGCACGAAATCTGTAGACTTTATATGCTACAGAGAATGAATAATCTTCTTCTTTTTTTTCTCATGTACATTTAATTTCTTTCATTCTACAACAGAAAAAGTAAAATCAAAAAAATTATTTAAAAAAATATGAACTGATTTTGTATACTACCAGAGAGGTCAATGGGAGGAACACTCCTGAGACGGGAGTTAGATAAAAATGATCCAATCAAAATATTTGAAGTTTAGTTGTAACAGGAGCAGTTACCTCCAACCAGTAAATTAAAAAAATCACAACATGACAATTACGCTTTGACCATAAGATCTAAATTGATCATTTTGATCTCTTAAAAATCTCACGCTATGCTAATCAACTCGACGAGAGAAGGCTGAGAACATCTGGGTCCTCTCTCTATCATTTACCACCACCCAGTAGCATTGCAAGCTGCGAGTGGCTGTGTTTATATGTAACTGTAAACCAAAGTAATGTACAACGCGAGTCGCTATGTTACTTGGCAGTTTTAATTTGATAAAGAAGGTAAACGAGTTTTTAAAAGAAAATGAGGAAAGAGATGCTGTGATTGGAACTATGATATCAATCAATTTACCTCATAGTCCATGCTTCTAAATATATAACCAATATACCCACCATTTGCACGCATCTATTCTTATCCAATGCATTGATATAATGTAGTATCTTAAAATTAGTCATTTTCCGAAAAAGCATCCACTGTGACTTTGTAGATAATTGCTTGATCCTATAACTGCAATGGATAAAGAAAATATTCTATGTTGTGAGTTTCTGATAGTTTTAAATTCAATTTAATGCCTTTACTGTTCCGAGAGTATTCATTTCAATTTTGGTTTTATTTATCTAATATCCATTTATCAATGTTGTCAACTATTATGTCCATGCTGGAGTTAGAATAGTTCGTGGTTCGGGATTATATTGAATGCACTGCACAATGCTTTCATAACTCCTGCTATCCAATAACCCCGGCTTTTATTATCTTGCGATGACAGGTTATTGTACACTGTCATTTTAAATTTCACCAAGTTTTATTTTTGGATGATGTATCCCTTCCATGCGTCATAATATTCATAGGCAACTCTGTATGATTATATAATCATAACCTCAATCGGCTTTCCCAGTGACTGATTTAGACCGTTCATCATTTGCTCAGAAAGTACCTGACGCACCAGAAGACGGCTGATAGAATACACG
The DNA here is from genome assembly GCA_024699665.1 of Ostrea denselamellosa. Classification (NCBI taxonomy): domain Eukaryota; kingdom Metazoa; phylum Mollusca; class Bivalvia; order Ostreida; family Ostreidae; genus Ostrea; species Ostrea denselamellosa. Next base: position 20,302,726 of record JAMZEH010000005.1, on the reverse strand, counting down.
ACAGAACATTGTGAACTAATATACCGATATATTTTGTACCAAATTGACCACAATGACGTCATGTTTTGTATTGCAAACACAATACAGGTATTCTCTTTGGAGAAGTGGGCAGACATTATATGTTTATCTCTGTTGGTGGTTGATATAAAAAAAATCGTAAAAATTTTGAAAATTAGTAAACACGTATTATGTTTTCAGGAAGCTTTTCGACATTTCATTTTTATTCAGACATGTTTTTCTATTGATATTAACTAGAATAATCTTATAACTATGACAAAAACCTTTCCTAGGCCCAAAATGCCTGTTTAATAATTTTCCAAATTATCCGACTTTACACATTTTCCAGAATCAAAACATGTAGGATTGTGAAAAGAAGTGGATGAAGGCTATGTTCGTCCACTTCTCTGAAGAGAATAGTTAAGGCAGGTCATACCGCCATTTAGGCATATGATTGATTGATTGATTATATATTGCTTTCCGCCACACTTAACAATTTTTCAGTTATCTGGTGGCGTCCAGTTTTTGTTGGTGGAGGAGAGAACCCAGATACAATGTACCTGGGAAGAGACCACCGACCTTCCGCAAGTAAACTGGCAAACTTGCTCACATAACGGCGCAGCCGAGATTCGAACACGCGCCGGCAGAGGTGAGAGGCCTTGTGACTTTGATTTAGGCATATGAAAAGACTATGATAACGAACACGAACAGTATTCAGTCTCGTATAAATATAAACTGCACTGCCTTTATCTATTCTAAACAAAGGGAGAAATCTGTGTTTAACTTTTTAAAATTATTTTGTGTTTAAATGAGAACATTTTGTACCATAACAAGGTGACACATGTGCGCTTCCGTATGACGACATCTCATGGCTGTTATAAACTCGGACGTATCTTAATAAAAAAAAATAATAAAAAATATATAACACTTCCCCAGTCCCCAGGGTTTAAACATTGATCGAAAGTACTGCTAGAATTCTGTTACTTCAGTAAGAATTAATTATTAAACATTTTAACACGAAACCATCTCAATTTTATTACAATTTACACTGATTCTTTTTAGAGTTTTTCTTCACAGGCGATTCAAGCAGTACGATTTCCGTGTACGTTAGTATATTATCTTTGCTGGGTGTATGAAAAGCCTAAGATATCAAACAATACAAATCTAGTAATTCCTATAGAAAATACAAATCAGAAAGATGGATAAACATGGACCCCTGGACATACCAAATGTGAGATCAGAAGCCTGAGAGAAGTAAGCATCTCCTGTGTGTGTCGATCGGTCACATCCGCTACGAGCCCTAAAATCTTGATCAGGTAAACGGAGTAATCCACAGTCAGAATCTGAGTGCCAAGAACGGTCAAACAATTGGCATGAAACATGTCAGACAGCATTTGACCTAATCAGGGCTGTACCGGCAAAGTAGATCATTATAACGACCATAGAATCGTTAAAAGACTTTAAAACTATAGTGTTGAAATTGCAGTGTACGATAGAGTAAAATGGGACCGACATGCTAAATAGAATATTTTTTTCCATTGAACAAATTGTCAGTAAATGGATTAAACATAATTTCCATAAATTCTCAGCGTTTTGCGTATATAATATTACATGGTATTTACCTTAGATATTTATCGTTTGATCGGCATTGACATCTATAGATCTGAATGGCTCCATGGCAAGGATAGTTTAAAATGAAATCAAAATATCAAGGAGAGTTAAACTGTTTATGATCAAAAAGTCAAGATTTATTCAATTTGTAATCATAGCGTCAAGATTAATTCAATTTGAAATCATAGCGTCAAGATTAATTCAATTTGTAATCATGGCGTCAAGATTAATTCAATTTTTAATCATAGCGTCAAGATTAATTCAATTTGCAATCATAGCGTCAGGATTAATTCAATTTGTAATCATAGCGTCAAGATTAATTCAATTTGTAATCATAGCGTCAAGATTAATTCAATTTGTAATCATGGCGTCAAGATTAATTCAATTTTTAATCATAGCGTCAAGATTAATTCAATTTTTAATCATAGCGTCAAGATTAATTCAATTTGTAATCATAGTGTCAAGATTAATTCAATGTGTAATCAAAGTATCAAGGAGGTCAAACTGTAATCAAGGTGTCAATTTCAAAATGTAATCAAAATATCAAGGATGATCCAAATTGTAATCAAAGTGTTTAGGAGAGATAAAACTGTAATCAAAGTGACAAAGGGGGTTCAAACTGTTTACTATCAAAGTGTCAAGAATAACTCAATTTGTACTCAAAGAATCAAAGAAGCCAAACTGTAATCAAAGTGTCAAGGAGTTCGAACTGCAGTCAAAGTGCCAGGGAGGGTTCCAATTAAAATCAAGGCACCAAAAAGGGTTCAAACTGAAATCAATATGTCAAGGGGAGTTTAAACAGAAATCAAGGGTTCAAAGTTGATAGAGTAATCAAAGTGTCAAGGAGGGTTTAAACTGAAATCATAATGTCAAGGACGGTTCAAAGTATAATCAAAGTGTGTAGGAGGGTTTGAAATGAACTCATTGTGTTAAGGAGGGTTTATCTGAAATCGAAAGTATCAAGAAGGGATCAAATTTTAATCAAAGTGCCATGGAGGGTTTCAATTGTAATAAAAATGTTGAGGGGTACAAACTGTGATAAAAATGTCAAGTAGGGTTCAATCTGACATTAAAGTGTCAAGGAGAGTTCAAACTGAAATCAAAATGTCAAGGAGGGTTTAAACTGAAATCAAAATGTCGATGAGGGTCCGAACTGTAATAAAGTGTCGATGAGGGTCCGAACTGTAATCAAGTGTCGGTGAGGGTCCGAACTGTAATCAAGTGTCGATGAGGGGCCGAACTGTAATCAAGTGTCGATGAGGGTCCGAACTGTAATCAAGCGTCGATGAGGGTCCGAACTGTAATCAAGTGTCAAGGAGGGTTTAAACTGAAAGTGGGGATGATGATAAATGTCGTTTCTATCAATCCAAAAGATATATCAAAATTTTCAAAATAGAAGAAATCATACAAAAATTGTAACTTAAGGAAAAATACTGTAGATGCCTTTAAGTAAGATTATTTTTTAATGATGATGTGTAACTTTCACTAAAAGGAAACAACTACTCACGTGCACAGTGTTTGAACTTTTGGGGTATCTTTTTTGCTATATAGCCCATAATATTTCACCTTGCGTTAGCCAATTGTATCTGATTTGGCAGAACTGTAGGTATGATATAACTCGTATGATATTAGATTGTAATCCTCCAAGAAAACAAAGCATTAAGTGATATCTCGTGTTCGTAAATGACACTATCATTTGGGTTTTTTCGGGGATTGCTACTGCTCCAAGATTTTTACAAGGATGATCCTTATTTAATAAAAATATATTTCAATATAATACAAAATGTAGACTGTTATGGATGAAATTTTTAAAAAAAAAAAAAAAAAAAAGAAGAGAGGGAGTGGGATTAGGTAGTGTCATTTGAGTCTACACAAACAGTGGATAGAACCATAGTATGTTAACCTTACTATCTTCAACAAGGATACAGACAGCGAATGTCAATGCCACTTAAAACTATTGATTAACTGATTAAAAAGGTAATTGACATTATGATCGGCGTAAATCTATTTAGTAAAGAACACAGAAGAATTGCATAAATACAAATAGTTTATATACTGTACCTATATGTATATAAGCCTCCTGCAAAGATAATAGATATAAGTAAAGACAAGGGAAAACTACCATAGAACATTCACTTTTATTAAGAAAGGGAACGTGAAGAATTTTTCACGTGTTGAATAGATCAGGCTCTGTTAATGTAGAATAATTCACTTACATGGGTATCATGTAATAAAAATTCTCGAGTCAATTCCAGGGAGGGGACACGTCACAATTTTATTGATAAGCATATGCCACTAAACCCTTTTACGCCTTTTCACTCACATAGTTAATATATGGATTTTTACAGTTACAGAAATGTACGAATGTAATTTAAGTAGTGAATGATATTATGCTAACGAATAATATTTGATAAGTTATATTTCTACATTTAGCATAAACATGTTAATCAAAGTCATTTTAATAACCATGGTGTATATTTGAATTTTTTAGTGACCTAACCAGAGCGACAGTCATCTTACCATTTTACGTATTTTGATTGGATAGCAACTAGCGCCATTTTATGTATTTGATTGGATAGCAACTAGCGCCATTTTATGTATTTGATTGGATAGCAACTAGCGCCATTTTGTAGGATAGCCTTATAGAAAAAAAACCCTGCTTAATAGTGTTGCTTCTGTTTGCATTGATTTAATTAAAAACTGACAAGTCTGGATACTTGATATTTATCACTGATCATGATAGTTGAACATTAAATAAAGATCAAAATTTTGTGGTATTTCACTTCAGCTGGTGACGTAAATTTGAATGAAAAAGTCAAACTTTGGTTATGACGTCTAAGTAATTTTATGGTTCTCAATACGAATTGGAGAGTCGTGGTTGAGTTATGGGAAACCATAAAGTTACAATCACCAAAAATTAACAGTAATGAAGTATTTCATCACAACTAACAATTCGAAGCCAATCGATAAATATTACATTCATTGAGAATGCATGTGTACAGTGGTCAGGCCATAACTGGGATTTAAAAGTTTAACAAGAAATACTAGTATACACCGAATAGCATACGAAAAATCATTGAAAGTTTTCTTTTATTTCAAAAAAGAGCTCATTTGTTAAGTCAATTTGCAAACACCATCATGTAGTTATGCAGTAGAGATTCAAATTTTATTCAGAGAAATCTTAAGAACGAACAGACGACAGATCCTCAAATTAGTATGCACATTTGCTCACATCACGTCTCCTGGAACCAGAAGTATTACATTAATGTTTCTGCGAGCAGGTTAAATTCCTAGCACCTGTATATCGTATAATAATGAAACTTACATGCACTATACCTGTAGGATTCAAACATGCTTGTTACAGATTCAGTAAGTTACTTCTAAATAACCAATATAACGGCTTAAGAGAAGGCTCAGTTCCTAGTATAGTACTATACTCCATATTTCTTTCTCTTTTTTTTTCTTCTTTTTTTTTGATATTAATGAAACTTATGCCTGCAAGAAACATTAATTGCAGTAACACTAATATAACTCCGACGTAACTGTGCATTCTACAAAGAGGATATTAACATGTATATAATACACATAAAGAATGTGAAGAAATCAGACGAGCTTCTTGTATGTTATCAATAGCTATGACATACTTCCATTACGTTTAGAAGCTAACTCCAGTAAGAAGATGTCTGACTGACAGCATCTGGTTGCAGATTATTTCTAGATCAATAGATTAAAGAGGACCGCAGGACCGGGGAACGCTGTCACAGAGCATTCACTCTCTGTGTAATAATAAAAAGTGGACCATTTTTCACGTGAGGAATACCGGTATGAGATGTAGTCATATGCGTATAATATCTTAAATTCCTAAAATTATGCTAATAAATCACGGGAATAATGACGTTTACTTATTCATAAATCTTTGATGTTTCTATAATTGACTAAAAATATAATGTTGGTTTACCAGTGCATATATTCATCTCCAACAATATGTAATTAAACTACAACAGTTAATTAATATAGTGTAGTAGTCACTGTAATTGCATATAATACTGAGTTCGTTACATGTAATATAGAATTCGTTACATGTAATATTGAATTCGTTACATGTAATATTGAATTTGTTACATGTAATATTGAATTCGTTACATGTAATATTGAATTCGTTACATGTAATATTGAATTTGTTACATGTAATATTGAATTCCTTACAAGTAATATTGAATTCGTTACATGTAAAATTGAGTTCGTTAATGTAATTCAATAGTTGAAGCTAGATACATGCAATAACAGCCGGTCAGAGGTTATGATTTTAACACTTTCCAGTATTGACAAGAGTTCTAGTTAATTCATTTCGCTTAAAAATATATCATGTTACACGAGGTAGAAAAAAATATATATTGACACTTCCAGTTTGATTGCCTTTGATATCTTTACAAAATGTAATGATAACCATTTCCTCATGAACGCGCTGTAGTTGTAATCAATGCGTGTATGGATCTTGATAGATATTTATGGCTGGGAATTCCGAAATCCGGGTTAGAATAGGTCCTCAGTACCCCTTGCTTATCGTAAGAGGCGACTAAATGGGGCGGTCCTTCAGATGAGACCACAAAAACCGAGGCCCTGGGTCACAGCAAGTGTGGCACGATAAATATCCCTCTCTGCTCAGAGGCTGTAAGCGCCGAACATAGGGCTAAATTTTGCAACTCTTCACCGGCAATGGTGATATCTCCATATGAGTGAAAATGACGTAAAATAGTTTGCAATCAATCCGAAAGAAAAAGGTAGAACGTAGATATAAGAAATAAATTTCTTGAAGTATGATGGTGTAAAGCGTCGCGGTTCATGCTCTTAAGAATTTTCAAAACGGAAATTTCTTTTTCTTTTATATATATATATATATATATATATATATATATATATATATACATATATATATATATATATATAAAGAGAAAAAGGGAAAATGGGATTGGTACCAATGAGCGTAATTCGTTTATATGTAAGAGAGCCGATTTACTATATCGTACATTTTTGTTATAAATATACAGATTAAGGAAATGGTGCATCGTTAAAATCATTGTTTCCATTTTTACCTATCTTTTAATAGCTGCTCCTTACTTTGCAAGCATTAAATCATCGCTAACATAATCAATTATACCACTTCTTACACAAACCGCATACCCTTAAATACAGTTATAGTAAATCCCCATGGCCAGCGAAAAACGGTTTGTTGTAACTAAATTTTGTTATACCCAGTACCTGGAATAAGACTAATATCATTATTCTACATTTATACATCGTTTTATCTAATTAAGACAATTACCCTAAAGCGCTTTACATGTAAGACAATAAAACAAAGAATATCAAAGGCATAAAAATGGACAAAAAAAGGACATGACTTAATACTAAACTGACTTTAAAATAGAAACTAAGAGTACGCAAATCTATTTAAGTGTTGTATATATATTTTTTTAATTAAAACAACTGTTTACATAAATACCGAATAACAGATTAAATTCTAGTTTAAAAAGATACGTTTTAAGTTTATTTTTAAAAACTGCTAAAGAATCTTCGATACGGAGTTCCAGCGGGAGGCAGTTCCACAGAGTTGATAACGGTACATCAAACCGTCTTTTATTGTAAAGTTTAGTACGGGCACGTGACTTTAGAAGGGATAACGAATCCGCAAAACGAAGTGGCTGCTGAGGACGGTAAACTTCAATTAGTTCCTGGATGTATGCTGGAGCTAATGGCCTCTATGTGACATTTTCTAAACGAAAAATTGTTTACATAATTGAAAATAAAATTCATCAAAAACTATGCATTTTAGATCATTACTCAATCAAAAGTTTAATATTTTCGATCGTTTCTTTACAGTTGAGACTTACTGAATAGTTCAAGATATTGTCACAGTAATTTTGTAAAAACTATTTTAGTTCATTATATGTTTGAATTTAATACATCTAGAATTTTCAATATGACAATCGTATTTAGCAGGGCAAGATGAAAAGTTCAAGGTCTGACCATAAACTAAATTCACAGTTTTCATGAATGGACTCCCCCCTCCTCCCTCTACCATAACACTATATATGATGAATGTTCATCCAAATCGATTATAAAGTACCAATAATACTTTGATACCTTTTCTACTGTTTATTCACAAATGGAAGAGTACATGCCATTTTAAATGTACATTATAGAAATGCATTCCTTCAAAAAATAAATCGTGTATTCGTTGTCGGAGGACGGAAACTTATAAAAGTTTTTACCCTCTCCCACCCTCACTACTTGATTTCTATCCGACATCAATGTTTTGATTTCGCCTTCTATCAGGGTTATATACTAGTATCATCAAAAGGACACTTTTGTAATATGTTGCCTGGTTTAACGAAACATTCAAATTGATAACAATGAATATTCACAGACTACTCGTCCCATTATACTACATTGCAAACTTTGTGTGTAATTCCACAATAAAACTGAGAGCATTCTCGTCCCCGCCCCGCCACTACACAGATAGAACTATGCGTGTTATGGAATCGGTCTAAACTGTTGTAAGTCGAGGTGAAGCAATCGTGGCTGTCCCATCAATTTCACGTACGTGAGCGGATGAAGTGGTAAATTTCAAAGTATTAAATAATACATAAACATTTATGTAATCTACAGCTAATTGCAATCCGATTCAAATGTGATGGACCGCTAGAGCACAAAAAAAGACACCTACTTGGTAAGCTAATATTCAAAACAAACTGAACAGGTCAATATTCTTCAAATCGTGTAAACATATCAAGCCCTGTAAAACTTTGGCAATAAACAACCAAGGCATCCTTGGATATGCCAAATGGCAATTTGAATTTTTTATTCAATTAGTCAAACAAGATGTATATCGAACTCTCATCAAGATGATGAGACGTTTTAATGGCTTGCATCTGAACGCTCGTCAAAACAAAGGTATAACCTATAAGGTCGCCAAGATCATGTGTTCCTTCAGCAAAGAACTACAACTCTTGGAACATCGAAATACATTCGAAATCGGCAGAAAAAAATATTTTTAACAAAATGCACACAGTAGCCATTCCCTAAAGTTTGTACAGTTTTTGGAAGTATATCTGAAGTTCTAAGATTGAAAGGGAATTATGTAATAAAAAACAAAAAACAAAAATGGGGTCTTGGTGCTTGTTATTGAGCTACTTTGTGGTAAATTTCACCTTTTTGCACTTTAAATTTACGAACAATTTATTCGCACAAATTAGTTTTTTTTTGGTGGTTTTTTTTTTTTTTTGTCAATAAAACATAAGCAACACAGCTCTTCAGGAAGTAGGCAGATGTGAAGCGTGCGTAAAACGTCGCAGTTCATACTCTCGTGTATAGTCCTACAGTAATATCCAAAGAATACGACATCTGTAAGTTTAAATGAATATGTCATGTTTAAAAACTATTCTTGTTTAGATACAATTGATCGTGCTCTTGAGACTGCAATCTTTAAAAACTACTAAAACTTTCTTGAATTTAGGGAATTTTGATGACATGCTTATGTCATTGTCCTATAGCACCATTGAGATTCCATGCAGAAAAACTAGGAAATACGTACGCACTATTTTTTTTTTAAAACAAATCCGCTGTGCTTTAAATACGCAATGGTGAGCAGACAAATTAAATTAAATAAGAAGGGTGACTTTCTTTGCACACCTGCACAACAGTTGTAAAAAAAATATTATATCAAATTTAACTGTGATTTTATGGCTGACTTCTTTAATGTAATTAGTTGGATTGGCATTGTGATGTCAACGTTGTAGTTTAGTGTGACATTCTGATGTCAACATTGTAGTTTAGTGTGACATTCTGGTGTCATTATGAGTTGTTACTCTCTAACACACTCCATAATTTTCAGTTTTCAGTGCAAAATCATGTTGGAATATATCGATATTTCACTATTGGAAATGTTTATACGAGAGCTTGAGAAACGTGCTTTTTATTCTAGTATTGAATTTCATTTCTTTTAAAGTAAATCACTTACATGAAGATTGTGACAATAATTGCCCATACCTTACAGATTCACTGATTCCAGCAAGATCGACTCAACCACAATAGCTGAAAAGCGCGTGTGTATGATAATTCGTCATTCTGAACTTTATAAAAGAGACGTGAAACTTTTTCAAAAATAGTCGAAATGACTCTCCTGTGTGGTAAATACAGAATATTGCATTTCATGAAAAGTAACACGATTTTACCTTTGATATGTATGACAGAGAAAGGAAGTGAAGATAACGAACTGTGATCAATCTCATAAGTCCCATAAAGTATACAAAATTACGAGAAGGGCAGATGCGGATCCCTGGGCATATCAGAAGTGAGATCAGGTGCCTAGGAGGAGTAAGCATCCCCTGTAACTCATTTTGAAGGGTATCCAATTTTGGTGATTAAAAACGATAATTAGAGATAGACATTTTATAATTCATTTTCAGATTTTGACTTGTATATATAACTCACCTAGAATGTCACCAAATTTCGTCGAGAAAAGTATACAGACGTATTTGTAATACAACAGAAAAATACATCCTGTAACCTTCATTTAATATCATTTATAACACATGTGTCAAATTCTTCCAAAGGATATCAAGAGTTTTGGAATAGCTCTAAGCCTATGAAATTTGTCTTTATATAATTACATGATTTACTTTAATTGGCAACATTAACAAGTCGTAATGCTTGCGTTTTTTTAATTGCAGTTCTAAGTGTGAAGCTCATCACGATAATCAAAAGTACCGATACTGAAAATACTGAATTGCGGTAAGTGATTCTGGCATTTACATGAAATACCGCTTTACTTAGAAACCTTAACAAAGAGTGATACTAGCAAAATATATTACAAACAGTTTTAAATGTGTAATCTATCACAAACTTAAAAAAAACGGAGAAATAAATACGATATCATATACACTTTACACGACCATACCTCACGATAAGTTAAAGACTAGACTTTTTGACATCATAGACAGTTGCTTCGTCAACAAAAATGGTAAAAGGAAATATTCATAGTTAGTGACTGGTCATCCCAAAAATTATTTTGTTAAACACCACTTTGACTCCACGCACAGGTACTCTGAAGTTGATATTAAAACGATGCTAGAGTTCCTCACTGACAATATTTTCGCAGTCTTTGGAGATCAGGTCTTCCAACAGTCTGTTGGAAATCCATGGGCACGAATTGTGCTCCTTTGTTACCTGACCTATTTTTATATTCTTATGAAGCAGAATTCATTCAAAAGCTTCTACATGAGAGGAAAAAATCTCTTGCTGTGGCCTTCAATTCGACATTTAGATATATTGACGACGTTTTGTCTATTAACAAAATCATTTTCATTCATATGTCGATTTGATATATCCCAGTGAACTTGAAATAAAAGACACCACAGAGTCGTCGACTTCCGCTTCGTACTTAGACATTTTACTGAAAATAGATGCCGACGGCAAACTAACAACTAAACTTTATGACAAACGGGATGATTTCAATTTCTCCATCGTCAACTTCCCTTATTTATGTGACAATATTCCATCATCTCGGGGGCCTCCGTGGCCGAGTGGTTAGAGCATTGGTTCTCTCCTCCACCTACAAAAACTGGACGCCACCAGATAACTGAAAAATTGTTGAGTGTGGCGAAAAACAACAAACAATCAATCAATACATCATCATCTGCATATGGTGTTTATATCTCTCAAATGATTCGATACGCAAAAACTTGCTCTGCATATGATCAGATTTTAAATCGAGGCGGGCTACTGACAAAGAAGTTGATATTACAGGGGTTTGTACAGTCTCGTCTAAAGTCAGCATTTCGCAAATTTTATGGTCGTTATAACGATCTAGTTTGCCAGTACAACTTACCATTAAGTCATTTGCTGTTTGATGTGTTTCATACCAATTGTTAGGCCGTTCTTGACACATTGATTCTGACTACGGATTGCTCCGTTTGCCTGATCGAAATATAGGCTTACGGCGGGTGTGACCGGTCGACAGGGGATGCTTTCTCCTCCTAGGCACCTGATCCTACCTTTGGTATGACCAGGGTCCGTGTTTGCCCATCTCTCTGATTTGTATTTTCTATAGGAATTACGAGATTGAATACTGTTCGTTATTTTGACCTTTTCATAGGTTATGCGGACACATGGCTTTCTTTGAGTCTGCTTTCTTCAAGGTTGGGTTTGGTTGGTTCTACAGACATATATCGGCCAGCTACATTGTCATAGGGAAATGGCTGCAAGATAGACATCAGGCTAGACTGGTTCCCTAGATCTGATATCTCATCGTGAGATAGCAGACAGGTACACTTACTTATTCTCAAAGTCAGCTCATAGGTGGCGTTTATCCGGAAACGAAAGTAAAACGCAGTAGGTGACAAAAAGCGCTATGTACAGCTATGTTTAACAATTTAAAAATTTCCCCTTTCCTTAAAAGTACTTCGCAGTCGGTGACCACTTTTAACGTCTGTGTGATACGACCACAGCTCTCCTTTCATATCTCACACGGACCTATAAAAATGATCACAGGAATAAGAGTACCAAATCCCAGGATGCTTATACCTTTGATTGTTTATCCAACGTGGAGCAGGAGTTGCTTGATTGGCCAATATGAAAAATGAAATATTTCAAATTAAAAAAAAATATAAGGTTGTGAATTTAATTGTCAGGAAGAGAAATTACTGCACGACAAAAAATATCGCGGTTTGGGTGTATTTGAAATGAAAAGTTTGCTTCTCTGCATATCGCTGTGTTGTAAACATATCTGATATATGACGTATAAAAGTAATAAAACCCTTTATATTTTTGTGATTTTTTACAGGTGCTTGGAATGAACTTTCATATAATGGAGGATATTTTTCTCAGATCAATATGTATGTAGCAAAATAGTAAGAGTGTCACACGTTTGTATTCAGTTCTATAGGAAACTAATAGGCATCCGGGGGGGTTTTTTTTGGGGGGGGGGGGGTTTGGGGGGGGGGGGGGGGGTTTGGGGGGGGTGTTGTTTTGGTTTGGGTTTTTTTTACATCAGATAAGAAATAAATTACATTTGTAACATACATACCCTCATGTATCTTTGAAAAATGAAATTTATTTCTTATTTACATTCTACTACAGAATTTCCATCAGTGAAAATAAGCTTACTATATCTGTCAAGTAGTTTTATATTCATATGCGCATTGTTTACAACTGCAGCTCATTCACGATGAAATTTGTAAAAAGTAAAAAAAAAAAGAAAAAAAGAATTAAAGACAAAATCATTGGAAATGTAAATATTGCGACATATATTTCCCAGGATTCGTCGCATAAGAGGCAAAGATACTACGAGCATATATTGTTGCAACAGAAAAGAGTCTATTTAAATAAATCAACTAGGGCTGTGTAACCAGCTGGTTAGAAAGGCATACATGTTTCAACTCTTTCTACAGTATGTATACCGCCATTGTCAAATACCTACAATACATTCTATATCACAGCCTCGATGACACTAAACAGGAAGACTGGACAGCCCAGGGACATCTCTTATTTTTCCTCGCTTCAATTCTTGTTGTGATATTAAAAAATAAATTTCATTTTTAAAAATACTTGAGGGTATAAACTAAGACGCTTCACACCAGCATACTTAATAAAAATTATGCCGGCGTGAAACGTTGCAGTTCATACCCTCATGTACTTTAAACAATGAAATTAATTTCTTTTATTTACATGTACATTCTATTATCATTTTTTCCTCGAAATCTGTTAAATTAGACGTACTATATATATCAAGTAGTTTTGTATTCATACGCGAATTCTTTACCACTGCATGCGTTCATGTAGATAGATAGATAGATAGATGCATGCACGCACGCACGCACGCACACACACACGCACACACACACACACACACACACACACACACACACACACACACACACACACATATATATATATATATATATATATATATATATATATATATATATATACATACATACATACATACATACAACATTATAAATTTGTTGACTGGAGTTGAGGGAAACAGCTTGCACTCCGGCCCAACACATCGACCAAGGCTCCTGTCAACAACTGTTTTGTTATACCCATACTAAACAGTAACTATATAATTCCTTACTAAAAAATGTTTCCCGAGACTCCTCATCGCTTGAATTTCATCCTCAATCGCGAAACGACTATCGTCCATTTCTGTTTTCCTAAACGATAGGAAAAAAATCACTCGGCACACCTCCACTAATTACATCTAATTGACGGTTACCAGCATCAGCCGAGGTTTGCCGAATGAGGAAAAGATAACTCAATTTAGCGCCATATGACGTCAGCGGGCAACAGTCTTTTAACAGTCCATTTTAGCAGTTTCTGGACCAACAGTCGGGGAAAACAGTCGAACTGTTGGACATTTGTTTAAGTAAGTAATAATATAGGGACTGTTTAGTATGGGTATAACAATACAATTTGTAAAGATATCAAAGGCAAAAGCGTTGGAAATGAAAATATATACATGTGAAATCAATACAGAAAGTGGTGAAGCAACTTGCATCCAAGCGGCAGGAAATCGACATTGATGTTCACCAAGCTTTTACACCTGTAGATGAATGTGTCTAAAATTTAAAATAATGGACGATGTAATAGAAACAAATATCAAGGTTTAGTTCGAGGAAAGCCAGACGTTTGCCAAAGAGAAGGACTCCAAGAACTTGCAAGAGGTAACTACCAAGAGCCAACGTTAGTGAAAGTCCTTGTGATTATTTCCAAAACAACATTGCAATATGCATTCTCGATTATTTCCTACAATAAGTGGCTACATTTTTTAAAGTTTACTTGCTGATACCTTCACAGATGGTAAGTCTTAATGCTTCAAACGTTATTCAGTTGGCAAATGAACTTGATGTTTTGGGGGAAATAGTCACTTCAAAGCAGATCATCGGGTGAATTAAAAGCTACATGCGCAACGCGATGAACGAAAAGAACAATCATTAGGTCTAGCGCTGATGCACATTCATCATTTATTGGATATTGAAATTAAAGACGTCTGTGAAAAGTTCCACGACTAAAACCAAAAGAGGATTGTTTGAAGGTTACATTCTATTTGAAAGATTTGAGCATTTTCATAAAAAAAAACAATCCTCAATATTTTAAAAATATATCTGTGGATTTTATTTTTAAACGAACTAAAAAGGAATAGTTCAATAGGTGTGGGGCGGCCTCCTCACGACTATAACTGGTAATATTTTATTGTAACAGCTGACATTCACCCACTTTCCAATTTACCTGTATAGATTGGACATGGAACGAAATCTGTACATACATGTACGTAGTTGCCTATTTCCGGTATGTTTTCGGTAACTCCGATTTCATTTGTCGATTTCAGTCACATTCTATTTCCCTCTGTAGAGGATTGTGACATGAAAGAACATTACCAAATTCATGTACATGTACTCATAATTACAAAAACATGCAGAGTTTTCGAGAATGAAAAGGAATACGTAGAATAGTATTTATATTTGTATAAAATAAGTTGCATGATAATTTGTAATTACACACAGCTTGTGCACTGTATGGAACCCCTCCTTATACCCAAGGTGCTATATTGCACACGCTTTTGATTTGATTTCATTTAACGAAAGACACATGTGCAGTATTAGACAGCTGGGTAAGGCTTTGGTGACCAAGGAAGATCTGAAACATATATTACGTAAGAACGCACTACTCAAGTGCCAACCAGATGCCAAAGTCATTCTTAATCATATTCTGATATGTACAAATCGCAAGACAAAACACACTCATTCTTTATGTATGTTTTGACGGCTCATATCGGCCATTGTTTTAAACTAACCCAGTCACTGAGTTCGAAATAAATGTTTCATAATATTCATTGCCTTTATTGGCGGGGGGATAAGAATTGTTTGAATTGATTAAAACTGAAAACTTACTAAAGCATCTCTGACCCCATGAGCCGGCGGGTTCTAGAGCGAACAACCCTGGCGGATTGACGTTATAGAGCGCCTCGCTCCCTTGATCAGTAGAGGTTTATTATATATTTTTCTTTTTGTTTGTGTTTTAGCTCTTCTGATCCAAAGATTCAAGTGAGCTTTTCTGATCAAAACTTTCCGTTGTCCGTCGTCGTCGGCGTAAACTTTTCACATTTTCATCTTCTTCTCCAGAACCACTGAGCCAATTTCAATCAAACTTGGCAAAGACACATCCATGGGTAATGGGGATTCAAGTTTGTTCAAATTAAGAGCAACGCCCTTCTCCAAAGGGAGATAATAACAAAATAGGGATAAAAAACTGTCAAAATTTGAAAATCTTCTTAAGAACCAGCAGGCCAATTTCAATTAAACTTTGTACAAATCACCCTTGGGTAAAGAGGATTCAAGTTTGTTCAAATGAAGGGCTATGCTCCCTTCTAAAGGGAGATAGCTACAAAAATGCAAAAATAGGGTTGGGTTATTCAAAAATCTTCTTCTCAAGAACCACTGGACCAGTAAAGTTCAAATTTACATAGAAGCTTACTTATATAGTGCAGATTCACATTTGTCAAAATCATGGCTTCCGGGGGTTGGGTGAGGCCACAATTGGGGATCAAAGTTTTATATGCGAAAATATAGGGAAAAATCTTTAAAAATTATTTTCTCAAGAACCACAAGGCCAATTTCAAACTTGGTACAAAGCATTTCTGGATGCAGGGGATTCGATTTTGTTTAAAAGAAGGGTCATGGGGGTAATTTAAAAATCTTGTTCTCAAAAACCAATGAGCCAAGACAGTTCCAATTTATATTGAAACTTCTTGACATAGTGTAGATTCAATTTTGGTTTTTTTTTGTTGGTGGGTTTTTTTTAAATCAAGGGTAGGGTGGGGCTACGATAGGGGGATCAAAGTTTTATATGAGAAATAGAGGGGGGAAATCTTCTAATCAAGAACTACTATGCCATAAAAGTTCAAATTTACATGATAACTTTCTGACATAGTGCAGATTCAAGTTTATTAAAATAATGACCCCCAGGAGTAGGGTGGGGCCACAATCGGGGATTGTTTACATTCGAATATATAGTGAAAATTTTAATATGGGTTAAGGTGACTCAGGTGAGGGATGTGGCCCATGGACCTCTTTTTTATTTGAGAACTACTAGGCATACATTTCTAAGAATGTGATACATGATAATCCAAAGAATAAGACGAACATACGATTTAGAGAACAGACAACAGAACATAAGATACATTCTATGATCCTTGTTTAATGTAGTAATGCAATTCAATACCAATATGAAGATACAAGAATGCAATGTGAAACAAAGCCTTTGTCTCAGCATGTGATATACGGCATTCCAAAACACGAGACAATTTTTAGAATGCAACAGAACATGATACAGAATCACGAAGAAGATTAGATACAGTAATGAAAAGGTGAAGACAATGATCAATCCCTTAAATCCTATAAGGAATACAAAATATTGGGCAAACACGGATCCCTGGATATACCAGAGGTGATATCAGGTGCCTAGGAGGAGTAAGCATCCTCTGTCCACCGGTCACACCGGTCGTGAGCCCTATATCTTGATCAGGTAAACGGAGCAATCCTTAGTCAGAATCAGTGTGCCAAGAACTGCTTAACAAATAGTATGAAACACGTCACACAGCATTTGATCCAATGATAGAATACATTGGCAAACTAGATCGTAATAACGACCATAGAACTGCGAAATGCTGGCTTTAAACGAGACTGTTTAAACCCCTGTAACATCAATTTGTTTGTCAGTGGAGTACCTCGTTTTAAAAACGGATTACATGTAGAACAAGCTCTTGCGTATCGAATCATTTGAGAGATATAAACACCATATGCAGGTGATAATGGAATATTGCTACATAAATATGAGAAGTTGACGACAGAGGAGTTGAAAATGCCGTTTGTCATTAAGATGCACTGATAGTTTGCCGTTAACATCTATTTTCAATAAAATATCTAAGTACGAAACAAGTATGTAGGATTCTGTGGTGTCTTTTATTTCGAGTTCACTAAGATATATCGAATCGACATATGAATGAAAATAATTATTGTTAATAGATAAAACGTCGTCGATATATCTAAATGTCGAGTTGAAGACCACAGCAAGAGATTTTTTCTTCTCATGTAGAAGCTTTTGAGTAAATTCTGCTTCATAAGAATATAAAAACAGATCAGCTAACAAAGGAGCACTATTCTTGTCCATGGGAATTGCAACAGACTGTTGGAAGACTTGATTACCAAATACTACCATGATATTGTCAATGAGGAACTCCAGCATCTGTTAAATTTTAACTTCATGGTATTTGCGCGTGGATCAGAGTGGTGTTTAACAAATTAATTTTTGGATGACTGATCATTAGATATGAATATTTCCTTTTTCCATTTCTGTTAAAGAAGCAACTGTATATGATGTCAAAAAGTTTAGTCTTTAATGATAAAGGTTCCAGGAGAAAATTCACAAAGTTCACCACTGGATAAGTTTTTTCCCCTCAACTTTTTCTTGTGGGTCTACTTAGGTTCCATTAGTGGTGGAAGTGAGAACTTCTCCAAGAACATTCTATATATATATATATATATATATATATATATATATATATATATATATACCTACACTCCTATGTCTTTTTGTTACAGTTACCGAGACTTTTAGATCTGTTCATTCATATAAAAAAAAATATCCGTATTTTTTATTACTTACCCAAGGGTATCAACTGGTCTTACAGTGCATTCGCCACGGATATACCTAATTTCTGTGTAAACGAGGAGTTACTTCCTCTTGTCCCCTCGTTTCTGTCCGTCGGTTCATAAAGTCTGTGTGAGTTGAGTCGCGCTTCGATTCGATTTTTTTTTTTCAGGTTACATATCAAACCATTCGTCCAAAAACTCACCTAAATCAACAAATGATGGAATTTTCCGCAAATAAATCCAACCGACACTATCCAACTCCACACTAAATTGATGATGATCGTCGTTATTTCAAATAACGTATTTAATGCTGGAATGTGTTAAAAAATGAAGAAAAATAAATCTCAAAGTGAAAAAGGCGGCCACTCCAATCATAGGCGCCTTGGTCAAGGAAAAAGGCGGCCACTCCAATCATAGGCGCCTTGGTCAAGGAAAAAGGCGGCCACTCCAATCATAGGCGCCTTGGTCAAGGATAAAGGCGGCCACTCCAATCATAGGCGCCTTGGTCAAGGAAAAAGGCGCCACTCCAATCATAGGCGCCTTGGTCAAGGAAAAAGGCGCCACTCCAATCATAGGCGCCTTGGTCAAGGATAAAGGCGGCCACTCCAATCATAGGCGCCTTGGTCAAGGATAAAGGCGGCCACTCCAATCATAGGCGCCTTGGTCAAGGAAAAAGGCGCCACTCCAATCATAGGCGCCTTGGTCAAGGATAAAGGCGGCCACTCCAATCATAGGCGCCTTGGTCAAGGATAAAGGCGGCCACTCCAATTATAGGCGCCTTGGTCAAGGATATTGCACTGTATCATATGTAAACGATGGAGGATATTCGAACCATGAATGAATATTTCTCTCCGATTTATGATAACTCTATTTTCTTTTCTACAATTTTTTTCTACATACGGAAATTACCACAGATCACCAATTTACCTACGTTTTAAAAAATATCTTATTCCACTAGTGGGAGAAATTAGTAAACTGTGGTAATGACACATTTACCACAGATTATTAATTTACCCATGTTTAAAAAAATATCTTATCCCACTGTTGGGAGAAATTAGTAATCTGTGGTGATAACACATTTATTAAAGATTATTAATTTTCTCACGTTTTAAAAAAAAATATCTTATCCCGCTTATGCCTCCAGTCGAATCTTATGAAAATTATATCAAATTCTCCGCAATAAATTATTTACTTCCATACAGTATTGACGAATGAAATGTCAAAATTATAATAAAAGGTTGTAAATTTTTTAATATTAGGCCTAATATCGGTAGTGATTTCCATGTATTGTAAAGCTGTTTTAGACATTTTGGTAGCAAACATGGATTTGGCAGCTAAAGCCCTTAAAAATTATATTTCCCTCGTCCCACAAAGATTTTTGTCACAATACTAATATGCAACGCCACAATAATTCAACGTCACAATAAAAATTTTGACGTCAGTATAGATGACATAGTCAATGGATGCAGTAGTCACAGAACGTCTTGAATGAGAATGAACAACAATTTGCTCGAAGCAGCAACAAATAAGTCTACTAGTATTCTTAAGAAGGTGAGTAACTTGTAAACAATAGGATGGTATCGGGATGTAATGTATTTAGTTTTCGTTGTAAACTAAACTCAATACTAAATTGTAAACTAAACTCAATACTAAATTGCAATCATCCCAGTTTATGAAAGGGGGTAGGGGTCCCAATGGACAAAGGAATGGGTACCTCGCATTACATCTACTCAGAGAGTGGAGTCCTATAACTCATTGATGTATTATACACAAGAAAATGGTCAACATCTTAACATTTGATATGTATTCGTACTAGTAGTTCTATGTCAAATTTATTGGGACGTTTCTAGTATATCGGTCCTCAAAAACACGTGACTGTGCTTGAGCATTTACTTCCCTTGCTGTTGCTAAGCGGAATGCAAACACGCCGCCACTTGCACTTTCGCCTCGGATTCTAAGTGGAAATTGCGTAATAAAAATAAAAGCCTAACGGCGTTTGAGTGTAATTAGGCGGGGGCTTGGGGGCGGTAGCCCCCGACAAGTCAAAAATAATTATAATTTGCCTTACCTTACAACTTAAAATCATCTAAGCTGTTCTTTGGATTAATTAATTAAATCGAGGCCGGGTTGAAAAACTTTTCGTTGTTTGGCAATCGAGGGTTCCTTTGCTGAAGGAAATTCAGGTACGAGTAAGGAGGGGTCGTATACAAATATAAGTTCTAGAAATTTTAGGAATGGATCTTGACAGTCAGTGAGATATTTTTTACGGATGCAATACTGGTTAAAATAAGTAACGTACAGAAATTTTACTGTACCGCTGACTGGTAATGACTTTTTTAATGCACGCCAGGTAGACTCTGTTGTATTGGTGTGTGACCGTGTTTCGGGATCTGCAAAGTTTACTGAATGATTGACTTTTAGATGTTCAAATCCTTCTTTATCAAGAATATCGTATGCTTTCCAGTAATAGCTTATTGTTCTTGTACGGGGCTGTATGTTGGCTTTTATTATCTTGAGCAGAGTCTCTCGTGTTCGATCTACCACTGTTGTAAAGAAGAAAAAAAACACACAAAAAACAACAACAAAAACCCACCTTTTCGTCTCCCTCTCTATCTCCCCAAATACCCAGACACCGTCAACTTTCCGTCTTTTATGAAATTTACTTTTGTCAATTTCAACAATTTTCCCCACTCCTTTTTTTTTTTTTATTTTTTTTTTTTTTTATTTTTCTGTAAGATACAGATAAACACTTCTCTGGCGTAATTGTACCAATCTACTACAGTCTGACTTGCAATTTCAAGTTCGTGTCTCACGAAACTTTCGCTAGCTTTGTATACCCAAAAATACGTAATTAACAGAACTTTTTCAAGAGTTAATTTGTGCTTTTCAAACCAGATACCAGTCCTGATTGAAATCTTTTGTTGCAGGTTTTATTAGAACACCTCCAAACAAATCAGTCTTTTGAATAGGAAGAATCCTTTCTTAATCCAAATTTTTCCGTTGTCACAGTTACCACAGGTTTTGCCGTCCAAATTTATCAGAACAGAAAATACTATTAACCAGTGAATTAACGCTCTTGCATTGGCACAAATCAAAAATATTTCTTTCAGTTTTAGGGGCATTTTATAGCAAATCAGCTGTTCAATTTCTTTACATCAACACAAGTGACGTATGATATGAATATTCATGAGAATTACGTAAAACAGAGCGCACGTTAACAGATTCTACACAAACTGTACGTCTTCTTGCTTTCTTTTTCAATTCAAATTTTGAAAAGTTATTTTTTAAAAAACATTTTTTTTTAAACTTCATTTTTGCAAGGAATTTAAATTTGGGCATATTATTGTGATTTTTGCCCGTTTTTTTGCGTCTTTGACCATAACGCTACAGTTCCCGTAATGCAAAAATAGTGCAATTTACGGCGCAAGATTTTCTGCGCACGGTTGGGGATGTATTTCTCCATTTTCCAGCATTGGTCAATCAAATATCTTTCATTCCCTAATTCTAAACATATTCTATTACCAACCCGTATATTTTATCCACCTCCTAACCCATTATAGCCGTCTCTATAGACCAATAAACTCATATATATATATATATATATATATATATATATATATATATATATATATATACACTCGCATTGCCCACAATTGCAGAACCTTCACAAGGAAATGGCTGTCATTACAATTCGTAAAGATATTATCGGCAAAATCATTGGAAATGTATCGTAAATACATTAAAATTACTATCAGTCTTTTCACCACAATTTCTATTTGCTAAGTGAGCACGAAAATTATTATTATTATCATCATCATCATTTATCATTTATTTTTAACCATTCGTGAAGAAAATATTATTTGTAGTTCAAAATACATTATTCGGAAAAAATAATCCAATGATCCAATGCATATTTTCGTTGCATAGCAATTGCATAGAGGTCAAAAATATGCTGTTATAGTTTGCATAAACTGGCGATCCTTTCTTGTAATTAACCATACATAAAGTGAATATGTGTTGTAGTCTTGTTTATTCAGAGGTTTATACATTATTCTCAGTCATAAACTGTTCATAAACTGGTTCTCTGTTGTAGTCTTCATGACTAGTTATAAATTATAGTCAGTCATAAACTGGTTCTCTGTTAACTCAGCGATAGCGGACTATTTATGTTGATATTCTAGAATTCTTGAATTCTTGAAAGTAAACACCTCGTTCTTTGACTATAGAAAATATAATAATTGGGCTTGTCACTTAAAAATATAATTCATTATGTATCCATGATGGATATGATAACCGAACTTGAAAAAGTGCATAGATGATTGATCGTATATTTACCATCCCGCTCGATATGACGACGTCATCATTGCCGTTGAAAGGCTGCAAAATTTAGGCCTATGCTCGGCGCTTACAGCCTTTAAGCAGGGAGGGATCTTTATCGTGCCACACCTGCTGTGATGCGGGACATCGGTTTTTGCGGTCTCATCCGAAGGATCGCCCCATTTGGTTGCCTCTTACTACAAGCCATACTGAGGACCTATCCTAACCCGGATTCCCACGGGAGCGTAAATTACTATCAGAAAAGAATTTATCTAGAACTTATTTAGAATGCATTAAAGAGTAATGTATCTGATCTACCTTTTAGCAACATGAGGTAGACTACCTGTCCGAAGAGCGGCGGCGTCGAATCTGTTATTAATGTCTTTTGACAGCTTGTTATTTCAAATAAACTATTAGTCCTACATGATTAAAGCTTGTGTATATGATTAATCAAAACATGAATGCATAATTCGGACGCCGCCTCTGACCTAGGAGTACTAAATGTTTTTGTAGTTAAATGTTTCCGAAGAGCGATTGATCACCTTGGATATGGATGATATATTTATGGACGCACAGAACTACTAAAACTTTGGTGTAGCATATTAGTGAGTGGCCGTGGGTTTTTTGTTGTTGTTTTTTTTTTCTTTAAATCAGTATGGACATTACTTAGTAACTGTACGTATTATGTGGTTTAAAGTTGCTCGTTGTCATTCATGATTTTGGTTAATGCATCTGACATACATTTTTATAACTCGTCTTTAGATCTGATATAATATGGCACTATACGCTGGTCCGTTCGTTCGTTCGTCCGCTCCAGGTTTTCTGTTTTCGTTTCTTGTCACATACCAAGCTTAAACTTGCTGTGTAGTGTCATACCCGATACCCGTGTGTCACAGCTTGGTGATAGCTGAAACTACCATAAGTAAAGTTCTACAACTCGCGGTATTTTTGCAGTCAGGATAAGGTTTTTTGCTGCGGAACTATTACAGTATCGGTGTAACAAATGTTAAAAACATTTTGAGATCAGTAATAATCAAACCACTTTACAATGAATATAAAAGCCTTAATTTTACAAAATATAATTTCATTTACAGATATGAACGAAAAAGTTTTGACAGAAACCGTTAATATTTTAGGTTGAAATAAAAATGTGTTTTAAAACAGACTTTTTAAATCTTGAAACATGCAAATATCTCAATAAATGTCTTATTGCTAGAGCTATAATGCTGTATAGGCCTAGTGGGTATGAAATATTTACAGCTCTGGCCTTTAACTTCAGAAATAAGAGTCATCCTTGTATTAGCTCTGGACCTTGCAATTCAAATTCAATAGAGGACACAATCTGGTCTAAGTAATAACGTTTGAGTCCCATACCTTAATGCACTGATATTAATCTGGCAACAAAATAACTTAATCCAATGATCTGATTCAACAATATATCACTTTCTTTATTGCACGTTGCGGTGGTGAATATGTTGTCATGTCATTAAGCGTTTTTATTAAGAATACTAAAATATGTTTTTCACAAACCACACAGAACATATTTTTATTTTATTTACAATTGTTTATAAAAACCAACGCTGAATGCAAAAAATATACACTAATGTATGCGCAAACTGATCCCCCCCCCCCCTACACACACACATAATTGCAAACTGACCCCAAGCCCCACCCACACATAAATAAAGCTCCGTGCAATCGGAACATCGATCGTTCTTTTCTGCCAAGACAAGAAAAACAAACAAACAAACAAACAAAAACAAACACAAAAACACAGAAAATAACCCCCAACCCCCAAAATAACAACAACAACAACAAAAAACCGGTAAAAGCCGAGCGATGTTCCGATTGGCTTAGGTGAAAACTTTCATGCTCAAGTTGATTTTCCCCCATAGCATCCGGCGTAACCTTTAATATTATTTTTTGCGTGGACATCATGATCCACGCAATAACAAAATCAGATAGAGAAAAATGGAGCTCTTTGTGTTTATCAATAAGCCAGATGATGTTGAACTTGACCCTTTTCCTCTTAAAGTTCAATATATGGAATACTTGAATATCCATCATATATATACTATATGACTGTCCAATAAAAAAAATTTTAAAAAAAAACTTAATGACAAAAATATTCATAACATGTTACACATTCTTCACACTTTCAATGAAAATTTTTTAAGTCTGAAACATTTTTGAGATTTTTAGCATTTTTATCGTAAAATTGTTTGAAATAAATTTAACATAAAAGTTCAAATTATGAATAAAATCTAAAGAGAAATAATGGGTTCCATGTACGTTGAAATAATCAAAATGGAGGACTGTTAGTGCAATTTATGGATGAATTTTACATGATGCTTGCCTAAATTTCTCAAAAGTATTTACATATATACTTAGTATTTCAAAGTCCCTCTTCAAAGCATTAAAAAACGTGTTACTTGTCAATTGATACTTAATCTCTAGAATTCCCGGAACCATTCTGAGAAGTTTATATTTTGTTTATGAAGAAAAAGAAATCACAAATAGAAAGCACTAAGTGAAAATTTATACATATATATATATATATATATATATATATATATATATATATATATATATATATATATATATCACCAAATATTGTATGCAGTATAAAATAAACTTTATAACAAAGTTTTTGGAATCAAAATCTTACAGTAAGGAGTCAATATGAAACTAAATACGATTAAATTTATTAGACCTGCGCAAGTTATTACGCAAATTTTAAGAGCGTATATCTATAAGGCAAATACACGATAAAGCAAATACATGACAATTCAGTTGCTACCTTGTCGGTGCTTTCTGTACTTTGATTACGATACTCTCAAACAATATTACTGAAGCACATTGCATGAATTATGAAAGCCGATTATCTTCAAGGAAAAAATGGTAAACTCGTAATTTAGAGATCTTTTTTCGTGATTTCTCGATAGTTATATCGAAATTTCGTGATCTTTTCTCGTAATTTCAAGAATATTATCTCGTAATAAAGAGATGAATACGAGCAAAATTATCATTTTCTATTCGTCTCTCGTAGTAACCTACGAGTACTTCAAGGGTTTTTGAAAATTCCACATAGTAAATCAGTGAAAATTGTTCCAAGAATGTTTAAAACCGCTCTCCTCCCTACTTCCTATGGGGTAATACGTAAATATTGAGTTGGAATACTGTTTGATTCAGACATCAGACTTTGTTTATTGAAGTGAAATTCACACGAGTCCCCATCTTCGCAAGCCACGAAATCTGTGGCCAAGTTTTCAATGGTCCAAAGGTTCGACCTTGAAACCAATGAAATGACAGCTTTCATTCAAAAGAAACATGAATTAGCAAATGTAAAGGATCCGGATTTACATAATTAGTAATGAAATTATCACAATTATAATGATACAGTGTTGCATTAATGTGCAAATATCTGTCATCTAGCTGTATCATTAATAAGCAGCATACCAGTCAGTAATTATGCATGAAGACCCAATGATGAGGGTGGGAGAGAGAGAGGGGGGGTCACAAGGATGAAGGTTCCAAGTGAGTTGTCTTGTCCATCCGCTCATCCATTCGAGTAAAGAAGTACTTCACCCAAATGACAAGCTTTCAAGTACGTATAATGGAAAGCATCTTTATAAAGTAGAACATATTGACCATGGACTGGGACGAAAAAATAGTTTGCCAAAAACGAATCACAGTGGTTCATGATTGGTTTAGGAATGCCAAAACATTCACGAAAGCATGTCCGATAAGCCGGGTCTGCATACTGTACACTCATGTTAAGATTGGGTTAATTACTATTTACTTACTTCCTTATTAATAGCATTATCTATGCAAATAAAAGAACAAGAAATTGTGTAATCAATAAAAATAAAGTGACCAGAGATGGTGTACTAAAACAAAGAAATATCTTGTTTGTGTGGTGTAATTTAGAAAATCCAGACATGTGAAAACGAGTGCAACTAGATGACTGTTAAATTCAAAATTCATTCAATCCATTTATTCACATCACCATGCCAGTATACAGTCAAAGTTATGTTTAAGTTCAAACAACAGAAACTTAATTATAAACAGTCATAATGCAAAGACTTGGTAATACAAATTCAAAGATCAACAGTTTTTCTTCTGTGCATAAAACATTTGTTTGAATAGTTATACAAACGTCTTGTACTATTGCAGTTAAACGAGTTCACGACTGACGATTTCTTCAAAGGGATTAGTACCACAGTCTAATGCTTCGTTAAAGATATAATAATATTCAAATCAAAGCTTATCATAAACAGGACCGTAAAGTACAAAATGCTTTTCATTTCAACGAAAAGAAATTACAAGTAAAACATGCTTGTTATTCTTTAGGGATAATTGGTTTACAATATCTGCCTGTTTCAATAGTCAATGAATGTGCATTAATTCTTAATTTTATCAGTAGTGAGTGTTCACACTTGTTTAAGGAAAAACGTACTGTTATGGCTTCTTTACATGTTTCATTTGACTACTAATGAAACAGTTATCTTTACTTGATATCATATCACTGCCACAGAGTTTCGTTTCATCTTTTATTTCAGCTTGCAGCATGTTTTCTTTCATAGCAATATATGTATGCATCCTTAGAGTATTTTACACAAAGAAGAAAAACTTAATTTGCAAATTGAATACTAATTATATTTTTTTTTTTTAAATGTGGACATATAGGAGAAATATGTTGTACTGGGACAATGCCCGTACCCCAAATGCTTATGGGCTCTTTTAAGTATTTCACTTTAAATTGTTGTTATTAACTCGAAGGATTCTGAAAAATCTTAAACACCACGTCTGAACAACCATTGAATGCTTGATATGTGGTTATCTTCCGGCCTGGGTCAGGTATTTGTTATTGAGGAAAGAGGCCCGAGATATTGACCATTGTTACAGCTGTCAGGGGATTAAATGGTAAGTTTCATTTTTTTGTTAACAAAAAGGTGTTATTAACACATTTACCAAGATGATCCTTCTGGGACTGGCTTTTTCTGTGTCCACGTGTACCTATCTCTTGTTCATTTTATCACAATTAACGTAACATCAGGCCTAAGTAGACATGAGGTTTATTTCTAATACTGTGCTGTTTGTAAATTCAACCACAGATTATTGCGAAATGTTCACTTTTTAAAAAAAAAAATCATTGTTTTTCATCATTACTGTTATTTCTATGTCTGTTTATTCCCCACATGCAATGCGATGATTTGTTCTTTACACCCGTTCATTTCGGTAAGCATTGTGTGTACTTGTAAGCCGATGACCGTAGTATATTTTACGGTCATCAAACAATGGCAGCTGACCTGATCAGTAAAAAAGAATTTACATTCACGATTTCAAACAATCGTAGATGTTACTTATGCTGATGATTAACAGCGGTTTAATTTCGATGTCACCCCCACCCCCTCCCTCTGTCCAATTCCATAGTGATTTATAGATTTATGAAAAAAAGTTGTTACATTTGTGCGCTGATTAGGTAATGAGGACAAAATCAAATCACAAAGTATCGTGAATATTTGATATCCTTTTATTTACCATATGCATAATTATCAATTATCGGTGATTGGTGTATAACAATTTTATTCATATTCCATGTTTAACCAAAGGTTAGGATTCTATTTATTAAGTTTAACATGATTTTTCTTTTTACCTGAAACAAAATCTGCTGGTCGTCAAATGATTTACCAGCATAGAAAAATGACATGTTATTCATTGCTTATTCTAAGACCTGGTTTTAATTTAGGTATGCCATAATGTTGTGTAATATAAAGTGTAATAATGAAACAGACTGGATACACCATAAATAAAATTCTCTCTCTCTCTCTCTCTCTCTCTCTCTCTCTCTCTCTCTCTCACTCTGTGTGTGTGTGTGTGTGTGTGTGTGTGTGTGTGTGTGTGTGTGTGTGTGTGTGTGTGTGTGTGTGTGTGTGTGTGTGTGATATCAGGGGTGGACCCTGATTTTTTTCTAGGGAGCGAGTGTCCAACCAATGTTGCAGTATTAAAAAGTCCCCATCCCCAACGGATGGGACTTGCATCTATTTTTTATACAACACTAACCTTGGATCTGAAGGCTTGGGTGGGGGTGGTTTGTTGTTACTGGGGAATATAAGCGCTATACGAATCCTGAGAATTTTCTTTGATAGTAGAGAGGGACATGGAGATGATTTGGGAGTGGGTGTTCCCCACCGAATAGGAAGATAATTTGAATAATAGTTCCAGTCATAGAAACCGTTATAAATTCTTATCTAATATCTTGTTTTCTTTGCGAGATATATCGTCAAGTTTTTAAAAAATAAAATCAATGATTTACATGAATAAAATTTCGGAATAAACTCAAAATGCAATTCAGAACTAATCGTATGCGGTTCCAAGCGTTGTGTTGCAGCCAAACAAAAGACGGTTTTCTCATCCCCCCCCCCCCCCCTTCCCAACATATAGCGTTCTCATTTGGAAAAAACTGTAACATTAAAACATCGATAATATTGCATATATTTACAACTTTTGATGCCATATTTAAGGTTTAAGCCAAGCCCCCCCCCCCCCCCCCCCCCATTACATCATTACATCCACTACCGAATAAAACACCAGCCGTAAAGAGGATCACAAAATTTATATGTATGTCACCTTTTTTTTACTATTAGTTGATGCATTCTATTATATTCTCCCTTTCCTCTTCTTAGTTAACTGTTTAACATGCTTTACTTTGATTTAGTGCAATGTTTTATAATGAATTATCAGGTACTTACCTTCTCACAACGTCGATCACATTTAGAGATTCAGACAGAAAATCTGGTGAGACAAATTGATTATGATTGGTGTGTTTATGAAAGTGTAATAGGCCGTAAAAACCTACGAAGAACGTTTCTTTGCTTGTTTACTTTGGGAAAGTCATGATGTATTTAATTACAGTTATTTTGATATTTAAAAAAATCTTCCACCAAAGAAAGATTCGATACATAGGATATGGCTATCACCGAGATAATTAACCTTATTTATGACGGCCATCATACTGTAAAACTTGGAGATCGTTTAGATCGTCTTTTGTAAACATCATTGAATGACATCGACATCACACCATTGTTTACATAATCATGATCATAAGAAACGCAAATAAATAACCAAGTATGTAAAATTCTTACGATGAGCTCAGTTGCCCTTGTCCGATCATCGTAATATATATAACGGAACAAGAAATCACTCCCGTATGACCCCTCCACTTTTGGATACGAGTTTCATTAAGAGTTGTGTTACAGTGTATTTTTCATGAGATTATAGATTATTCAAAATTTTCTAGAAATTTTCTTCTAGAGGAAGATACCACGTCCACGTTACGTTTATAAGGTTGACAAGGGTCTCTCGCATAGGAGATCTGTCTGATCTCTCCTAATTTGGAAAATGATCTTTAAATGGGCGATAATTCAGTGGTCAACAGCTTCCTTTTCTGTATAGTCTACACTCTACCAAGTGCCGCTGTAAACTTAGATTATAGTAAAAACAGGTATGCACCATAATTAAAGAGAAAATAGAAACTTTGTAACACACAATTAACTTTTAAGTGCACACTGACAGATTTCATGAAAAATTTTAAAAGGGAGTGTACGACACAACATGATACCTTTTCCACACTAAAGCAGGGAAGGGGGGGGGGGCAACCCCTAAAATGACAGAAATTCATTCTACAACCTATCCGCCACTGATGTATCACTAAATTACGTAAAGGGATTACGTGTATATTCTCATCTATCATTGTGCTCTTTGCCTAGACATTATACGATGAATTTTGACACGATATACTCGAGTAGATAACATACAGTGAGAACTGTATGTAACGCGATACGATGCCTTGGACTAAAGGACGGAGAGACCCGTGAGAAATGAAAATTTTACCAAAAATATATAATTTTATGTACAAGGGTTTTTCTTTCCTGCTCTCCCAAGCATACAACCCAGTCTTCTACTTATAATTTAAAATTCTTGTAACTGGTGTGGCAATACACAAAATATACATACACCTCGGGGCAAGCATTCGAACAAACGCGTTTTCTTTTCTCTCCTCCTTTTTCCTAATTTACACCGTAAGATTTTTTTTTTATTCAACTTCTTTTTCAGCAATGAAGGGATAAACCAGTAATCTCCCCACCTGCTCATTAAATTACATAGAGAAATGAAACGATTTTACTATGTTTACAACAGTTTCAAATGTCTAGAAGCTGCAAGGGAAAAAAGTAGATAAAACACAGGTTTCACTAGCGGAAAAGGAAGGGTATGGGGCCCTTTTAGAAGTGCATGATGTATATGAGGTCTTTACGGAGTGTACAGTATTATTATCAAGACCTATATTATCCTGTCACCTTAAAACTTTGTGGACCGGAAAAGGTGAATTAAAATGCGTTGTAACGACTCGACTGCGCTGGATCAAAGGATGTTCTTGATACCGACTTACATGGAGTGCGATGAAAATGTAAAGGTGTGTGTGTGATTACGGGAAGAAAATCTCAGATATGCCGCGGAGACGAAAAACAATGGCCACATTTCGATCGAAAATTTTTGGTTCCGATGGAATTATTCGAAATTTTTCAAATGGAATATCAAATACTGCCAGTCGAATTTTTAGGAGACCTGTATCACAACAGGTGCAGGTAATATACCATGTTACTATGAGAACCGTTCTTTAGATTTTATAAAATATGACGGGATCTTCAGCTATTCCTTTCGTATAATTTATATTAATGAATATTAAGAGAATATACTATATATATAAAATAGTGAGTGTATACACAATGCATATTCTGTTTGGGTTTTGAATTATTTAGAGGGGTGGGGGTGCGGGGGGGCTGGGTTTGTTGTTGTTGTTGTTGTTTTGGGGAGGGGGTGTTTTGTTTTGGGTTTTTTTTCTGTTTTGTTTTGTTGTTCGTTTTGGTTTTATTATTTTATTAACTAGACAATGTAAACCAGTTTCGATAAATCTATATATCATAAATTATTTTAACCATATTTATACAAAAATAAGCTTAGTAAACCTAGCGATAATAAATGCCTTGGGCAACATAAACCTTAATTGTCAAAATATTTTTGTCAGTCATGTTGACACTATTAAAATTTTACGATATTCGGCTCATAAAATTCAAACAGATCTTTTACGCTGCATCTGAGAAGGAATTTAGTGTTCAAGCGCGGAAAAGAACAGCATATAATATTCACAGCTCCTTTGTATGAATATCATGAAATGTCTTCTTTGGGTTTTAAAGACATTACGGGCATCAAACTGACAATTCCTTAATTGTGTTGATGCAAATAAGCCTCGTGTTTGGATGTTACCAAATGATGGTTAGGATATCTCGACCTTTCAATGACAAACAGGGGACTCTTTGTAATTCTGGGATTTATGGCGAAATCAATTTAGCTTCAGTGAATATTATGAATTAAGAATCACGTGGATTTATAGCACTCCTAGTCCATTCCATACAATGTTTCTGAAGTACCCAGTTGTCCAATTTTAGGTCACCTGAATCATTTATCTTTTCGTCCGTCGCTGTGCGTCGGTCGTAAACTTTTTAACATTTTCAGTTTCTTCTCTGATTTCAAACAATTTTGGTACACAACATCTTTGGGATAAAGAAAATAAATATTGTGAATTTCATGGTCTCTGCCTCCCAAGGGCCCGAGGGGTGTGGCCAAAACCATCAAAATTGTAATCTTCAAAAGTTGTTGTTTTTTTTACTCCTGTACATCAAGTAATCAAACTATTAGCATGGTTATAAGAAGCGACGAGCCTTCTACCAAAATTGTTATATTCATGAATCATGGGTTCAGGGTTCATGCCCGAAGATGGAGCTAAGTTGGTCAAATTTTAAAAATGCATTATACGTGCATCATTAAATAATCTTCCTCTTTATTTCTGAACACCGGGGGGGGGGGGGGGGGGGGGGGGCAAAGTGTTTGCATAATTAAAATGGGCATCGAGCCCTCCACCAAACTTGTGAAATTCATGATCCAAGGGTTCAGATATAAGGGTGGGGTTAGATTTATCATATACATTATGTATTGAAAATGCAATAGAAAAATCTTCTTTACTGCTGGATATCAAGCAGACAAATATGCATGATAAGCAATGTGAAATGTATGACCCCTGGGCTTAGGCCCCAAGGTGGGGCTTAGTTGATCATAGCTGAAATTGCAGTGTGTTTTAAAAAATCTTACTTACTCCTGGACATCAAGCAGACAAACTGCATGATTATAAAGAACAATGAACCCTCTTTGAAAACTAAAAATTCATTTGTCCTGGGTTCAGACTTTAGGTGAGCCTAAGTTGATTATATATTGAAGATGCATTGTGTTTAAAACATTGTCTTTACTCCTGGACGTCTAGCAGTCTGACTGTTTGTATGATTATAATATAGAGCATGCAATAAGCTCCATCTCATCCATGGAATCTGAATCGAGGTTGAAGTTGAGGAAAATTTATTATATTGAAAATGCATTATATTTCTTTGAAAATCCTCTGTATTTCTGGACAACCAGCAGAAAAACTGTTGCATTATTAAATGAGAGCCTGACCAACCAAATTTGTGAAATTCATGTCCCACGGTCAAGAGTAACATCTGGTCCATGATAGGACTGTATTGATCATATGTTGACAAATGCATTAACCTCTTTTAAAAATCATCCCCTTATTCCTGTACATAAAGTATACAAACTGTGCATCTTTATAAGCAATGGCTTTTCTACTAAATGTACTGAATATTTAGGCTTATAGAACTCAAACAGAAAATAAATTTTCGCTTTGACACAACTTGCTTTCCTGAAGAAGAAAAAAAATTGTAAATTATCAGTTGTGTATGATAATAAAATACTTTCTTTGTTAAACTGTAAACATAGTAAGAAAATGCATAATCTGTGTTCGGATTATGCAATTTTTTTCTGCAGTGTTTGCGACCTTTATTCTCCGATCAACAAACCAAAGAACGACATTAATTATTTATATTCTTCTGTATTTTTACTTTCAAGTATTGACCTGCAAGTTATTTAGCTGAAAATTACATGACCTTGACCTGTCTCCATATTTGGTAGCCTAATGATTTCCATATGTGAACGATGGTAAAGTGAAATAATCCAAGAGGAACACACCTCAAAACGCATAAAATAAACTATCATATAATACAGGAAAGCGTTATTTATTATACTTATTAAAATAAAATGTGAAAAATAAACCATAAAATATATTTTCCAACAATTTAAACAAAGCCGCGAAGTAGGTGGCGGACAGACGGCACTAAAAAAGGATCTAACTAGATTGAACAAAATGTGTCTTCATAGTAGCAAATGGCAAGCAATAATTATGCGGAAAACACACAGTGAGTATAAATATTCCAATATTTCGACTATCTAGTACAAAAGATAAAGATGGAGAAGTATAAAAAGCACACAGGTAACGATAATTTTTAAAGACAAAAAAATGTACATACTCGGGTAACCGTTAAGGCCCATGGGTCTCTTGAAATTATTCTAAACCTAACCTATGCATGTAATCAGAGATGTATTTGCTATAACAGAAAGAAAGAAAATGCAATGGACCAGACCCGGTTCGACACCGGGCTCCTGGAATACCAACTGCATGAAGTATCTGGCATTGTCAATCGAACAGTCTGACTACGGGCCCCTGAAATATGGATACCACTACCCCCCCCCCTTTCTGATTTTTTTTTCTATGATTTCTCCGAAATGTGTGGATTCCCTATCTATCTCATCCCAATTTCGATTTATGTAATCGTTTCATGTTTGGTTTTTTGGTTATTTTTTTTTTTTTTTTGTAAGCTTTAGAGATTGGCCTTCTACTGGTATAATAAAATAAACGAAAATTTGTAAACAAACAGGGGGTCCCGACTTCAGGACACATTTTCCCTGGTAACTGCAACGTTACCTAAGAAATTTTGGAAAGCGGTGGGTCAGGTAGATGTCATACTACAAGTCTCTTCAATACAAATCCCATCTTATCTTTTTTACTAGTCACAATCTTGCGTACATTGATCGGAAAGGGCTTCCACTGGCAGTCAGGAGATCACGGCATACGTCACACGCGTCGTGTGATTGGTCCGCACTGTCACATGTACTGAACAAGTAGTAAATCAGAAGGGGGGTAGTATCCATACTTCAGCAGGCATGTTCACGAAGCTTTCCTAAGATATATCCTAAGACATGTCCTAAGATACATCTTAGGGAAAAGGTTAGGAACATCCTAAGATCATATTAGGACATGTCTTAGGATGTGTCTCGGCGATGTCCTAGGAACATCTTAAGTTAGGACATCCTAACTACTTAGGAACAATCTTATTCCTAATAGGAAGCATTACCATCATACTGTTATGATGTATTAACACATTTATTTGTTCACATGATACATGTATTTGTGATGAAATTGAAATATTAATTTATTAAGACCTATACATTCACGGAAAAGAAATTTATCATTTCTTCATGTAAATATTCTTAAAATAAATATATCGTACATTCAATATGATAATTATTATTATTATAAAGTTAAAATTATATTGACTGATTGATTATGTATTGTTTAACGTCCCGCTCAAGAATTTTTCACTCATATGGAGATGTCACCATGCCGGTGAAGGGCTGCAAAGTGTAGGCCTATACTCGGCGCTTGTGGCCTTTAAGCAGGGAGGGTTCTTTAACGCGCTACACCTGCTGTGACACGGGGCCTCGGTATTTTGCGATCTCATCCGAAGGACCGCCCCATTTAGTTGCCTCTTACGACAAGCAAGGGGTACTGAGGATCTATTCTAACCTGGATCCCCTCGGGGCTAAAAATTATATGATGATTTAGTACATTACATAAAATAAATTTAAAAAATTAAAAACAGATCTTGTGATTCGAATCCCTACATGTGTATTTGAGATACAAGCAAATAAATAAATGCTATGCGAAATCACTAAGCCAAGTCATTCCTTTCGACATGCAAGATATACTAGTATTTCAATTTTTCGCAATAATACTTTGACTGACATGAACTCATGTCAACGGCATGAATAAAAAATACTGAATAATCTTTTTTCGGAAACAAGTTCAATCGGTTTCAATTCATGTGTGCGGATGATCATGAGTAAGAAGAGGAATCCCAATTTTTCAACGGGAGAAATTCATGTTCAATGTGATCCCGAGATATTTGTAGCAGGCATTCATGCATGTCGGCAATGACACGACTCACACTAGATCTAGATATATTGTGCCTATCACTGCCTAAAAGCTACCGGTTGCATACAATCTTAAAGCTACTATAACTTGCAGAGAAACTGCAATGCACGTGATCGTGCAGTTGGTCTTTGCAGTCTATAGTCAACAATATTGCAGCGATTAATTATCAAAGGTCGCTGAAGTCTATATCGACTCACTATATCGTCGTCGTTTAAATAATCCAGGGGGTTTTCAATGTCTCTAAATAACCTTTCACGATTTCTTTGAGCTCTTCTCCTCAATATTATGGCTGTCGCCATGTTTATACAGACTTTAGGATGATCTTAGGACAAGGGTTATGCTGTCCAAAAGTTAGGACGAACTTACGGCGTGTCCTAATTTAGGAAAGCTTCGAGAAACACACTTAAGACTAAGACGTGTCTTAAGTATGTCTTAGGATACGTCTTAGTCCTAAGATAGCTTCGTGAACATGCCTGCAGGTGCCTGTGGTCGTTCGCAGCTCCTGTGTTCGATATTAAGGTTTTCACTTTAATCTTTCGACCCCAACATTTAGTGTGGAGTACGCAACTTCTGCTTTCGTCGTTCTTGCGTCACGTGTGCACACATAATTATGACATCACAGTAGAACCTAATTATGACTTCACAATACACTCGGATTCTAGTCAGCAGACATCAAGGAGTAGGTAAAAAACTCAACTTTTTTTTTTTAAGAGATAATTTAGGGAAATGAAAAATGATTTAAGAAAAATATTGAAATGCAGAGCACTAGTGCTGATGATGATATCAGAGGTTGATTCTTTGCAGTTTAATGTTTTGAAATGCAATGTTGCCCAACGAAGGTTAGTGCATTCTGCTTCTGTGTGACATTGTGTGATAGAAGGACAATTCAGACTGTTGTGAAAAAGTTTATATTTTGAAAGAGTTTTAGCAAGTGTGAATAATTATTTCTTATAGCTAATTTTCAGATGCCCCTTAGAAAATCAGTATTCATC
Source organism: Ostrea denselamellosa (assembly GCA_024699665.1). Taxonomy (NCBI): domain Eukaryota; kingdom Metazoa; phylum Mollusca; class Bivalvia; order Ostreida; family Ostreidae; genus Ostrea; species Ostrea denselamellosa. The sequence continues at coordinate 20,265,878 of JAMZEH010000005.1, read as the reverse complement.
AGGATTTCCGTATTCAGATATTCATAACAATTTAACAGGATTTACTCAGTGTTTCAGTCAAATGGTAGCTTGAATAATATATAGTCTACAGTTTTATAGGAAGACCATAATATCAATTGATAATTGGCAATAGAAGTGTAGATGATTATGTATTGCCTGTTATGGGATCAGTGGATTATTTATCAAACAGCTTGAGACAAACAGTATCACGGATGCAAGTGTGTGTAGTAATATAAGGAATAACTCTCTCCCTCTGGGGTCTTCAAGAAAAAAATCAGTTGAACTTTAAAGATAATTGAGAAATAAACTGAGTCAGCAAGTGATCATGTCAGCTGAGAAGGTGGGATGGTTGGTTACATTTCCAAATGGGGATACATGCATTTATAAGGGGATTTAGATACAAGATTTTGGTGATTGATATCAGAAAAAAGAATTGCATGATGAATGGAGATGGTTGGGTGGGGGATTTTATGTAATCCATATGAATTATATAATGCACAGGCAGTCTGGCTTCTGGATATTGCAAAAACAAAAAACAACCCAAAAATTTACTTCATGTACCATACCTTTAAAAGGCATATGACACATATAAGGCATTCTCAATTTCATAAAACATATAAAAAAAAATTTTAACATAGTTTTCTTCTGCATGAATTACGAAGTTTTACTTTTTACATAGGGTAATATTGATCTAAATATTGTCATACATGGTATTTGTTGCAAAATGTGACATTTGTTTTCACTTAAGGTTTTCACTGCAAATTCTGTTTGCAGTAAATGCGCTTTTCCCTAAGGATTTTGTTGAATTAATTTTTGCTTTCAATGGAGATGAGACCTAGAAATATGACACTTGTACTTTTCTGAGAAATAAAATTCTCTTCATTTATTGTTACAATATCATTTTTATGTATTTTAATAATATATTTGCATTTATTTTTCCCAATGAACGTAACATTATTTTTATTACAAATGAATTGTATTACTGCATTATGACACCACAATTGTGTTACATGATGAGTTGCTTTACATCAGCAATTGATACAAAGCAATTCATCACGTAACACTATTGTGGTGTCATAATACAGTAATGCAAATTATGTATGATAATTCAAGGCCGTAAATTACAAAGTTTCAAAATATAAGTAATAAAGCATTATATCTATAACTGCATTGAAATGTGAAGTAAAATATATATAGATAGATAGATGGATGGATGGATTAATGGATGGATAGATAGATAGATAGATAGATAGATAGATACCCTTCTGGCATCATTTCACATCCCAATAAAGTTTCAGAAATGCATGATGTCTTATTACTTGATAGATTTCTTAATAAATGTAATTGGTGTATATAAATGTTGTAATTCCTATATTCCTATATTAAATTGAGAATTGAGAAAAAATAAAACCATTTGCAGTCCAGATTTTGAAGAAATTTGAAAATGAGTTCTATGTAGATGGACTTCAAATGAATCATCAGAATGTTATTTTAACATTAGATTTAAGGCATATTTAACTCTTACTTTGTTGCTTTGAAACTAATGGAATTTAGCATGGTTGCATGCACACAATGTAAAGTTTGTTAATGATGATGTATGATAACGTCGCGTAAATCGAATAAAGGTCATTATGTTAGGTAAACAACATTGTTATTTCACTACCCTCAGTTTCGTTTTTGACAGAAATATTCAGTAGTTAAAATATAGGCCATGGATACCATTTTTAATTCAACATTAATAGCAAAGCTTAAGATATAGAAAAAAAGGAATAATTCAATAGCTGAGGTAAGAGTTATGCTGATTTATGCATGGTTTAGTCAGTTTAGCTCACCAGGACAAAAATATCTTGAGAACTACAATTGTGACAATCAGTCATTGACATCATTCTTGCCAGGACATGCCAAAATGTTCTCAGATCACTGCAGTTTCAGAAGTTTACAAGGTGTGACTACTGTAAATCACCTTTGAGAAAACTAATTTTTGTGAAGTTATCTTGAATAGGTTTTCATAAATAATTTTATACATTTATACATGGTGATGAAGAAATTTATAGTATGCAAAAATTTGGTTTTATTAGTAAATTGAACATGAGAAGATTGCAAAAATATTAAATTACTGTATCATATTTAAAGGTTGACTTCATTACTGGTTTACATGCATTTTTCAACATCCATCAGTTTGATTTTGTATTAAGTCAAGAATTCAACTTTTTGGTTTGAAGTCTCTTTAGATGAAACCAGCCTCCTATATTTTGAAGGTACTTTTCTAACTGAGGTACCTCTCAGATTCAGCCCATCTTTTCTCTCAGTTTGACCTTCATTGAGTCAAGATCAAAGTTACAGAATGATTTTGAAGGGTTCTTTTTGCAGTTGTAAATTATTTCACTTGCCAGAAGGCCAGAGATAGATGTCTAATAAGACATGTAATGTGAGAGAGGCTGATATGTATTGTGTAAACAAATACAATCTCAAGACTTTGGCCTATTTAAAGATTGCATTCTCATAGCCAAACATATGGGTAAGGAACATTTACTACCTAATTTGAAAAACTCTGACCTGCTGTACACAGAAAACACATTAGTTTTTGTTTCTTGATTGAAACCGGTAGCTCAGTGGTTAGAGCGTTTGCTTTGTAACTTGGAAGTTGTGAGTTTCAGTCCCGCTAGTGCCATGGCCACATCAAACCTAAGACGTAAATATAGGTAGTGATTGCCTATGAATCATGTTTCTTTCATATATGACCATAAAAACAGAGGTCCCGTGTCATGGTAGGCATTGGCACGTTAAAGAACTCTCACTGCTACAGCCCTGAGTGCTAAGCATGGGTCTGAGTTTGTGGTACTTCACCTATAGCTGGTGACGTCTCAATATGAGTGAAAATTTCTCAATGGGACGTAAAACAAACAAAGAAACAAACTAAATAATGTGTTTTGTTGCTTACAGACAACTTTTGATTGACTCCTTTTGCAAATGTGTTATATTTTCAAAGTTGGTAAATTTATGCAATTTTATAGAAATGTTTGGTTTTTTTATGCCCATAGAGAATTTTTCATTCATATTGAGATGTCACCAGTTGTTGGTGAAGTACCACAAATTTTGACCTAATGCTTTAATAGCACTTGTGGCCATAGCAGTAAGGATTCTTTAATGTGTCAATGCCTGTCGCAACACAGACCTTAATTTTTCTATGCTAACATCTTAAGTTTGACATGGCCATAGCATGAGCGAGGCTCGAACTCATGACCTCCCAGCATGAAGTGAACACTCTACCACTGAGATACTGCAAGAGAAATGTGCAACTATATACTCTCTTACTGAATTATTGTAGGATAAAATGATTGACCTTGACAAAGATCTACAAGGACACCTGGAAGTGCACTACCAAGCCTGCACTGAAACAGCCATATGTGAAGCTAAAATAGTGTGTGAAGAAGACTACCATGGCAACTGTGCTCAGTTTTTGTCTTCATTTATAACACCAGTGTGTAATCTGTTTCAAACACTGAAAAAGGTAAAGTAGATACTGGGTGAAGTATTACTGATTTTAATTTGAATCATTTGACCTTGGTTATTTTCACTGTCTTTTCATGCAACTGTAAATTCACTGATTTCTATGTACTTGTAAATGTTTATGCTTAGTTATATTTAACACAGTTTTAATTCCACATTTTTGGCATGCAGTGAAAATTAAAACTGCAATGAAAATAATGTTGTATTATATAATATTAAAAAGCATATATATATATATATGCATATATATATATATATATATATATATATATATATATATAAAGTAAATGAAGGCATATAAACTTATAAGTTGTATTAAAATTACATAAGGCAGAATGCAAAGAAGGATAACTCTGCTGTTCATCAGCCATGTCACAATGATATGGCATGAATTTAGCATTGTCATGACACCCCGTTTTCTGTATCAAATCTCGAAAACATTCATATTTAAAATTTCTGTGTATTGGCAGAAATATTTGACCCAGTGAACTGATTTACTGCTTGTTTCATAGAGAAAACTTCAAGCTATTCAGATGTGTATCAAATATCTCTTTCCGTGACTTGGTCACCATCTTTTGATAGAAACACTGTATTTTGAATCATTTTTAAAACTGAAAATACACTGTTTTGGGTGGTTTGTTTGATATCATGTTGCATAGGGATTCACTTTATGCATACTTAAGCTCAGATGATAACATCTTAACTGTAGAAATCCTATCAAATTAAAATTTTCTGTGTCAGACAGATTTTGTCTTTTCATGTAACAGGCAAGTACTAGTAAAACGTTTTGTAGGTAATAAATTGAAAGTAAGTAAATAGCTATTATGATTGAGAGAAGGTTTACTGCATTTGATAAGACATGTTTGATGTTTGGATTGAGATCTAAAATGATCTTAAGTTTGCAGAAGGCTTTATCATTTCTTTTCTTTGGAGGTTCAGCAGTAAGATCATAAGCAAACTGATTTTATTTTATGACTTTTCTCAGGTAATGAAAGTATTTTACAAGGCTGTTTGCAACTCTTCTCTCCATGACAAACACACATGATGAAGAGAGATTTTGTGCGAGTTAATTTGTGTTACTGTTCTCAATTATGGTCTAGAGTTTTCTGTTAATAGAAACTACCGTTTTCACATTGGTGAGATATTTAGACAATGCAAGTGTCACCCATCTCAAGACAGAAGCACTGTAATGGAACAAGAGAAATCTTTATTTCACATATGATCCACACAATTTCCCAGGAGACACATTTTAATTACACTGGACAGAATTAACCTCTCCTGATGTTTTGTTATTTGATCAGGTCAAGACAATCCTTACATCTATCATTAGATAAACTACCCTCAAGTCTCCAAGTATTGAAAAATATATGAGAAAAGAATGACCAAATCAATTCAGAGAGAATTCTTTTGTGAACAATTTCTTTGAGACACAATTAGAGCTTATTCTTTACCAAATATAATCACCTCAATGATTTGGATAAATAGTCTTCAAGTTTGATAAATAAAGCCAATAAATAGTCAATTATTTTGCCTTCATAATACTTTTGAGCATCTTCTTATGTCTTGGAGGATATACTTAAACATGGGCCCAAGGTTATGCTCTTCCTCTCTAGATGATACAGGAGTTGGGGATCATAGTCCTTGACCTGCAAAGATCAGTACATGTTTATACATATGTATATACATAAGAAATTTCTTCAAATGGTATACTGCATAGATAACTAAAAACTGCATAAAAACAAAAACATTTTAGAGAGGAGAAAGTCAGGATTTTAGAACCTGAGTCATGGCTCTCTTTATCTGTAAACATTGTCCTCTTAGACTCCCCCTTCTTCCTCTTCAGGCAGATAAAGCAATATGTAGGAACTTTTATAGGTGTTGATAAACTTGAGTGGTAAACTAGGTATTTCTGATAAGACTGGGGGTGGTTTATGTCCTGACTACCAGCTACACACTTCTGTAGCAAGGACCCAAAGTCCTGTCCACTCAGAAGCTTCTATTGTTACCATGTTCTCAGGCAAACAACAGGTAGAGAGATGACCAGCAAACAAATTACTCATTCCACTCCCAAAGTCTGGATGTCAATGACAGAGTGAAATATCTGACATGTCTATGTCATGGATTTTTTTCTATTTCTTACTTGAAGAGTGTTTTGTGGTAATTGGGGGAAAAAAGAGGGAGTGGGTGTTTTGACTCTAGTATCAGATTCAGTTTTTATTTTATCATGTTGGTATGTTTGTTGACAGGTTGGGTGACACCTTTGATAAACAAATCTATTTCTGCTACATTACTATTATAATTGACTTATATGTGTGTTAGATTTTTTTTTTATTATTGTTGATTTTTCAGTTTTGGCTATGATAATGTTTAACCCGATTATATATAGGTAAACTGGATTGGGGTATATCAAGGTGCTAAACTGTAGAATTCCTTTGATAAGCTTATATTGACCAGCTACAAAGAGGCTTAACATGCAGTAGTGAATAAATCATTTCATAAATGTTTTAATTGTCTAGTTAGTTTTCTTTTCAAGGTGTTATGTAATTCTGAAAACAAGCTTTTACTTTTCCATGTTCTTGTGAATACACTGTCTATTTCACTTAATCTATTATCAGAAGGTCAAAGAGGCATGTTGACATTGGCATTCAAAGTGATTATATTCTAATGTCTTCAAATATTTACCATTGTTATTGTAACACCAGGAACATACTTTTGTCATGATGTCATTTTGGCAGCTGATTGGAATCTCTCAACGGCACATAATTTTGTGACAGGCTGGTAAGTCTATGGAATCCATAGTGCATAAATTTCAACTAACTGAAGTTTCACTAATTTCATTTTTTGGATTTTTTTAATTCACAGTTATGATTAATATTTAACTTATGTGATACATCTGATACATTAGTATTTGTTTCACATTATGTGTATTTTTTTTCATTTACAATTTCTTTCCAACTTCATGAATTTCAAATTGAATTATGAATGCAATGCATGGCATTTGGGTAGAATGGTGATTCTCTCTCTTTCTCTCTCTCTCTCTCTCTCTCTCCTCTCTCTCTCTCTCTCTCTCTCTCTCTCTTCTCTTTCAAATTGAATTATGAATGCAATGCATGGCATTTGGGTAGAATGGTGATTCTCATTCTCTCTCTCTCTCTCTCTCTCTCTCTCTCTCTCTCTCTCTCTCTCTCTCTCTCTCTCTCTCTCTCTCTCTCTCTCTCTCTCTCTCTCTCTCTCTCTCTCTCTCTCTCTTGCAGAGAATGAATAAAAAATATTTGTTCAGCATACCCTGAACTTTTCTATTTTAAATATCAAACTTTCTGCCATGTACATGCATTCCAACAGACTTTGACATCAAACTACCTGAACATTTTATGTAAAATTTCAGCTTATCACATAAAAATAAAAGCATTATAGATATATACCACTTACATGCATCTATATTTTCAGGAAGGATTGAATTCAGATTTTTACAGAGAATTATTCTTAATCTCCTCGTTGACAATTTTTGATAATATGTATAAACAATATTTTGTTTGTGACAGGATTAGGCAGCAGACGGTAGTCCTTCATAACAGCAGCTTCTTAAATTTTGTGAAAAGCAGTATCAATAAAATCATTTCTTGACAGAGTCAGATTTTAGCCTTTTGTGTTGAGTTTCTTGCATACAGGCCATAAGCACTTGAAGTCTCTAGTTAGGTAGTATATGCAGAATGGTGATATAAAGACATTATAAAAGCAGGTATGTGCTCTGCTTCATATGATAAGAGAGGGGCTTTGATATATGATTGACAGACCTGCTTTGTCAAACTGTCTGCTTGAACAGGTTTTTGACAGTGTGACCCATTTCCATGAATGGAACTGTTAAGAGGTAGTGTATGGACCTGCAAGAGCAGTCCCTTCAAGGATTGTTCAAATTAAAAGGGACTCCTGGAAGTGATATAGTAGAATACTTTGTGAATGATTACTGAAGGGTGGTCAGTTTCATCGACAGCTGTGTGCAATCTAGGTAGGATTGGACTGTCTTCAGAGATTTAATGTCTTGCTTATACCCAGGGTATTGAACGGAGTAGGCAAGTGTTAGACATTATCGATAAGAGCTGTTTTCCCTCCTTTTTTATACATTATTATTATGTATGTTTTCAGGTATTTTGCATTTCACCTGAATATACATATACTGAATCATTTGCTAAGATAGATAAATTCATATTTTGATTCCTTTCATTTGTGTAAGAAAAAAATTTTGCTCTCAATTCTTTTTTGTTTTTTATGTGGATGTTTTCTGGTAGAATAAAAAGAAAAGTCACTGTTTATTCATTTTGTCAGGTCATTATGTTATATGCACCTTTCATATATGCAGACACTTCTGTTATCAATGAAATACTTGATCATTAGATTCAATAAGTTCTGTATGAATATCATATTAATTGTGTTTGAATAAAATATTACTCTTTTTAAGATGGTACTTGTAATGCAAATGTAATGCATGCTCATGTACATGTAATTACAAGTTCTGTTTCATTTTCTACTCTCTGAACATTACATATATAAATATGAACTGTCTCTGTGTAGCTCTGTTCTCACTATCTCTATTGATATGTAAGGGGCCTTGTACCTGCTCAGGTACGCGGAGTGTATATATGACTTCAATGGTATTTTTGAGGGCAAACCTCTTTTCTCGGCTTTTAATAGGGTCACCCCATTACACTATTACAGAAAACCGCTTTTGTCAAAATATTGAATGGGACCAACTTGTTTTTTGGTGATATCAGCACTTGTAGCTGCAATTCAACTTTGTAAGTAAAACTTGATGTTTTTGAAAGCTTAGTGCATTCTAACAGTTGTGTATTTGTAACAATTATCTGAAGTAAAAGAAATGTGTTAAGTTTTCGATAGAGGTTACGATATTAGCTTGTAATGTATGTAAACATTTGCAAATGGCCTTTTAATCTTGTTGAACATTTATTGTGATAAATTTGGTTGGAAATTAGGAAGCAAGATCAAACTTTTTTATGTGACACACTGTGATTTTTAATGAAGTATTTGTATTAAAAATTGTTGATGTTGTGATATAAGTGCTATTCTGTTAATTGCATGTATGAGTAATCTTCAAAGCTTCAAATTGTCTATTAGTATACTGGTGTGTAATTTAGTGTGCACTAAATAGGGTAACCGTTTCATTAAATGTCTTCCAAAAAATATTAGTTCACATCTACTGTTTATATCAAAATTTAAATTTGTAATTTAAGAGGCTTTTTATATTGAGTATAGATCTACTGCAGTACTTGAGTACCAATATCTAATGTCTTTAGAGACACATAACTCTCACTATACACTATCTACAATTTTCTGGACACAAAAGGCAAAGAAGAAAATGGGCCACACCTTTCTATCATTGACCTTATCTCTCATGTCTTTGTTTTTTAACCAGTCACAGATAATTAGCCAGCATTTACTAGTGAGTGTTCCTAGTACAAACCATTTGCTTTCTCCCCTGTATAAAGATCTTTTATAGGATTAGAAAAGAAATCAGTCACATTAGGTGGCCCAAACCTGAGAAATAAATATTTCACACCTGAGCATGTGAGGTTAGATCCATGTGTGTATAGTTTGGGACAGTGGGTTAATTTGGAAGATTAGGTAAGAACTTGAGATTAATCCCTTGCTCTGGACAAAGTCAAATGATGGAATTAAAGATAGGAGTGCCTCAACAAACTGGAAGGGAATATTAGCATTTTTTGGACTTTGTACAAATAGGACAATACTTTCTGAAAATCCCACCGAATCTCTTCATTGAACAGGAAAGTACAAATACCCTGGTAAGTTTATAGGATGTAAAAATAGCAAATCAACAACATTTTCTTGTGACAATATGAACTTGTTTGGAGTTGCCAAGTGTGAATACATCTTTTGAATTAATGAATGAAGGAGAGCCATGCTTGATGGTTTTAGGATTAGCATACTTTTTAAGTTGGAGTCTCCATATTCTGTTATTAGTTTCTTAGGCTGGTATTGGAGAATTCTGGAAGTCTGAACATGCACATGTTTAATAAGTGAGACAATACTTTTGTCTACTCTGTGTGTTGACTCTATTTATCCTTAGTAAGAAGATTAGGTTGTGATAAAATCTCTTAACAAATGTATATTGAAGAAATTGTTTTTTCACATGAGAAGGTATTTGTGTAATGTAAGCCGAAATCTGTATTTAAGACTAATTTTATTATAGACGTTAATAATTTGTAAACATTTTGAATTAATGTTGCATAACAGTTCTTTTGGTAATAATTAACCTTTCTTTTCAAATGTGAAAATGTATTACGGATTTTTAAATTTGAATTTATTATGAATATTGCTCCATGCCAGTGCTTTCACCTTTCCTTTCTACCCCAAATTGTCAGAATGTTATCTCATGCAATAACAGATGCATCAATTTTCCCTCACTGTTGACATTATGATACAAAACTCATTTAGTTGGAATTTAAAAGAGTATCTGGCCCTAGGTATGCCCCTGACTGTTGCGGCTTTGATTTAAGAGTTTCAGAATATTTTTTCTGATCTTTTGAATTTCAGTAAGTCTTGGATAAACAACAGGAAATTTACCATAAAGTTGACTTGAGCAGAAACTGATTTCAAGCTTTCCAAAATTATTGGGATTTTAAGTGAAAAGCTTGGTGCATTTGATTATGTCATGTTTTTATTTCTAATACTACAATATCATTTTGGTATCAAAATACATGCACTGATTTTTTTTTTTCAGGATGAAGAGTGGTGTCAGTGTGGGAAACATGTATTGTGGCCAATATGCTATGATGAGAACATTGTTATTCATCTGAGAAAGCTATCTGAGCACTCTCTGAATATTGGGGATTTCTATGTGTATGTTTCCGTGTTAAATTCGGGTGAGCCTTGCCTCAGTGTATGTTACAAAACACCATCTGGAGTACATGAGCAAGCACTCAGTGAAAGAGACATCGAAATTTTGTTTGCAATGGAAGTCTTGAGTAGAACAAGTTCTTGTTCAGATGAAGAACTTGGTCGTATGTTGCAAAGATGCCTGGTGCTGTTTGAAGGCAGTGTGCAACATCTGAAGTGGGATGAGACTACCCAAGGTTGCCAAGACTGTCAGAGAAATCGCATGATAAAAGACTTGCTGAAAAACCAAACAGGGATATGGAATGGTAGCCGTCCAAATTACCTCTGTCTTGCAGGTTTGTACCCATTCTCTTGTAAAAGCACTTGTAACCTGAAATTTACAGCACTTGATTTCAATAACTTATTATTAAGTGAAAAGAATGCATCTACTGCAGGAATGTGAACAGGTAAGCAGCATGTCTTCACTGTCAGTATTTGAAATGAACATATCTATGATGGGACAAGAAATTTTTCATGACAATGGCAGTTTTGTGTTGGTATGTGATCACAAGTGGTGATATGTTGTCTTTGCTGGGGTAAACTTGCCCCCCTGTCTTGTGAAACTGTCAGTTTCTTTACAACTCTCTGACCTGGTAACTAGGTACTTGTGGGTGGTGTAGATTTCAGCGTTGAAACACCCAGGTATACCATTGGATTGTGTACATTACATCACACAAACCTGTTAACAGTGACCACAGCAGGACAGTGGAATTATGGGCCTACCAATGGGAAGAGTACATTAAATCAGTATACCTTTACTTACTTTACTTTCTGATGTCTGGCTGTGTACAATACTTTAATTAGAAATGCATATATTCTTTGTTTATCCACAGATTATAAAATACCCTATTAAATTGTGATTTATACATGGTATAAATAGACCAGGTCAGCTGGTGATTAGTACAGGTAATTGACTCAGGGCTGTCATCAAGGGACAAATAAAATACTTGTTACAAATCCATGAAACAGTCATCAAATTTCAGTTGGTGGTATATAATGACAGTGATCACTGACCATAACTTTCTCTGATTGGACACCCCCTGTGTAAGTAAGAAAGGTGAAAGGTCAGAGTTAGCCTGATCAAAGTCAGTTTATGTCTACTCTGTCAACAAAGAGATAGATATTCTGTCTGCACCAGCTGGAAGGGATAGACCATAGCACAGTGGGAGACCTTGATTGGCTAAAATTGAAATTCACTTAGGACAGGCAGTTGTGTACAATACAGTGCTATAGGTTATATTTCCCATCAAGGGCCTATGAAAGGCAGAGTCAGTATAAGTATCAAATAGTATAAATATATGTATAGGAACACAAGTAATTTTTTTTTCCAATTTTACTGTATGGTGCAATATTCAATATAGGTATGGTTTGGAGACTGTCTTGACAGAATTGTTTGTTTCAGTTCACATTTCAATGAACTTTTATTGTGATATTTTCATAGGTATACATACTTAAGTAAATATTAATTGCACCACAGGAAACACAGGTATTCCACTTGTAATCTTCCTATACATGAGGAGATAAAGGACAAGAAAAGGAACTGCTCTTGTGAAATTCAAGTTGATTCACTGTTACTTAATCTATTGTGATATTCCAACAAATCTCCTTCCCTTGTTATCACATCAGACTTTTATCTATTCTTATCAAGCTTGCATATATTTTGGAATTAAATGAATACATTGTGCCCTAAAGTATCAGAATTACAAATTGTTTCATACTGTCAGGATAGGGAACTTGTTTCTGTCTGTAGACAATGCTTAGGATTTATCCTGTCAAATGGGCTGGGGATCTTTCTGTCAAATATTTTGAGAATCATTTCAACAGAAACGGTAGCTTGTGAAATTTGCTGACAGGTATGGAATTAATGTTTATATATGTGCACCCTTGAAAAGATTGTTAATGTCCGTAGAGAATGCAATTCTGGTCGGAACGACTGTAAAGTTTTGATGACTGAACAGGAGGTCCTTGAATGTTTTGTTTAAGAATGGTAATGTCCTTAAAAATTTAAACAAATGCAACACAGTAGAGTTATTTCATCTTTGAAAAAGATGTGAATTAGTAACGACTTAATTGCCTTTAAGGTCAGATTAAAATACATCTCTAATTACCTTATCTAATTGTTCTTAAAGTATATAAGCTTTAAAGCTTTTGATTCCATACCATCAAAACTGGCAATCAACATACAAGACATAATCCCATTAGCATTTTTATTACCAAATCCAGAGGGTCACATAGATTATACAGAGTGGAATGTGGACTGAGATGTGCCATATAGAGTTGCCACCCCTGCAATGACACAGTGTGCCTAGCCTATATTGATTCTGTGGATCTAGTATTGATTCTGGTCAGGTCTCCCTTATGATATATATAGCTTGTGGTGGTAGGATAAGATGAGGAGAAGTGCCCATCATTTGTCCACACTTAGAGAAATTGTCCAGGAGATAAGCCAAGGATTATCCTAATCGTCAATATCACACATCTGTGGGAGGAATCCTAATGGATTTCATGTAGTATTAATCAATGCATTCAGTAGCTAGGAGAACTGTTCAGCATCTGATTAATTGTATAGAATTGCAGCAATTTACTGCAGCTTTTGCTTTTTCATGACAAATAAAGTGTAAATCAGGGAACAGAAAAATTATGTGTGAATTTCATAAACTGAAATGTAGCTTTTTCCTGAGAACAGTTTGTAATCATGGTGGAACAGTTTCCAGCTGTTAAGATGATTCTATTGTGCAGCATCATTTCTAAGTGATACCAATTTCATATTACGTAAGAGGACTAGCTACACTATTATGTATGAGGATAGAGCATTTATATTATACTTGGTCGATTACTCATGGTTGCCTATCATTCTGACATTATTAAAAAAAAAAATTCTTTAATAGAGACCGTAGATTTTAGCTGATTAGCTTGGATGTCACCTGACCACTGTACTTGAAGTAATGGATGTGGAGTGACTGCCTGACATTTAATTTGTAAGGGTCATCGTTGTCAGAGATTTCAGCACAGGGGAGACAGTGTAACCAGTGAACATGTAAACGATGGTAGGACTTGACAACTGTGTGCATGTAAAATCCAGGTGAACAACTTACACGGTAGTGGAACTGTGTAAGAAATGGTGTGATGGAAGTTTAGGTATTGCCCCTCTGTTACATCATTATGTAACGGGGATTCTGTGCTTGTTCCAAGAAAAGGCTAATTAAATGGTCTTCTAATTGTGCATATAATTTGCTGTTTACAATAGGAATGGGATTATTTTAGACTGAATTATTCAGCAACTGTAGCAACTTGTTCTCAAAAGAGGAGATACAAAGCCTGCTGACAGAAATACCTCACTGTCATGCATAAACATCATCTTTAGTTGTAACAGCTTATGCATAGTTCCTGGTGTTTTGATAATGTGCCATCTGTGAAAATCATTTCTACTTATTTTGTGGTGAATGGAAATATTATATGTAGGAGGAGTCATCCATTGTCTGAAAAACAAATTATTTGACTGGTATTTCAGTTTTAGCCATTCCAGTCTCATTATACTCTTGGTATATATATACATATATAGGATTTATCATGGGTAATATCATTGCTGACTTTGAAATTAATGAAGTGGAGGAGAGTGATATACAGCAGGTTGAAAGTGAATTAACTGCCATTAAAGGAACTGATGTCGATAAGGCATTTCGGAGAGTGAGTCCTAGTTCCTCAGTAGAGAATTATGTGGACATTTCCGATGCGAAAGATTGCATAGAATCAAACTTGTCGTCTCCTACAGAATATCACAGCGCCCGAAACTCGGAACACTTCCCTTTCACAGACTCGGATGTGAGTGATATAGAATCAGAGGATCAAGTAGTGTCTCACAAAACAGATGAAAAGTCTGTAGGCAATAATAGGAATCTATTTAGTACTGAGTCTGAGACAAGTGGGGATTTTCATGAAAATTGTCAAGTTTGTCAGCATGACATGTATGACCTTCTGAACCCAGATGACCTTTCTAACACCGGGTCAGAGGTCAGTGATTTTGACAGTGATTTTGACTTGGATATTACTGGTGCTGACAGTGAAACATCAAGGCAAAAGAAGACATCTGGTGGTTCAGACTCTGATCCCACGATAGAAAATATATCTAGTCAGAGTTTATCAGACGCAGACAACACTCCAAATAAACAGGAACCTTCTCCAGCATTGTTACCAGTGGAAATGCCTGCTGAACAATTCACCATGGATGGTAACTCTAGTCTAAAAGACACATCTGGCAGTTGTTGTACTTCTGAAAACTCCCCTAGAAATAATGAAAGCAGTAATGAGAACAATGCTCTGGCTGATGAAAGCCAGGAAAGTAGTTGTAACAAGGTCACAAACACAGCAGATGACAACTTGTGCAGTTATGAATCAGAGTTAATGGGAGTTGGTGCTAGTTATGCAGGCGTGTTGTCCTGTAATTGTATCAGTGGCAGAACAGAACAAGGGGGTAGGAATATATGTGTCGAGGAGAGAAGCTCCCCCTCATACAAAAATGTTGGAACATCTTTAAGAACTTCTTTGATTGAATCACAATATGACAAAGGAAACTGTCATGAAAATAGATCTAATTGCCAATTTCTGAATGTTAATTATGGCATTCATTCAGAAAATGGCAATGAGAAGGAAAAGTCAGAGTCATCTGCATTGGCTGATGTAGGGCAAGATGAAAATGTGGACCATACACAATTAATCAGTGTTCAAAAATACCAAGAACTGGAGAAAGGAAGCTTAATGGGACCCATTCAGATCTCTCCAACCACTGAGAATGACCAACTCTCCAAAGCCAGTGTGGACAAAGAGAACATGGATGAATACCCATCAGCAATTTGGAATATAGTTAAAAACCACCACAGATTTACAGATTTACTGACAAAATGTGAACATTTCTGTAGCTTTAAATTGGATATATTAAATAATGAATTAGCTGCACATCATCAAGATGCACACATCCCTAATGGTAAGCATTACCTTGGAGACAGGCTACAAATGGGGTAGGCAATGGTGATTTTAAATGCAGTTGAGGGTTCAAAACATCCAAATTAAAGACTATTCTTCTAATTCAACAATTCGGTATCAAAATAGAACATTAAAAGGTATAAATCTTGAAAATGCTTTAGTCTGCCTGACAAGTCATTTTTCATTCAAAATTATATATACTGCTGACTTTGGTGTTAATAACCTTGACTAGGAGAAAAGTGTCATTATTTACCTCAGGTTTGAGGAGAAACGGAAGAGGTAAAAAACCGAATATTTACCTGTAAATACACCTGTTCTATCAAGTTATGTTGAACAATTATTAGGAGTATGGGAATACTGAATAAGACTCCATACTGTGCAATAAACATGGCTTTCTTAACAAGAAGAAAATCAATGAATCTTTACAAAGATTTAAAACAATTTAGTCATGTCAAATATTTTAACCCCATAAGTGTTACAACCAACTATACATTCAAAATATTGAATAAGACTTTGCATGACTAAATGGGAACAATTTATAATGTGGCTTCACAGGTAAAGGTGAGAAAAATCGAAATTTGGCGGTCTTCTTTGTTATGATGATTCACTTTGTATTTAGCTTAAGACTTAGACTTTGGCCATAATACCTGCATTTTAGTGGAGCAGTGCAATATCAGTGTTTATATTTATACACAAGGGACCAAAATTTACATATTACATCCAGACTTCAGACATGTGATATTGAAGGAAAACATTGTTATTCCACTGTGCAGTTTATGAATGACATCTCAAATGCATGTTGAGTAGTTTTACCGAGTGCAGTCAAACAGGATAGTTTGATTGAACAGGATGGTTTCTCTTTATGTTTATTTATCTTGAGTCACTGGTCAAACAGAATGATTTAAAGCAACGACTTTATAGGTATGTTTTCACCTATGTTGTATGTATATATATGTATATACATTGTTCTCTGAATGGTCAGTTAAGAGAATTGGTTTGATATATTATGTCTCATTTTGTTCAAAGTGTTAAATTACAGGTGTAATATACATTGTATTTCTAATTACAGTATTTCTTTTGAATTCTCGATAATTTACAATAGTATGAATCCCTTCTAATGTATCAAACAAGCTGAAAAAATATTCACATACATCTCTTACAACTCATGCTGTTGTCATTTGCACATTTTTTTTCACATTCCACCATGTTACTGAATCAAACCTGATCTTCTCTTTGCCAAGAATAGATTGTGAGACATATCAAACGTGTGCATTTTTGTGATGTTCTTATTTCATAAAATTTTCCATGTTGTTACAGAGGGTATATCAACAATGAATTCTGATGGTGGAGGGGCCACCCCAGGCCCAGGGCCGGGTGGAGGCCAGAGGTCCAGTAGTCCTAAGAGCCCAGGATTCTACAAACATCGAAATCTAGATACCCCCAAAACTATTATGGATGTGGATTATAAACTTCTGAATTCAGGAATAGCTGTCCTTCCAGGTAAAGCATTGGCTTGTGATCAGGAAACTATCTATCTTTTTATGCAGGTTTGAATTTTGTTTTGATTGTTGTGAGTTAGATGAAAAAATGTAATTTATAGGAAAAATTATTTGGTTTTCTATTTTAGTAATATTGGGAAATGCTTGATCACATATTAAGGAACACACATTAAAAACAGTAAATTAGTGTTATTTATAATTCCTAGAGTCATGCATACATTACACTGGGTGAACCACACACTTCATGTCACATTTCTCTATCTATCTCCGCATTCTCATGACATGCTTAGCCTATATCTTCAGGATTTCAAGCATTTGTCACTACCTACTAATGATCAGGACATTATGCATTCTTAATCATTTGTGTGTGTGTGTGTGTGTGTGTGTGTGTGTGTGTGTGTGTGTGTGTGTGTGTGACACAAACTAATATTTGATACCATGGAAATGATGTCTGTATTTCTTATTTGTTTGTAAGGCCTTGTTGAACCTGGTTCACATAAAAATTATACCTAGTATCCCTTACTATCCACCAACCTCCCTATACCTGCTAATGTATTCAAAAGAAATCTGTCTATTATGTCAGATCCCATGACAACATTGAAAACATTTACCTTTGATTTCTTAGCTCAAGAAATTTGAATTTCTAAAGCATCTTCCTGAGGGATTTTCATTTTGATCCAAACCAACACAAATGACAAAATTTTACATAAAAATGTGACATGGTCTTTGTTGACTGTTAAGTGAACTTTACAGTTCTGGTTCATGGATTCAGGGTTCATATTTTGGTCACAGAGAAATAGTGGAATGTGAAAATCTGATCACATGTTAGTAAAGAAGCATATATACAGTTTCAGCAAAATGTGCCACACACAGAATTAAATATTATGAAGATAAATCTGTTACATGTTGTACAAATATGTTGAAGTCTATGGATCTGTTCTGGTAATGATGGCTAATGATTATGAAGATCTTTCCAGTATCACAAATATTTATCATGACAAGCAGAACAATGACCAGTGTCAACAATGACTGTTGATCGTGTGGGGTAGTTATTGACACTATGGAGCTTTTGAGCAAATGATATTGGCACTTTTAATCTGGATGTCAAATCTTACTCTGTTTTAGGTGTAAATTATTGGAAAAGTCTATATTGGACCTAATTGTTGTGTATTTTGGAAATATCTATGGCATATCTAGCTCTTGAGAACAACAATGATGATTGGTTGTTGATAGTTATACTAATCAAATGGTTACATAAGTACAAATACATGTGCAGTGTACACTGTAATCCAGTTTCGGGTGAACCTGATTTTACCATTCAAAACACAGAGAAAGACCATGTTTCATCACCCTTGGCTAGTAAAGATGCAATATTTATCGATTGTCTGTTATATTTAAATAATTATGTAACAGGCAGTGTTCAGATTGAAAATATTGAATGTCTCCTTCATGATAGAAAAACAAATTTTCTTGTACATATACACACATTTTGTTATTCAACATGTAACAATTGGTGTGAGAGATTAGTCGTGCAGACTGAAATTGCTGATCAATATTAAAGAAGGCCAACACAGCAGGACTGCGATGATACACCCTGTATTGTAAACGCCATTATACAACAAAAGGTTATCAGCAACTGCAGGGTGTGTGCACTCTGAAATTAGTCAGCTGTACCAGTACATCACAGCACAAGGTGGTGCTGGGAATAAAGCTAGGTCTGTGTGACTCCCCCATAGGTCACATGACTGCCTGGGTCAATCCAGGATACAGAGGGTCATACACAGGTCTCCATCAACTGTGTGATTGTGGCAGATGAGGCAGAAAATTGTGTCTCCTGAAGCTATATGGGAGGTTTGATTAAGGGAAGTCTGGCAGACAGTGACAAGATTGTTGGGAGCTGTGTCAGAGAGTGGTAATGACTAAATTGCTTGCTGTAATTCACACTAGACATGCTTTTTGGAAGAAAAAGAATGCATATTCAACCAAGCATTGGTACTGGCAGAAAGATAATATTGTCAGTTGATTTTGGAAAAGATATGAAAGAATGGTAATAAAAGTAACACATATATGCAAACTTTACTGCCCTTGGATTTCCAAATGTGGATTTAATTGTGGATGGTGTAGTAGCTTATTTTCAAAAAATTACAAATGCAGTGCCAGCGTGTGCTCAAGACTGAAAGATTTGTAAGTTGATCCTGCATTACGTAATGTTGTCTGTGTCACTACAACTCCTTGTCCTGACCTTGTAAAGTATAAGATAAAGCTTTAACCTATTGTATGATCATAATCATATAGACATTGTTTCAGTGCTATCAGCTACACTTATCTACTCAAATCAAGTAATCCATTGAAAATCAATCTAATTGGTTGGAATTTTTGGCAATGTTTAGACATTTTTCAGTATTTGGCAGTTTGAAATCTTTAGTCAACATGTCTCAAAGCATACTGCCACGTTGTCTTGTATTTTGCTTGTTTTCAAAAGAGAGGGATAAAAACATCAATATATCCTGATAGGAAAAGAAAAAAGAGGTGCATATTTAGAGGTCAATGCTGTTCAAACTTTGTCCCTTAGACAGAGAGAACAGATATACTGGCCAAGTTCTCTACCTTTGATCTTGTTCTTTGTTGATATTTTGAATTACTTGTTTCTGAATTATGTTTACATGCTAAGACATTTTCGTAGATAAACAGCTCTGTGTATTGGCTTTAAAAGATATGTCAGATAGGCTTGTTTATTTTTATAATTAAGTTACTTTTCTTGATGACCTGGTTAATTGTTCAACTTTTATTACTATACAAAGCATTGGAATCTATTATAAGAGATGTTTTATTGATTTGACCTTATTCTTTACAAAAATATCTTTTAATGTATATTTCAATGTGACCTAAATTATTTCTTTTATTGATTTTTTTTTCACTTTGCTCGTACCTGTATTTTGCCCAAAAACTGTGATTCAGTGCAGCTTGAAATTTAATGTATGAATGTAGCAATTTTACAATCATGCTGTTATTCATATCCTTAACAGATACCATTTGATGGAAACAATGTACCTAAATCAAGAGACATTTTTCATGAGGAGTTTTTTGGATTTGTTTACTTAGTTTTATTTTTGAAGAATACTTTGATCATTTCATGTTTAGTCATAGTTTGATATGCTCATATACACATGCAATCCTGGTAAATACAATTCCCAGGTATATGCACTTTATATTTACCATTGATATTGTTTTGTAAAGTCTTCAAGTATATTTTCTATACATTTTATCAAACTAACAAATTAAAGATATTTGTTTGGTTTAACAGGAAGCCGGGATTCTGAGGAACGTTCAGTTGTGTTTATCTTCACTAACAGTTCCCTTTGGCAGAACCAACAGGTGCCCAGTCCTGAATTATGCAGGTTACTAATGTACTACAGGAATGTTCCCAGGTAGGTAGTGAAATGATAGTCACATTAAAGATTTTTCTTGGATTTATGAAATTGACTCTTCTTGATCAATTATAAACATGTTCAAATTTTTGAAGTAGACTGATTATTTTGTCTTTAAAAAAAACTTCTGAAAATGTGGAAATTTATTCATGAGTGTTATTTACACTAAATACACGATTACAAGATTTACGTGTAAATTATCCCAATATGTATTACTCCCATAGCTATGTGATTTATTAATTGATGATACAGACATTATGTAATTAAACTCTACGCACATGGTTTGCAAAGGAAAATACACGTAATTACATATAACAACACAGTGACATAATCCACATTTACTGTATCTGTATTATTTTTCTATAGAACAATAGTGAGAAATGAAACTTTGGACTAAGCATTTTGTTTTTTGATTTTGAATGTGTTTTTATAGGGAAGAAGTTCATTCCAAGGGTATAACAATTGTGGCTGTGATACAAGGTGCTACAACTTCTGTTATCAACACTCTACTGGAAAGTCTCTACCTATTTGAAGTAAGTTACACAAAAAAATCTTGTAATTTTTAATTTCCTTATGTACACATGCACCTACTGCAACAAACTATGTAGTTCCAGAGATTATGTATTGTAATTTCTTGTAGGGGAACTGCCCTGGAGGAATAGCTGTCCTTCACTTTCTAGCAGATACTTACACTCAACCTTTACTGCAGATGTCACCAGTATTTGACTCCCAAACTCCATTTAAAGTAGGCTTACATTCTCAAGATGGATAACTCCTGTTTGGTACTACATGAAATTTTTCATTTGATGCTATATTTTGATACATTTCTTTCAGCTGGATGTTCTACTGGCTCCAGAGTTATTGCAAGAGTTCATTCCCTTAGATCAGCTTCTGCTAGATCTAGATGGTCTTTATGCATATAATCATGAGGAGTGGATCCGATTTCATTTGGTATGACCTCTAATATTACAGAAAATGCACATGTGATGTGAGTTTTTTCTATTGACAAATGTACAAAGTTGAAAATATGCAAAATACAGAAAATTTATCATCAATACGTGAATTTGATATTTTAAAAACTGCAATACAGGAATTGGATCCATTTATAAACAAGATTCGGAGTGTAGCTAAATACCTTATGGTCACCATGCAAGAGCTCAGTGAACCCCATGTAATGCCAGTTACTGCTCAGGAATCCAAACAACTCATTGAGCACCATGAGCAGATCATGAAGGCAGCATTCAATGATCCAAGATTGATATCCCTCCAGAATGAGGGAGAGTCTGTCATCAACTGCCTTCGAAGGATGGATCCCCACATGGGGCATTCTGAGGATTACAGGTGAGCAAATATGACAATATATGTTGGGGTATTCATGTAAGAATTTTATGCTCATTTGAGGAATTTCACAGATTGCCAAAGTACTAGTATTTGATTCAAATTATTTTTATCATGTGGCCTCTTAATTTACAGGTACTGGTTTCTTAAGATTTTCTTTCAAAATATTCAATAGAATTATCATGTATCAATAATGTAAAGTAAATAATAATAGTGATTATTTAGACAGTAATTGAAAGAAGTACATATATTGACATGACACATGGACAGTGAGTTGTCTGTTCTTGTGATGCAGATTAAAGTTCTTTTGTTAAATAAAACCTCATGAAAATACAATCTTTTGAATAAAATTGGACCAAAATTTAAATCACAATTAAGGGGTTTTTGACAGATCTATGCAGATACTTTATTTGTATAGTTTTAAATGGACACTCAAGTGTCAAGTGCTTTTTGGAAAGCAGTGTATAGCATGATCTTATTTTATTGATTAAAAACATTTACTACTTTCTGTGATCTTACAATAGAAAATGCTTGTACATGCTTTCTAACGAGCAGTTCACACATTAGATTAGTTAATTATATGGTTTTGAGAATGTAAATGATATACTTAATTAATGAACATGACTAAGTTGTAAGTTGTATGTTACTGCTAACTGTACTTCTGTCTGAAGTTCAGAAATTATTTTTCTCTTCAGAGATCTGATGGAGTCTGTGAACAGGTTATATGACAGTCTGAACAGTAGTATGGTTAAATTAGTTCATATAGCTGATAATCGCCTCTCAAAACTTGAACACTGCCAGCAGCTCAGGGAGTTTGAGGAAGAATGCACAAAGGTTTGTACTTAATAATAGGCCTGTATCGTACTTACCAGTGTATGTAATGTACAAGTACATATTTATTTAGTACAGTTGCCCTATTCAATTCATTTTTATGTAGGATGACTCCATTTCATTTCTTATTAAATCTTCTTTTACACTTCATTTATATAATTTATGGACTTTACGAAAGGTATAGGTGAATTAATTTCTTCGTAAAGCAACAAAGCAGACACAAAGCTGATTCTTGTGTACAAAAATAGATTTATTTTTATATAAAAACAAGACAGTTTGAAGACTTTTTGAAGTTTTATTACATATCTTTGATGATAATTAGTATACTGCTATGCTGCACAGCTTCAGTACACTGTACCTTCAACTATAAAGAATTTCAAATAGGATTATTTTTAGTCCTAAAGGCTTCTGAAAAATCTTTTCCCTTTGTTTTCAAGGTTTAACAGTATGTAATTTCAAAAGCCAAGCGGGTCACAATTGGTTCAACTATAAAAATAGAAAATTGAATATGACTGATAAAATAGTTCTTCTATCTTTAGGTTATATTACCTTGTCATATTTAATATGGAAAAAAGGAAGGTTCTCTGCAGATTCTGCAGCAGAAAATGAGTGCCCTTATTGACTTGGGGGAGAGATGGAGCTCAGTAAATGACAAATCAGAAAAATGAGAAATATTGATTTATGTAAAAAGAGCTTTCCTATAATAGGAAGCACTGTATTCGAGAACAGCCAGCAGCAAATAGCTCCAGGGTGCAGGGTGAAAAATTAAACTAAATCTATCTTGGCTAATTGTTGAAAAGTGAGGAAAATTACAGTGTGTGGTAGAAATAAGAGTATAGATGTAACACCTGTCAAAAATCACCTGCAGTTGTACAATTATCACACCATCAAGAACAAACACAATAGAGTGATGCTTTAGATATTAGACAGACACCTACAGAGAGATAATTGTGGTTTGTTAGTGCACCATAAGAAAGATGAGAGAAATATACATTGATAGCTCAAAAGGATCAGTTTGTTTTCAGCTCAGAAGTATTTAAAGGATTTCAATGGTGTAGACATTAAATGTACTTTCATTTTTTGAATGGATTTTTAAATTTCATAGGAGTGTTTTAAATCCAGGTAAATATTTCATTCATGATTTTTTGAATAATTTAAACAGCGAAACAGTGAACTTGCCCAAGGTTTTTTGTTGGGTTTTTTTCTGTATGCATTTGAAATCATTACCAGTAAGGTAAACAATGAAAACATGCCAATTTTGCAAGTTTAGATTTTCTAACTGCTTCATAAAGTAAATATGTGAATTATATGAGAAATGTTCAATAGGGTATCAATTCATCCCTATCTGACCTTGTTACATTTGATTTTATCTGAATCTAGAACTTGGGGAATGCAGCAATGAACTTGGTGAGATATCACACAATTAGGGGGCTCAGACACATGACCATCATGCATAGTCATTAACTCCTGTGATAAACTGTAAGATACTACTCTAGCCTGCCACAGATAGTGAATTTCACATGCACAGAATGTATGTACCTGTCTGATGAAATCCAGGTGCTATATATTGATAATTCAGGTGAAGGATTGGAAAACTTAAAAGATACTACTAATGGGAAATCTCTTTTCAGAAGCTATACACAGATCAAGGTGGTTTTGTCAAGCTTCTACAAATATATAAGGTTTTGGAAAGTATGCTGAGAAGTTTATAAAACAAATGTTTATGATGCATATGCACACTATCATGCTGTCAGATCAGGGGGGAAATTCTTATTTCTTATTTCCAATGGAGAGGCTGAAAAAATTAAAACTGTAAACAACATGGTCAGTCAAAGGTCAGGATTATAAAACAAAAAGCACGTAATTTGCTCACCACTAGACGTTTTTGCCTTCCAATATGTACCAGTTGATATGTTGTTTATAGAAACTGTTTTCTTTGAAGTAAAACACCTGTAACATGTATCTATCAGGTACAGGTGTCAGTCAGACATGTGAGCAGGAAAGGCAGCAAAAATAAATGTACATGTGTAGGTATATCATAAGGTCTTACTGTTAAGAAAAAGAGATGTATTGATCCACAGAGAGTAGACCAGAGGGAGATAAAACAAATAATTGTTTGGGTATGTAAAAAATATTGTTTAAGTTATAGCCTATCATTAGTGGGGCATGGAAAAAGAAGTTCCTTCTGCATTTCCAGTGTGGAGGTTTATCATAAATGTATATTGAAGAAATAGATAATTTAAAAAAGAAAATATTCTCAATAAAAATCAAAAATTGGGCTCCTCAAATATGAGACCATTAGCATACTGGGCTTTTTTTCAACAGTGCAGATTTTTACACCCTTTTCTTTCTGCAAAATGAATCTTGGTCATGAAGCTGCTCAGTAGAATTTTTGAGAACAAAAAACAAAGTACTAAAATAATTTTTTTCTGCAAATATTGTAAGCAAATGCTAAAATGACTTATTTATGATATCAAATAACAGGAAATGGCCCCAAAATGGGTGGAAATGCTTGCTCTATTATGGTTATAAGAGACCTCATTACAGTTTTTTACCCCCTTTAACAGCCAGTATCTGCAGTGCTTGCACTGGCTTGTGTTATGTATGTAGTTCATATTGTCAGCAGAAAGTAAATGTAACAGAAGTATACAATCATTCTAGTACTTCCATATGTTTATTCGTATTTTCCATCATATACATATATTATACTATGTATAACACAAATGTTGTTTTAAGTAATGGGTTAAAACAGCATCACAAATGTCTACTCCATTTTTTTATATATATATATATGCATATATTTTATATATATATATATATATATATATATATATATTGTACCTATTGCAGACAGTTTTTAGCATGGTTCATCTAAATGTATCCTAACTTCAGGCCAGAGTTCATTGAAGTGACATGTTTTTGCAGATTATCACTTGGACTGAGAAGACTGGTGTCGAGTTTCTTCAGAGACACACTCAGCTTGGGGACAACCTAAAGGCCATCCGTACACAGCAGAAAGAGTTTGAGAAATTCTACTTCTCTGCAATGGTAAGTGTACCTATGATGCCAGGACAACTTTCATTTTCTTCTGTGTTATCCCAAATATTGCTGTGGTCTTTTTTTTTGCATCATAGAGAAATAGGCAATGTAAAATACTTGTTAAATGACAATAATAGTTTGCCTTGCATTAATTTTAACTGTATAGATAAAGGACTTGTACCTTTTCCTTTTCTAGAAGAGTTAGGGTCATATAATTATAACCATCTATGACCTATTGATGAAAAGATTCAAATGCCTTAGTAATAAAAATAAAATGGATGTTGATTCACCAGCATATGGTATGTAGGTAAGCACATAAGTTGTACAATAGACAACCTTTGATGGCTAATTGTGTATAACTGTCTGGAAATAGTTTTGTACATTTTGTAGAATTTGAAATCAAAAGTGATCATTTTTATTGCAACTCACAACAAGCAAAGCATCTTCATTTTCCAGCAATATTTATCATTTCAGCATTTTAACAGACTGATTGTATGTTTTACATGTTATATCATGATTTATCCAACAGATGTTATTTCCAAAATCTCAAAGTTTCATGCAAAAACATAAGAAACGTATGTTTTCTGTACTTTATTTTGATCTAGTCAAGGATTACTAGGTTTTATATTTGTCTGTCAAATCCTACTGATCAAGATGAAACAGCTGCAATATTCTATCAGTGTGGGGTCTCTCATTACTCATCAGAGGAAACAAGTTATCATATAGTATT
The DNA here is from genome assembly GCA_024699665.1 of Ostrea denselamellosa. Classification (NCBI taxonomy): domain Eukaryota; kingdom Metazoa; phylum Mollusca; class Bivalvia; order Ostreida; family Ostreidae; genus Ostrea; species Ostrea denselamellosa. Next base: position 20,239,614 of record JAMZEH010000005.1, on the reverse strand, counting down.
TTAATTAACCATCAGATTGCAGTTTAACAAAATAAAATTAATTGAATTTGAGATGAAGAAGTGTATTGCATGTGATTTATTGGCCTCTTCAAGGTAACAACTATGTATGTGAACTTTTACCTTTAATAGGTGGGGTGTAGAGTTTTTCAATGAATAATAATTATTTAAAAAAAAAAAAAAAAAGAAAAGAACCCAAGATACATACCTGAGCTTATTGTCAAGAAATAAGAAGTCATTTGTTTGTTGACATCTTTGTGTATACTTCAAATCTTCATAGCTCAGTAAAAAAATAAGTTAAGAGGAGGGGGGATGCTTCTAGAGATATGAGTGTTTTAACATCAGAAATCTATTAAGTTCATGTACAAAAAATATTATATAGCACAATCTGTAAGTGAAAAGTAATCTGGTGTAGAATCTGGCACATCTTGATCCTTGCTTTATCTTCTGAGCTGCTTAGCCGGGCTCTTAAAATCCTTAGTATGAAGTCGCAGTGAGATATCTGTGTTACACCCCTCCTCTAGACAAGACTGGCCTGCTCTGCTGAGTAAATATGACATCAGAATATGCTAATTTCTAAGGGTGGAGGACATTGATGTTTAAATGTTCTATCCTGATTCCATCTGTTCTTGATTATCTTCATGGTAAACACAGAAGCCCAGAAGATTTTCATAAGTTGAGATTTTTGTTTGAAATGCTTGGAGCTGTGAGGCATGTATAGCATTAGTCACTGCAGAGTTTGCAGCAAGGGATGCATTTCTGGGGATTCTCAGTCTGAATGAGATTTGAGGCTGGTTATACTTTCATGTGTTTTGTGTTGATTCTCTGGATTTGTTTGTTACTCTGTTGTGAAGAATTCTCGTTTGTGAAAGTTAATTAAAAAGTCATGGGAAAACTCCGTGTCCGTTGGATAACAAATAAGTTTAAGAAATCTTTCTCTATTTTTCCACTTTTGTTGTGTAAAGTTAGGATTTTATTCTTTGGAATGGTAAGACATTTTTTTAGTTTTTGAATGAGAAATGAGCCTGATATTATGATTATTTGTACTAGGTAATTAATGAAAATAATGAAAATAATTCCGTGAGAATTAAGAACGCTTGCTACTAACTTTTTTTCAAAAATGATACAAATGAAATTTATGAATAAATTGAATACAATGTACCATATGGAATGTAATATATTCCCATGATTTCTCAAGTAAGTCCATAACAGCGAGGAAAAATTATATAGTTATATAGGGAGGGGTGATAAATTTAAACTTTTGAACATCATAAAAAATTTACAAATTCCTTTTTTTTAAGGATTTTTATATTTGTACTTATTGCAACCAAACTAAGCCAAAAATATATAACAACCATGCATCCATTTTAATGTCTTCTTAAAAGAAGGAGGTTTCATTGGTTTAAAGATCATGAAGATGACTATGAATCACGTTTATCATTAAAATTTGTCACCATTTTTGGACGATTTTGAACTGAAAGTAAAGTCATGAAGTACTAGATATCATGAGTGATGCAGCAATGTATGGAATCAAGATTATTCCAGTCTTTTATAAGTTTTCATATTTAGCTATATCCTCTTGTGTTGATTGATTGATTGATTGGTTGTTTTCCGCCACACTCAACAATCTTTCAGTTATCTGGTGGCGTCCAGTTTTTGTATGTGGAGGAGAGACCCAGATACAATGTATCCGGGAAGAGACCACGACCTTCCAAAATTAAACTGGCAAACTTCCTCACATATATCGGCACGAGATTCAAACCTCTTGTGTTGAAATTGGACAGTTTTCGCATAAGTATAAAAATGATAAAATTTAGAGATAACAGGATTAAAATTTCTGAGACTTGTTTTAACTGAGCTATATATATGCTCTATATTGTTTTAATTCAGCTAAATGCTATATTAATACATAAATTGACCACTGAATTTGACAGACAAGAGAAATACTGTACACTAGGAAATTTTCGCATAGTTTTATTTTTGCCAATTTTTCTCAAATTCTTTGTGGGTTATCTAAGGGCACTTGATACAAGCCAAAACAAAAACAAAAAAAAGAACGTTTTTGAAAAAAAATTATTTATTTGTAGCAAGTGTCGTTAATTTAACTCTAAAGAAGCTGTACGTAAACAGTGTTCAATCATTTTTCAACGCCTCAGTATAAAATTACACAAGTCAAATGATAGAACCTACAATATATAAGAGCATATCCAGAAAAGAAAAAAAATTCAGAAGAAATCATTAACAAAGAATTTTTGAAAATATTATGCATCTAAATCCTGATGCAGAATCAGTTTGCACTTGTTCTACCAATGGTTTTTTTTTTAAATCCAAACTGACAAATTTCATCCTAATTTAATTAGAAATTCTACTTTGAGGTTACATGAGAGGCTTGCCCAAAGTATTCCTTTGTTAGTTAATCTACACAAATTAATGCAATCATTGTTAAATTGTGGATAGTCTAGAGAAGATCCTGAAGTGTTTTTTTTTTATTGATTTCAGACACACATAGAAAAGGGCAATGATCTATTGGATGAGGCCAGCATGCTGGCTCAGTCTGGGAGCTTTAATGAAGCCACAGGTTACAAGGAACTGGCTCGCACTCTCAAGAAGCATCTACAGTCCTTCACATCCAAACTCGAGGACACGCGAGAGCAGATAGAGTGTACTGCTAAGTGTTATCAACTTCTGGACAAAGTAAGTGTTTGAATCTTTGAAATTAAAATGTGTTCTTTGTCTTTTAAAAAGCCGAATTAAGAAACATGTTCTACCAGGAAGGGTTTAAAGATTATTCTATGATGTTTTCATATAATATATCTAATTGTGGATTTAAAATTGGACATAATTCAGTGTTGTTTAGAAGATTATTTTAATATGGAAGAAACTTATTATAGAAGGAAAATTAGACTTTACAATATGTAAGTTTTAATTCTGTTGCTTAATAATATCATTACATGAATAGATTGTAAATGTACTAAATTGAATAAACTGTACTATGTCTTTTCCCTAGAGATGTATTTTCTTTGTAAAATCTACGTTTTAAAATCTGTGGTATATTCTAATTTTGGAAAACATTTTCTAAGCTATAGTGTAATATTACTTTCATGTGACCTTCATTGACTTTTAGGTTTAGAATATCTCTATGTGTTAATGAATTTATTCAATTGATATTTCCACGTGGAAACTTCTATCATTTTCATTTTGTAGACTTATGAGTGGGCTTTAGATGCTATGAAGTATGTAGCAAGTATGAAAATGGAACACTGTGAGACAGTAACTGGACTAGATAAGTTGTTACGGAGTTTAGAGTTGTATCTTCGAGATCATCCTGTTATGAAACCAGAAACATTCACATATATGTTTGATCTGGCAGAAAAACTACAGAGTGACAAATTGTTAGAGCAATGTCGTGTGGCAAAAGAACGCTGTGATGAAACACAGAAATTATTAACGTTACGGCAATGTACATTAAAACGTGCAAGAGAAAAACTGGAAATGGAACTAAGGGAAAATACTCCAGCAGATAGCAGGAAGTCCTTTGTGAGGGAGCAATCCCCTGCATCCAGTGTTGTGAGTTCCAGGAAATTCCCTGTCCCCCAGGAATCAGTGTGGGAGCCTCAGTCCTCCAGTACCCCTGCCCGACAAGTGAAACATCACCCTGAACTAATCAAAAGTGTATCAGAACGCTTCCTCAGGTCTCAGTTACCTCGGGAAGACTTTTATACCCAGGATATGTCAGACCGTATTGTGACAGCCCTTCCTAAATCCCTGATTGAATCCCGCCAGGGATCTTCACGGGAGGATCTCACTGAGGCAGGAAGTGATATGGCCAGTGCATCCCCAAGTCATGATAACAAATCTTCATCCATCCATCTAGTATCCCCCATCACCGGTTACTCTACCTCAAGTCTTCCATTACAAAGCCGACCTCAGAAGAAGGTCATCAAACGTACCCCCACTGTTCCCTTACCTAGTAATATTATTATGGAGGAAGAGGACCAACTTGTTGACCACAAATATCCCTTACTGAGTAAAAGTCGGGACCCACGTCCCATCAGTATGATCACTGCCAGTTCTGACAGCTTGTCAAGGTAAGGAAATCTAGAAGTTTCGTTCTCAAAAAAAATTTTACCAGTAGGGGGAGGGGGTTATCGCCATCTACAAATTGTGACTTTGTTAAAAAGCTCAAAAAATTGTTCTTTTTTGTTAATTTCATCTATTAAACATGTTAAAGTAAGAGTGTCAACATTAACTACTGAGGATACTAGTAATTATAGGAAAGTGGATACCTCATGAACCTTATACATTTTAGAAAAATATCAGCACAGGGATTATAAAAGTGTAAATTGATCATGATTGTGATCTCATGTCAGTGTTATTAACGACACATTACTTAAAATGATAAGAAGAAAAGCTAAAATCATAAAGGAAAAGGAAAAAATCAGCAAATAGGTTATTTTCATCAAAGTTTTTCGAAACTGCAACCAATCATCTGATATCAACTTAGCAAATCACAACAGCTATAAACTGAGTGAAATTCGATCAGAAAATGTTAGGGCAGCTCCCCAAGTAAATCACAACAAGAATTCCCTCTGCAATATTGGAATAGACATGTTTTCTTATTGATCTTTATGCCACAGATATAAGAGGTTAGCAAGATTCTGTTATCTCAAGGCGTGTTAGCTACAAAGAGATTCTCAGCATGTAGTTATTAGTATTTAATTTTCAGTGAAGTGGCTCTTTTTTATTGCTAGATAGAATTTTCTGATGAAAACCAACAAAAACAATTTGTCCATTATGCATTCCAAATGAAAAACAAAAATTCAAAGTGTTATTAAATGAACAATCCACCTTTAATTTTGTTCACAATGTTATTTCATATTGTGCTGCCTTTTGTAGCCTCCCTGAAGAGGAGACTGAGAATCAAGGTCCTGATGGAGAACATCCAGTCCCTCCACCCCCACCCCTTAGGCAATGGACACCAGTTCCAGTCAACACACATCTCACATCCATGCCAGCAGTTTCTGAGCTTAAGCTTTCCAATGCAGAAAAAAGCAAAAGGTAAGGAACTTGGTCACATTGTATAAATTTGCAGATTTTTTGTTCATACCCATAGTGTGTGCAATTTTGATTTATATGGTTCAGACATTAGACAAATAAGCATTGTCATGCAGTAAGCCACTACACAATTTGAAAACAGATTTACATTTATTTTCTCTTTTTGTAATAGTATTATATTGAGATCGCAAACATTATAATAAAGAAACTGTATTTTTGTGCTTCTTATTGGAGATTGCATCTCACCGTATTCTTCATCCGAGATAACACAACAGATATTCTGATCTCTTTATAATTATTTAGGACGCTATCCCACATCATGAGAGAGATGATACAAACAGAGAGAGACTACGTCCTCTCCCTGCAATATGTAATAGAGTATTACATCCCTGAACTCCAGCGTCCTGATGTACCACAAGCTCTGAGGGGGAAGGGCAGCATAATCTTCGGGAACATTGAGAAGATCTATCAGTTCCACTCTCGATACTTCCTTAGGGAGGTAGAACGGTGCGAGAGAAACCCTTTCCAGATCTCCAACTATTTCCTCATGCATGTAAGTAAATTACTGTATAGACTAAAGTATAGAGTAAGTGCCTGTTTTGTTTTTGTTTTGGTTTTTTTTTCAGTTTTTTTAATGCCCCCGTAATCAGAAATCCAGGGGCATATAGATCTGTCTATTTGTCCACAAAAACACTTGAAATTTGACCATAACTTTTGAATGGATGGTGATAAAGCTTTCATATTTCACATGTGTATTCCTTGTGATAAGACCTTTCTTTTGATACCATAATTGTTTACCTTATGACCTTTACCTTGGAGTTTGACCGTCTTTTGAAAAACCTTGGCTATAACTTTTGAATGGTTGGTGATATGGTTTTCATATTTCACTTTCGTATTCATTCTTTAGGTAGCAAAATTTTTGACCTCATGACCATAACCTTGAGTTTGACCTACTTTTGGAAAAATTTAACCTTGACCATATTCTTTTGAACACTTTCATATTTTATATGTGTATTTCTTGTGACAATACCTTTTTTTCTTGTATTGAAATTTTTTACTTCATGACCTTTGACCATATGGAGGTATCATTGTTTTACAAACACTTGTAAACACTCTAGCTTGTTTTAAGTGATTTTTTTTTATTGATACAGGAGTCACAGTTTTACCTTTATGCACTGTATAACAAGAATAAACCAAAGTCAGACTTGTTAATGGCAGAGTATGGAAAAATGTTCTTTAAGGTAAAATACTTTAATTTTTTTTATATAAATGCTTTAAATCATATTAGATATTAACATTTAGAATGAGAGTACTTGTGATATTTGGTACATTGAACAAGTAATAGTCATTGGATCAGCTGTAGTTTGGTCATGTAGAACTATAAAAGGCATGTATTCTACTTTTTCAAATTACAGGACAAACAAGCCAAGTTGGGGGACAAGATGGATTTAGCCAGTTACCTGCTGAAGCCGGTACAGAGGATGGGCAAGTATGCTCTTCTGCTGAAACAGATCATGAAGGAGTGCCCTCCATCAGACCAAGAATTCCAGGATCTTAGGGTTAGTCTCCAGATTTGAAAATATGTATCTTTGTTAAGCTCAATTATTTACTGTGTCCTTGTTTCACTGTATCTTTTCCCTGGATTTCAGGCAGCAGAACAAATGGTCAAGTTCCAACTTCGCCATGGAAATGATCTCCTTGCAATGGATTCTCTGAAAGATTGTGATGTAAGACATTTCAAAAGAATATTTAATTCTTAGGTCACCTGAGTCTCTCAGTTGACCTGTTGCTATTGGTCTTTGTCCGTCATTGACCGTTAACAATTGAACATTGTTAACTCTTAATAACTTTCCAAATTTGGTATGAAGCATCTTATGGACAAAGGAGGACATAAATTGTAAATTTCAAACTCCTGCATCCCAAGGGCCTTAGGGTTGGGGCAAAAATTAACCAATTTTAAAAAAATTTCTCTACAACTGCATATCTGTAAGAGAAAAATAAATGTATAGTCATTTAAAGTAAGAAAGTTCTGACTCTAGGGTGGGGCCAAACTTTGCATAAAGTGTTTATGTGTAAAACATTTAAATTACATATTGTTTAATTCTATTGATACTAAATTGAAACTAAAATAGATATTCAAAAGGAGCAGGTAGCTTTTTATCAACATTGTAAATTTCATGATCCCAAGGGAGGGGTTTTGATTCCAAGGTGGGGCCAAATTTATCATAGTGATTTTTGTGTTTATCATTTGAAAGCTAGACTTCTTTATTGATTTTGCTTATTATAATAATATACAGTATAAAATTTAAATACATATTTAGCAGAAATGGATGTACCAAAATTGTGAATTTCACAACCCCAGGGTTCTGACTCTAGGCCAGGTCTAAAATAGTCATATAGTGTTAATATAACACACATATTATATCATGTAAAGTCTTATAAGTTTTATAAGAACATATGTTCTTATATATATATATTGCTGCTGAATGTTTGATTTGGCTTAGATATGCAGAACAGGAAATTTTAGTAAATTTCAAAGCCCTTGGGGCTAGTGATACTTTTAACTAATACTCAGGTAACCAATAAGCCTCTTGTTTAATAGATCATGCACTTACTGAAAATGCCTCTTCAGAGTTCATTAAATGCATGTTTGATTCATACACAATGTATAGAAATAAAATTGTAGCATCAATTTCAACAGTTTGAAAATATTTGATGGTATGGTTTGTAGGTAAATCTACAAGAACAGGGGAGGTTACTGCGACAGGATGAGTTCATTGTGTGGCAGGGGAGAAGGAAATCCCTTCGACATGTTTTCCTCTTCGAAGATCTTATCCTATTTAGTAAAACGAGGAGGGGCAGAAATGGAGGGCCAGACAGCTATCTGTACAAATACTCTTTGAAGGTAGGTAACTCTTCTTATATCCTTAGGAAAGACAAGGTCTCTCAGGGTAATACCCAGCAATGGTATTATTATATATAAATTCTGACCAAGCTATTTGAAGATAAAGCACTCTTCAGCCATAAAGCAAAAGAAACATTAATCTTCTTTTGCCTTTAATGATAGACTGTAGTTTTAGCTACCCTAATAACCATTGTTAATTACGAGTGATTGATTATATATATATATAGATATATATATATATATATATATATATATAGATATATATATATATATATATATATTGACATGCTCACCAATAGTTTTAATGAATTTCCTTGTGATATAGATGGCTGAGGTTGGGCTAACAGAGAGTTATGGTGACACGGGATACAAATTTGAGATATGGTTCCGTAAGAGGTCAAAGGGTGACAGCTACGTTCTGCAGGCCCAGAGCTCGGACATTAGGCACCACTGGGTGAAGGAAATCTCACGAGTGCTTTGGAACCAAGCCATCAAAAATAGGGGTGGGTATCACAACATCAAATGTGTTTTTTTAATTTCGCTCACAGGGAGTGTAAATTTTGGGCACAAAAAAGCAGGAATATAACTTTAATTTTCATTTTTACAGAAAAGCACATGTCAGAGATGGCAACAATGGGAATAGGAAACAAACCCTGTTTGGAAATCAAACCAAGTGCCAACCAGATTAACGACCGCTTTATCAATGTGGCATCTGGAAACTTCCAGTGTGAGTATTTTGTTAATGTATTACATCACATTATCGTAATCCTTGTTTAATACATATAGTAGTTGTATTCAGCATAACATATTTTAGTCTTCTGTGTTTCTACATTTATTTTAAGATATACACTGTTCATCTGTATATGAATCTTATCACATTGTATTAGATTACAATAACAAATGACTGAGTAAATTTGTAATAAAATTAAATTTACAATGTACGTATCAATGAACCATATATTTACAAACTGTATACGTGAATGCACATTCCATACTATCCTGTTCAAAGATATCTTTTATGGTATATCTACATTTCTTGCATGATATTGCAGCTCGTACACGGAATTCTATTGCTGTATCTTCATTTGATCACATCCATCAGAACAACAAACGCCCCCACTCTATCATCTCAGTCAGCAGTACCTCATCCTCTAGCAGCAGCCATTCAGGAGCTTTCTATCCCCACCATTTAATCCAAGACAGCTCCAGAACCAATTATCTTTCCAATGGTAAATAAGATAAATAGCAAGAGGGAAAAGTATTGCTTTAACTATACGTTCTGTATTTTAGTCACACATTTGTATATGTACATGAATCATGATATGTATGACAAAGATTTTTCATTTGACATTTCAGGTTACTGTAAATTGCTTGTCTGATTAACTACATCTTTAATTTTTGTAAATTTCCAATATAATAGGATTGTTTTGAATATTTTCTACATACATACATAGTGTTGGAGTGACTTACATTTGTGAAAATATTGTCTTGCTGATAATTACCACAAGGGAAACTCTTGGAAATAAAGTCTCACAAATATAAGTGATTAACAGAATTATATCATTACATGTGTGTCCATAGAGAGGAAATTATTAAGTGAAATGGGTTTTTACCATGATGCCCTTGATGATTGTTGAGTGTGATAATATGTTCCAAGGAAATTTTCAAACTTTTTTTCTATTTTACAGAGAGTGGTATAGGAACAGATATTTCTTCTGGTGAGGACCATGGAGCTAAATGTGACCAATCAGAGAGAGGCTTAGTGTTTACCAGACAGCCAGCCATCAATGAACCCAATCTATTCAGCGATGCCATCAGCACTGATGTAAGTATAACAATAGTGTAACTCATACCATAGTTTGGAAAATATCATGTGAAAGGTAAGTGAAATGGACATATTTCATGGACAAACTGTTTTTTATATTTTCAGGTTTGATTGAAACTGTCATCCTAAAATGTTCTTGTCTAGAGGGATAAGAAAGGAGTGAAGACACTTGAAATTCCAGATCACACACAGTGTGCAATACATTGAATTTTCAGGAACAAACAGTTGCAACTTCTGTGCATAATCAGGGAGGGTTTTCCTTTTGCCAGTTTCGAAATTTCGCTTGTGGTTAAAGGTGGCCCATTTGAGAATGTGTATAATTTTAGAATAAGTATCAGGAAAACAATCAACCTATGTAAATAAGATGTACTTTTAAGTTCATTCATTTGCTTGTTTGCATACATGGGATCATTAGATAAAGAGAATCCATTCTGTACCAAAGGATACTGCTGGACAAGGTGCTATAGTGTTTTCATTGACTTATCATGTGCTTAGGCTGTATTTATCATAGAAAAAAGATCTGTTTTTGGAGCATTTTTATTTTCATGTTTTTGAACAAATTTTAGTAACAGGATCAACAGAATTTCACTCATATTTTTCTACCTCATCCATTTTTTTTTTTTAACAGAGCATACATTTAAGTATTACAAGAATGAGTTTGCCTATTGTCTTGCATTGCCAAGCTGTTAGTTTTTATGTAAGAGGCCTACCTTTCTTAAGGCTTCTGCAGTCATTGTTATTTATTATGATTTGTACATATTGTACATGAAGAGATTAGCATTGTTAATTAATAGTATTTCAAATGCCAAAATAGTCTTTGTACATTGAAATTATTATGAATAAATATGAAAAAATCTTGTATTTGGTATTATTATTTATTCCATATTTTAGTACAGTCCATTTCTATAATACTGCATGTGAAATGTTGTACAGGAATGAATCCAAAGTTAACTATGGATGGAAACAAATTTTGTCAAGTTCTACTTGCCTTTTTCTCTTGTTATGTACATGATTTAACACCATCCACATGTGCATTTTTAAATTTGGAAACTACATGTATGGTAGAAATCCTTTTGCTAATGTTCTAATCAGGTTCTTCCAGGTTGCAAGCATGGTAAATCTAGTCCCCAGATACAGCACGATGAACTTATACAGAGCTTTAATTTAAATAGTACAGTGCTACTCCTTTTAGTCAATGGCCATCATACCACCCAGTCACTCCATACCTCCACTGGAGCCATACTTACAAGGCTTTATTAAATTCTTTCCACACTTCTGTGATAGTTCATAAATGTAATTGCATATATTTTATCTCATGAAATCCAATTGTCTCCTAAACAATAAGGCATAGTGTTTAAATTTCAACTGCCAAATGAAATATAGTATTGTAGTGGCACAGGTAGAGTCCTCACTCTCTTGAAGGCTGGATTATGCACAAGTTTATGGTTGAATATATTGAGTACACACCTTGTACACAAATACAAAAGGATAAGAAACAATTTATTGACAACTTCTCCTGAATTCAAAGCAATTCCATACATAATAATTATGATTGTTTTTGGTTGATTGTTCTTTTCCGCCACAATCACCAATTTTTCAGTTATTTGGTGGCGTCCAGTTTTTATAGGTGGAGGAGAGAACCCAGATGCAATGTACCCGGGAAGCAACCACCGACCTTCTTCCGAAAGTAAACTGGTAAACTTTCTCACATATATTGGCGAGAGCGAGATTCAAACCCACACCGACTAGAGGTGAGAGGCCTTGTGATTTTGAGCATGATGCTCTAACCATTCGACTACAGAGGCCCCTCAGAATAATTATGACATGATGAAATTGAATTATGCACTGAACAACTCTGATAATATCAAGTTTGTGTTCGAGCATTCATAGTGTAGTTTTCACAACTGCAGGTTTTGTATCTTGAATCTTCTTTCCGTTTGGGGTAAACAATGTCGCACAAATATTCAGTAACTGCATTAATGAAAAAGTGATGATAACTAACAGTGATCAATCATAATTCTCAAAAAGACTACAAAATTAAAAGTAAAGCAAACACGGACCCTGGACACACCAGAGGCAGGACCAGGCAACCAGGAGAAGTAAGCATTCCCAGTTAACTGGTCACACCCGCCATGAGCCCTATATCTTGATTAGGTAAACGGAGTAATCCATAGTCAAAATCAGTATGTAGAGAACGGCCTAACAATTAATATGAAACATGTCAGACAGCGTTTGACCTAACATGTTGTATTTGTAAATTAGGTCTTATAATGATCATAGAATTTGCGAAATGCTGACTTTTAACAAAACTGTTGAAACCACTGTAACATCAACTTATTTTATCAGTAGCCTATCTTGAATTTAAAAACTTATCATATGCAGAACATGCTCGTGTGTATCGAATCAGCTGACATAAACACCCTATGCAGCATCTTTGCTGGCCAAAGGTGAGGATACACGGTGTTTCTCTTAACGGTTCTTGCAGCACTTAACCACTCCTTTTCTACACCCCCCCCCCCCCAATCAGATAGAGTGCATCCACCCGAGCCAAAACTACAGACTCTAAGACAAGACTTCCGAAAGTACATTTCAGTTTCTGTACGTAAATCAAAAGTAAAAATGGTCCCAAAACCAAGGTGGCATATTTCTGCCCCTATATATCTAAATACGAGAAAAATATGCCAACATGCCAGATACAATTGTCTAAATTCAAGATACTTACGTTGACATGTCAGTTGCGATTTTTTTTTCTCAGAAAATCAGATTTAAATATTTGTAAATATTTACTAACGCCATAGCTGACATCATACATCCAAGATGCAACTTAATTATGTTGGCATTCGATATAATTATGTAGACATGCAACTTATTTATGTTGACATACGATTTATTTATGTTGAAAAAAAAACTTATTAAATATTTATGTAGACATTCAACTTAGGTCAGCATGCGAGATGGTCATGCTAACTTGCGACTTATAAGTCACATGTCCACATAAAGAAGTTGCATATCAATATAAGTATGTTGCACGTCGACTTAATCAGCTCGCATGTCAACATAAAGAAGTCGCATGGCAACACAATTACCTCGCATTTAGAGACAAAAACGTCGCATGCCTATATAATTATACCGGCATTAATAAACAACTTTAAAGGTAATAAATATTGGTGCAATACTTGTTGAGTTAATTCCTAAACCAGAGAAAGGGGTTTCTTATGAAAGACGGAACAGTAAAGAGAGAAAGAGGTGGCGAGAGAAAAGGCTTGCTTGTACGAAAAGAGATCTCGAAATTACAAAAATATGGAAATTACAAATAAAGTTATCAAAAGTTCGAGAAAATGTCTTGAAAATACTAGAAAATATCTTAAAATTACGAAGATATCGGATTTTTCAAAATTATGTGAAAAAGATTCGGAAATTACAAGAAAAAATCTCGAAATTACGTGCTCACTTTCTCGAAATTATATGAGAAAATATCGAAATTTCGCCGAAAGAATCTCGATATTGCGAAAAAAGGTCTCGTGATGTATCCCCTGTTTAGTCTCAGAAACCAACAGGCGTTTACCATGAAATTACAGCCATTTCTCTCGAAATAACCAGAAAAGATCTCGAAATTTCGTGTAAAGACCTTGCTATCACGAGAGGATCTCGGGTATTCTCCCCTCCCTTTTTTCTTTCTTTTTTGTTCGTACATGTAGCATTTTTTTCTTCTTCTTGGTTATGTTTTGTTTGTTTCCTTTGTGTTTTTTTTTTGGGGGGGGGGGTTGTTTTGTTGTTGTTTGTTTTTGTTGTTGCTCTTTGTTTTGTTTTTGGACAAGATTGTTTGTGGGGTGTAGATCAGAAAGCTACAGGTCCACACCATATAAAATCCTTCGATTTACCGCGCAGAGTTGAATGCAAGTTATTTCTGAATCGCCGTCTAAATACCGCCTTTAATATCGAAAAAAAAACAACCCAAAAACCAACATTTTCCCACTATTATACTTCTTTCTCTCGCGCTCCCTCTCTAATGAGAATTAGGGTTATATTAAGCATTTCACTTTATTTGTTTGTTTGTTTCGTGGACCTCCGTGGCCGAGTGGTTAAAATCACAAGTCCTCTCACCTAATATCGGCGCGGGTTCGAATCTCGCTCGCGCCGATATATGTGAGAAAGTTTGCCAGTTTACTTTCGGAAGGTCGGTGGTCTCTTCCCGGGTACATTATATCTGGGTTCTCTCCTCCACCAATAAAAAAACTGGACGCCACCAGATAACTGAAAAATTGTTGATGGTGGCGGAAAACAACAAATAATAATAATAATCTTACCATAATGTCAACACCCCCCCCCCCCTCAGAAAAAGAAATCCTTGGATCCGTGCATACATGCAGCAAACCTTAACAATGGCTGATCTAAAGGGGCTGGGTGGGGATACCAGAAAAGATCTCGAAATTTCGTGATATGATCTCGGGTACTACCCCCCCCCCCACCTTTCTTTCTTTCTTTATTGTTAGTACATGTATTTTTTTTTTCTTCTTGGTTATGTTTTGCTTGTTTCTTTTGCGTTTTGTTTTGTTTGTTTGCGTTTTGTTTTTGTTGTTGTTCTTTGTTTTGTTTTGGGACAAGATTGTTTGTGGGGTGTAGATCAGAAAGCTACAGGTCGACACCATATAAAATCCTTCAACCTTCGATTTACCGCGCAGAGTTAAATATAAGTTATTTCTGATCGCTGTCTAAATACCGTCTTTGATATCGAAAAATAAAAAATATCCACATTTTCCCCACTATCATACCCCCCCCGCCCCCTCAATAATTATAATTAGGGTTAGATTAAGCATTTCACTTTACTTGTTTGTTTGTTTTGAGAGTTAATTTCTTACCATAATGTCCCCCCCCCCCCCTTTCCGAAAAGAAATTCTTGGATCCGTGCATATATGCAAAAAACCTGAACAATGGCTGACCTAAAGGGGTGGGGTTTGGGAATACGAGGGTTTCACACACACGCATACTTCTTTAAATATTTTACCCTTTTCCAAACATTCACCCCCCCCCTCTTTTTTTCTGGGGGCGGGAGAGTACAAACTTGCATGGATCGCAACCTTCTTCCCCACCCCTTCCAAAATGTTGTGAATCCAATACGGCCCAGTTTGAGTGATCGCCTTCAACTTGTTGAAGATTACATCACCTATCAAGGGGGTAGCAATTTGCTATTAGTTAGAGAGGAAGAAAAAAAAAATCATATGATTTGAGGTTTTTTTTAAAACGTTTTACTATATGAAACATAAATTAGTGCTGGTGAGATAAAGCCGAGACAATTGTTTTGAACAAACCAACCGAGTTACTCATTACAGTGTCCAGAGGGAGATAGTTTCAGTTTTTATAGTGCGTGGGAAGAATTCGAGTTCTACAAGATGAAACTTGGAATGAAAATGTATGTAATATTTGGAATTAGCTAATGTATTTTCATGAACTATCTCGGATAGTTCACCAAGCATGAAGACTCATCTTGTATAAATTAGACATGTTGGTGACACGCAATGCCCTAGAGCGTGGCCACGTTCATTTGTGGTAAATTTGAACTAATACCTAACTAATCACACACCAAGTACCATGATATTTCACTTTTAAGTATGAAGTCTCGATCATTTTCAATTCCCAACAATTCTTCTATTACCACCACCTCAAAACTATCACCTCGAAATTTTATTATTAGCATTAATTTAACGACTTTGACTGCAAGTCGTAATTACAACTTCCGTAAGTTTCAATCCGCATAACGTTCGAGTAAACCGAAGACTTGATTTTATTGTGCGTTATCATTTTTAACAGTCTTTACTTTTATCGAAATAAGCTTTCGCAAATATGAAGTGTTGTATTTCAAAAAGGGGGCGCTTTAATTCTACTAATCTAAAACTTGCGGCATATTAGGCCTAATTATTAATCAATATAGTAAGATTGATCCATACATCCGGGCAGTTGGTGCATGAGAAAAGGATTTGATTGGCTTCTCATTTTCGAGGTTATAATCTATTGTTCCAAGGAGAAAAAGAACGACAAATTTGATTGGTCAAATTCTTTACATTGGTGCACAGCGAAACAATGCAATGAAATGGAACAGTAAGTTAAATTTTACGATCATGAATTAATATATTATTTTTATTATGGCTTTCATAGTTTTTGACGTAATCTGATTCGAAATATATTCGATAAATGTATCGCAAAATGAGACATTTTATTTTACACCTTTATGGCATTAGCCAATCAAATTCACGCTTTGAAAAACCACATCGCTATTCATACGATGCATGATGTTGAGGTTATAAGCGGTCTAACTGAACAAAACTATCCGCAAGATTTTTTGTTGAATTTTTTCAAAAAAGACAGGTAATGTGATATATTTATTATTTGATTTTATGTTATTTTGTTTCATTGACCACTCATGTATTCTTTTAAGTACATTTTTTTGTATTTGTCCCAAGTGACTGATCTCGTCCACTGTTATTACTTCGGCAGTTATTTCACAAAAACTACGAACAGAAATGGCGTTCAAACAAAACTTTCCAGAACTAGTTTGCTATTTTGGACTGATGTTGCTTTTGATATGTATTTATTATGTTAAAATATGAGTATAATAAGTGTTAGTAAAGCTAGATGGACGTTTGTTTTTATCTAGAAAAGAGTTGCACGTGCCATCTCAAAAAATTGTAAATGAAGAATTTCCCTTTGCTGGGCCCTTATTTTCTGTACATGACCTAAACATACTACGGATTAGATATTTCATCGGGAAGTTTGGATTTTTAGTTCATAATTTTTCGTAAAGTTTATTAAGTATAGCCGTAATTATCTTACTTATCATTTTATTTTTAATGAGTTTTTTTACAAATATCATGCTCGAATGATCAATGGAAGGGGCACAGTTAGGGGCAAGGAAATAGTAAAATGCCTGGCAGAGGGAAAACCCTTCTGACAAAAATAGATGCCCCCAGATTTGGTTTTTTTACAATAAAAATCTGGAATCTGAATATATTAATAAATGTGGAAACTTCATTGCATCTATTATTATTTCACCGCCTTTTTGGGGGAAAAATAATCATTTACACTGGATTTGTAAATACATGTATTGAAAGTCGGTGAAAAATGTATATACACAGGAAACCTTATTAAACCTTGATTTAATATATATATGTGTATGTAAGTTGTTCTGTTTATCATTTTAGTGTACAGAATAAGACAACTATTGCATGTTGTATTGATTATTTTTATATTCCATAAAATAATGATACAAGGAAATATTGATTCTACTTTGTGTCGTTTAAAAAAGTAGATTTAAAACAAAAAAAACTGTAGTGATGTAAATTGCAGGACATGAATCATAGGATTAATTTTTAAGGATGAGTTTTTGTGTATTTCAAAAGTGGAGTTTGGATGATGTAAAAATAATTTTATGTTATGTGGATATGTATGATGCTTCAGGGTTCTTGACTAAAAATAAGGAAAATGTTTCTAATTAATATAATAGACTCAACACGACTGATATACAGAGGTATTCATGAGGGTTTGCGGGACATTGAAGTACACACTCTTATAGTTTTATAGAACCTGTTTGATTCACTACAGTAGGGTTCAACACTAATGGTAGACCAGTGACCCAAGTCCACCAAAATTGGAAGGCCCACCTAATATTTTGTACTAAGTGGACCATCTGTTTTATCTGTCTATGAAAATAAATCGCATTGATAATAGTGTGTGTTGTTTGTTTTCAAAGGAAGTTGATTTATAAGATATACTTTTATTTTACAAGAAACATGAAGAAACATTGCAGCCAGGCGTTTACCACAGAAAATAGCCAAGAAAACTTAATAGAGACCATTGATTTATTTTCATTTATAAAAATTTAGCTTCACAGTGCCACCTGAAGTACATTAGAAGCACATGCTGAATTTCATTACTCCCTTGTTAATCAGCCATGGAAATGCAAATAGCCACACCTGCTGAAATGATCTACACCTATGTTTAGTTTCATACCTCTCCTGTGTCATAAATACAAGTCAGTTAATTTTTTCAATTGAATAAATTATAAACATGATGAGTTATAAATACAAGTTAATTGTTTTTTGTTTTTTTTTCCACTCAGTCAAAGATTTAACTGTGAATAATGCAGGCATTTTTGAAAGCCCATGACAGTTTGGGATGGTACAACTAATGATGCGAATAAAACAGGATAGCTATTCAATATGAGAGCTATATCAAATTAGAATGAAATGCTTGTAACAAGTTTCTGACTGACTGCTTCATGCTTTAGTATTGGACCTTTTGGATATGTATCATGTAGTAGTGATGGGAATCTGTAAGACTTCTTAACTGATGATTGGTTTACTGTAACATAACTAATAATTGATTATAATCTTATATCTGGAAATTCTATAATTTAGTTACTTAACTGCTAAAAATGTGTAATATAGTTTTATTTATATCCATTGTTTCTTTTCCTATGAAAGTGTAGATAAATAATTTCTATATGTATTTGTTTTCTTTTTTTGTTCTTATATCTCTTACAGATATAAAACCATTACATTTTTCTAAAGGATTTGCATGCCAAAATGGATGTTTTATTTATAATATTTTTAATCCTGTATATTTAACATAACTTGTAATAATCAAGAATCTTGAAATTCATTAAAAATAAGGATAGAAATTTGTATATTTTTTTCCTTATCAAAATATCAAGGAATTGGTTTGATTTAACTTGACTGAGAAATATATCTTTTATTTTGTAGATGTTCAACATGCTAATCAGAATGACATCGAAGAGATGAATGAAAAATGGACTGTATGCCTCTTCTCAAGGTAGTTTGTACCATTGTATAACAGAAAAAAACAGGCATGGCAGATGACCCCATGCTTAGCTTGTTTGACACAGATGGAGGAAGTTTTCTGGATGACTTGACTGGTCCAGGAGGGGGACAGAGTATAGATAGTAATTTTATGGGGCAGGGGATGGCAGGTGAACAGATGTTACAACAATCGCAAGGATATGGCATTCAAATGTCAGACATATCAGGGAACCAGTTTAATCCATACCAGCAAGCCACCCCTGCACCTGAACCATTCCCAAATGATGGCTTCAACCAGTTTAATGCCAGTCAGAAGTTGCAGCAAATGAATATGACTACACCTCATAGTGGCATGCCTTCTAATCCGCCTCAAATGATGCCCACTTACAGACAACAGCAATTCAGACCTTCCCAACCCAATATAGGCCAGCCAGGTCCAAATATGGGTGGATATGGAAATTACGGGGCACAGCAGGTTGGACCTCGTTTACCAACCCCTCAACAACACATGCAAGTTCAGAATATGCCTCAGTGGAATGCTGGTCAATCTAGTCCTAGTCGTCCTCATTACATTAACCAAACTCAAAATCTGATGCAGTCCCAGCTGATGCCCACCTCACAAGCCATGCAGGGCAAGTATCTCCCTCATCGTGACTTTCCACAACTGCCATCCTCCAATGCATCCGATTTTTTTCAGAACTTTCAAAGTACCCCATCCTCTACTCAACAAAATATGTACATGCAGAATATGGGTCAAAGAAATCAAATGCCTTCTGTGCCAATATCTAGCCCAAATAGCTCCATGGGACACATGCAGACCTCAATGCAGTCCATGGCTCCTCAGCAGTCACAGTTACCCATGCAAAAGCAACCAACATTCCAAATGCAGAATACCATGGGAATACAAGGATTTAATAACCCTTCTCAACAGGTAGCTCCGCAACATGCAGTACAATATCAGGGCAATTTTCAGCAACAACAGCCAATGAATAATGTTCAAACAAGTACTTATCAAAGGTTTCCTTATGGTCAGATGTCAAGCAATACACCTAACAAGGCAGGGGAAGCCACAGGACAGTTCAATACAAGTCCCAACCAGAGCTATCGCCCATCCTACCCTGTCTTGCCCACACAGAGAGCAACAACCCCCTCACCAAGACCCCCATCTACTCCTGAGCATTCTTCCATGCCTCATGTCAACCCTAGGGCACCTGCTCCGGTTCAGATGGAGCCATTAGTATCGCCACCTGGACCACGTTCAAATGCGTCCACACCCGTGTCTAGTCCATTCCACCAACCAGCAGTTAGTAATAGTGGGCCAAACTTTCAACTCTCAAATGATAATCAAGTAAATACATCTCTCCCAAATTCCAATGGTCTAGGACCCAGTAGTCCAAATGTTAAAAACACTGGGAATGTAAGAATGCCTATGACTAATATGGAACGTGAGATTCAGTACCTGCAGCAGCAGTTGAATCAGCTGCAAGCAGCAGGACAGACACAGCAAACGCAACAAAAAATGCTAGAGGTACAGGAAAAAATTCGTTCTCTTCGTGCTTCTCAAGAACTACAGAGACAGAAAGCTCAAACAGATCAACAGAGTGGATATCCAACAAATGGGTCTAAGCAAGCTCATCACCAGCAGCCACCACAGAACCAAAGTAATATTTCTCCAGTGGGCCATGATGGCATGCAGGCAAAGCTTCAGGTTTCAGTGCAACAACCACAGCAACAACCTAACCAACAGGCCCAAATTTCTGCACAGCCACAGACCACATTGCAGCCACAGGTTGCAATGCAACAACCGCTGCCGACATTGCAGCAGCAACAACAACCCCAAGTACAACAGACACAGCCTCCCATGCAACAACAGCCCACAATTCAACAGCAACAACCTGTTAATCAGCAACCTTCCTCAAACACACAAGTGTTTCAGATACGACAACCAATGTATGTTAATCAGCCCCAGCCCCCTCAGAATGTCCTGATAGTGACATCCAGTCACCAGAGGTTGTTGCAACCACAGATGCAACAGATGCCAAATGCTGTAATGCATTCTCCTCAAAAAGTTCAAGTTATTCTTCAGGTATGCTTAAATTTTGTAAATTTCTATGAATTATTAATTTTTGGATGGAGAAAATTACGTGCAAACTATAATAAACATTTATGATACAATTTATTAACATTACTTTTAGCCACAGGGAAGCCAACCAGCTCCACAGATGATCAGTCCCCAAGTGCCTCAGTCAGTGAACAATCTACCTCATGTTATAACTTCCAATGTGGCTCAAGGTATGGCCCCTATGCCATCTGTAGGAGCACAGCAGGGAAACATTCCATCAAGTGTTGTTCAGCTTCAGATAGGAGGTGTTGCACAGCCAGCACCCCAGCTTATACAACCACCACCAGGTACAACTTTTCCTCCTTTACAAGATTTTGGCAGTGAAAATAATATTGGAAGTGCTGAAAAACCAAAGAAGACTAAGAAAGCAAAAAAGCAACAGGAAAAAGCAGACAAAATTGTAGCAGAGGCTGTTGCTCGTGCTCAGGCAGAGGGAAGGGATGTGCCAAAACTGATGTCTGGTGAGATTCCAGCTACAGTCAATGATGTTCAAAATGCTGATGAAGAAGACTCTAAGAAAAAGAAAAAACGTGTTCGAAAACCAAAGACTCCAAAGAAGGAAAAGAAAGACGGAGATTTCAGCAGTGGTGAAGGGACACAAGAGCTAGAGAGTCAAGGAGAATCCACTATGGATGGAGAGAAAATGGAAAAGAAAAAAGTTAAAGCAAAAGTGAAACCACCCATGAAAAAGAAGAAAAAGTAAGTTTCTGTTAAGTAAATTTTTGAAGGATTTGTTTCTGGAAATTGTGGACTATTGATATTTTTGTATTTTAGACCACCTGCTACCTTCCTGAAAAAGAAGAAGAGAAAACGTCATGACTCATCTGAATCGGACCCTGAACTGAAACATGCAGTGGCAGAAACAGAGGAAATAGATGATGATTCAATTCAAGTAAGTAAATCAACTATCATTTTGTATACATGCCATGGCCTGTAGGCTTTGATAGTCCTTCAAAAATTCTGAAAAAATATCACTGACCTGTTGTGTCATGAACTTACCCAGAAATGTACCTGAACTTAAGACTTAAACTCCCTTAATTGATCATGATATTGCATGAAAGATTGAGGCTCTTAGTTCAAAATCTTATAATTCTTGTACATTATTGGTTTTTGGGATTAAATTTACTATATATAAATTTAGGTGCCCTCAGATGACTTGTTTGCCCAGAAATCAAATACAGGGTATGGAAGTTTTCCTGATGGTTCTATTAGATTTGTCAAGTGAAAACATTATTGATGTTCCATAAAGTTACATGTGTAGTCACTTGGATATGTATTTCAAATTTTATATCCATTAAGTCTTGATGAAAAAAGATATTTACTTTATTCATTTTACCTGATTTTTATTTAATTATTAATATTCTATTCTAAATGTACTGTCATCACTAGTGTCAACCCTTGACACCATTGGCAATATTCAGAATGATAAATTTTTAATTGCATGTGCATTAAAATAACCTCACATGTTCAATGTGTAGGTACTTGAATCAAATAATAATTAAAGTGAAATTGAAACATTGAGTAATACAATTTTTGTGTTGGACAAACATTATTTAGGTCCCCATAATTGCTTGTCTAGGGTTCCTGGTACAATATTTTCCCCAAAATTCTTGCCCCATTTTTGTGAGTTGAGGGTTTCTGAAAAAATATTGTATCAAACCTTTTACTGGCAAAGATGGTAGCTCACAGAGAGCAGATAAAAATAATTGGAGAGTTCAGTTTGCCAAGAATTTTTTTTCCCCTTAAACTTTCATGGTTGATCTTGTAAGTCATTCAAATGTGTTGCAATCATTTATTTATTTATTTTTTTAAATAAGCAGTATATCTGTTAATAGAAACATCTATATAGATCAAGTTTTATAGCATTGAACTCCATTAGATTGTAGGAAAATGAAAGTACAGTATGTAGAATTCATTTGTCGTTATTCAGGGTTCAAAATTACCTCGTGTCTGTAAGGCTGAGACCAGCATAAAGCCTGTCAGACTAGTAAACTTTCTGTGGCTCTAGTCTGCATAGACTAGTGAAAATCTGGATATCAAACTTGAATTGGTTAAGATTTTAGCATATTTGTCAGAGTCTCTTAAATGTTTGAACTTACAGTTAAATACCTGCATGATTGTTTATTTGTTTTATGTCCCATTGAGAATTTTTTACTCGTGTTGAGGTCTCACCAGGTATGGTTAAGGGATTGTGCGACACTGATATGCTGACATTTCAAACATGTGGAAGTTTATAATTTTCATTAACATTTATTTCTTTAATATGTTTACATTAAATGTGCATGTTTTCCTTTAAAATATTAATTCTCCGCTTGGTCTGGATTAAGACTGATCTTTAAGGCCTGATAGTATTCCTGACACTAGAAAACACATGTTCAGTGGGAACAAAAGTGACCTGGATACAAAGCATTGTTCTCATTATTTTAGGTTCTATTACAGATGCTATTGCTTAAATCCAGAATTTTCCACAATTGAAGAACATTTTTCCAATAGTTTGTTTGTTGCTAAGACTCTGTGGTTTATTCAAGGGAAGCTTAACTTAAATAGAATCTTTCAAGTATGTCTTCAAGTGGGGCAGTAGCTTATTTCCAGTCACAGAAATCTCTACATTTGTATAGTGGTGTTTCATCTGCATCACTGTTTTGTATGAAACAACAGTATTGCAATGTCTGCATGTTGCAACATTTTACTTGCCACCTTTTCCAGTATTTGAGAACCCAAAATTATCCCCAAACCAAAATCTGGGATAAAGGAGGCTAGTAAAACTGCATAGCCATATTCCTTTTTGTCAAGAAGCCAATTTGAAATTATAAATCAGGAACTGAATCATAATTCATATAATTATGGATCAATTGAACCAAACTCAGATGAAGTTTTAACATACCATGAATCGAACCATGTTAAATTTATTGTTGCACTCTTAGGTTAGGTGAGTCTATCCAAGGTTATTTTATGCTTCTGAAGTGAACAAAATTAAGTATGGTTGTCTTTTTCTACTATTTGTTTCAGAAGAAACTGAATAATGAATCATTTGGTTTAATTAAACATTGAATAAAAAGGAATTTGTTATCAATTTACATGACATAGTAGACAGACTAGTGAAATGTTATGTGGACTAGTGCACATTAATAGTCACTAGTCTGTACAGTTTAGTGTTTGAGAAAGTTGATTTCAAACCCTGCATGATGTGGATGAATAAGTTCTCAAATTTTACAAGAACACACAAGTTTGTATTTGCTTTTGATAAGTGCTCAGTTTAAACTTGGCCATAATGATTTTTTTCTGTTGTTTTCACAGAAGCGACGTTCTGCACGCAACACAAAGAGGAAAAAGTACCTAGATGATGTAGATTTAAATCTGTCAGATGAGGATACTAGAGATTTGGATCCAGAGACTCTGACAGAGCAGCCAGCCACTGTCAAAATTGTATGTTAACAAGTAATTTTGATGTAGTTAATTGTATGTTTACTTATATTTAGAATATTACATTCATAAAAATTTATTGTGGTGTATTGATGCAAAAGTAAGGTTCACATATGGATTATTTGTATATTTATGTAGTAAAGATAAAATTTGAAGTTCACTATTTAAGTTATGTGTCATTAAGAAATCCAGCAAGGGAAATTTGCATAAACAAAATATGAGTTATTTACAGTATATAATGATAATTATTATTATTATTTACAGTATCAATTCGCATGGACAATATTTTTGTGATATCTTGAGAAGAAGGAAAGCCTTTATTCTATGTTTCTTTGCATTTGAAATGAAGAATTTTTTATTTAAAATGTTGTAGGATACAGTAGAAGAGGATAATAGCTTGATTGTGGATAAAATTTTAGGAAGTAGAATGAGGAAAATGGACAGAGATGTAAGCAAATATTGCATGAATAAAACAGATGGATAGACAATAACTAAATGTATTAATATTTATTGTGAGGACATTCTGAAGTGGCAAATGTTTATTGTTAGAGTTTATAGCTGATGTGTAGTATTCAAATAATAAAAAGTTAATAGTTTATTATTGCATGACCATGTGACTTTTCCAGATCGATAATGATGGGGAAAATGAGGAACAACATGCCACAAATGAGGAAGAGGTGGAGGAGTTCTTTGTTAAATACAAAAATTTGTAAGTACTATATATGCTAGGGAAGTTATGTGTTATTATTTTGGTAAATGGTTTCAAACTCTAAAGATGTATTTGGCTCTTAGTTATGCTTTTGCTGTTTTGACTTTGACCAAAACCTTGAAATTTTGACT
This sequence comes from Ostrea denselamellosa, assembly GCA_024699665.1. Classification (NCBI taxonomy): domain Eukaryota; kingdom Metazoa; phylum Mollusca; class Bivalvia; order Ostreida; family Ostreidae; genus Ostrea; species Ostrea denselamellosa. The sequence continues at coordinate 20,214,634 of JAMZEH010000005.1, read as the reverse complement.
GCAGTGAATATAATCTAGCTGTATCATTTATTTTCAATGAAGGTAAAAACTTAATTTAAAAATGTTGGAAAATGGAACACATTAAAATTAATTGGAAATACTTCCCAAATATGAGGTAAAAATTAAACGTGTGAGTTTAAAGTAACTAATGGTTGCAAATGTTTGCGAGTAAATAGATATGAATTTTTATTTTAATTTTCCTGGTTTATCAGCTTGACTTTGAAGTGTATGATGGTTTTGTCTTGTGCCTTGAAACACTTAACCAAACGATTTCAACCTACTTTAGAAGTAAACAGAAACTGGAATAATAACATGGTGATTTTTGGAAAAGGTCGTCTTAAACTTCGCAGTCAAGCTGATAAAACAGGAAAATCCTTTTATGCTTTTTGCAATAATAAAGTACATTAAAAATTGGGAGAAATCAGAAAGATCTGATCGTGATGACAATGAAAGTCCCATGTTGGTCCTAGTGCAGATAGTGTCATTTGTCTGATATCATTTTGATGCACATTGAAATATCAAGACCTTATGGCCTACAATATTTCAAACCACAAGACGTTAACAGGTGGTGAATCTCTAGACTTAGCTGTACTAACACTGTCCTCTGTATCACTCACTAGTCATGTCTTTTCAGGTTCATACCAACTATCAATGAATACGCATTCTTTTGACTTATTTCAAATATAGAAAGAACTTACAATTTCAGTTTTAATATTGTACTTTATTATCTTATATTCATAGAAGCATTTATATTTAGTTACTCCTTTATAAAACCATGGAAATAATCAACTTGAAAAGTGCTAGTGAAAATTAAATTTTGTTTGTTAAAAACAAAATCCATAAGCTATAATATGCTAGTAGTTAAAGAAGTTACTTTGACCTTGACAATTACCACTGGCAAATACAAAGCTGCACACACAATATTAAATCAAGTTCTATTGGTTTTTCAGCTCATACTTGCACTGTGAGTGGAAAACAGCGGAAGAATTGGAGAGGGGAGACAGACGAATTCAGCAAAAACTTAAGCGGTTCTTTCTGAAGAAGTCTCAAAACCAGAATATGTTCTCAGAGGTAATGGAGCAGTAGAATGTATGCTAGTGTCAGAGCAACACTGTGCAGCAGTTAGATTATGCATTAAATGAGTTCGAAACATTTTGGTTTGCTAACTGTATTGGGTATTAGTAATGTCTCACTGTTATCAAGCTACACCTCTATAATAATATTTGCAGTTGGATGAGGACGAGCTGTTTAATCCTGACTACACAGAGGTACACAGAGTCCTGGATGTGTCGACTATCAGTGACCCCAATGGTGGTGAAGACATCACCCACTTCCTTGTCAAGTGGCGGGGACTGCCATATGAAGATGCCACATGGGAACTACAGCAGGATGTTGACCCTGCCAAAGTGGAGCTGTTCTACAAGCTCAGGGAACCACCAGAGGATGTGGAGGTAAATACATGTATTAGGGGGAGGGGTGGGAAGGGTGGTAAATGGCTGCTTTGTGGGAAAATATACATGCAGCTGAACCCTTTAATGCTATAGTAGTAATATTTTAGAATATTGATTTAGAAAATAATTATGAAGGAGAGGCTTGTTCATGATTTTATTTCACCCAATTCTGAGCCATTTGCAACCAAACTTGGTCCAAAGCATCCTTGCTTAAACAAATTTCAGATTTCTTTAAATGAAGGACCGTGAACCCTTCAAGGGGAGGTCATAATGAAGTAGTGAAAATACAGGAGGATGTGTAAATATAGTCCTTGGTGCAAAGACATACCACACTGAGGGTTTGAAGGTTGACATAGGGGAATATATGTGCCCAGTTGAGCAATGTAGACCCCTTGTTTCATCAACTGACCTTCAGAAAATGCAGTTCTTGATTAATTTGTAGATAAAAGTCAGAGGTGTACCAGAAGAGTGGGTGAAACTGGAGTCATCAAGAGAGTACAAAAATGGCAACTCTTTGCGAGACTATCAGCTAGAAGGAGTGAATTGGCTAATGTTCAGTTGGCACAATCACCAAAATTGTATTCTTGCTGATGAAATGGGTCTGGGAAAGACCATTCAAAGTATCACCTACCTCAACGAAGTCATGATGTATGGAATAAAGGGACCATTCCTTGTGGTTGTTCCACTGTCTACACTTGGAAACTGGGAGCGAGAGTTTGATACTTGGACAGATATTAATGCCATTGTGTACCATGGAAGGTAGGCATTGTAGATTAGATGAATTTCAGAGAAGAATATAATTGGAAAAGAAACTGTTGTGGAATAGAACCATGCTTATATTTAAAATATAGATTATATTAATACTAAAGATGAAAGATGAATATAGGGTTAGCATATGTTCATAGATGATATATTTTTGATTTACTTTGTTTTCACAGCTCTACAAGTCGTAACATGCTGCAAGCCTATGAAATGTTTTACAAAGATGGAAAAGGACAACGAATTCCAAATGTATTTAAATTTCATGCCCTGATTACAACTTACGAAGTCATTATTTCTGATTGTGAGCTACTGAGTGATATCGAATGGAGAGTGGTCATTATTGATGAAGCACATCGGCTGAAGAACGCAAAGTGCAAGTTAATGGAAGGATTAAGAATGTTTGATTGTGTAAGGCCTTATTTTCTTAAACATGGAACAGTTGTTTTTTCTTTGGTACATTTAAGAAGAGTAGTCATATTGTAAGGGCCCTGCTATATGGAGGGTGGCCAATATAAATCACTCCATTTGTCTGCAAAAACTTGGCCATAACTTTTAAACGGATGGTGATGGGGCTTTCACATTTCACATATGTATTCCTTGTGACAAAACCTTTCTTTGGGTGTGAGAATTACTTTGCTGCTATACAGAGGCATCAGTGTTTCACAAACACATCTTGTTTGATATTAAGACAATTTCAACACTTTCTTTGACACTTAAAGATTACTTTAGAAGATTTTTATTTTATGAAATTTAAAGGTGATGCTCGGATTAGGCAGAGAAAGACCTTTGAAGGTTTTCAAATTTCTGCTCGTCCATCAATACTTTGTATGGCAAATTACTTAAGTTTCCTTGGGAAGATTTTCATCCATCCATTAGGCATCCTTGCAAGGCCCCATTTGATTTGTCAGTTTCCTAGTAATTGATTTGTCATTTTCATTAATCAGTTTCCTCTGTTGATTTCAGGAACACCAGGTGCTCTTGTCTGGCACTCCCCTGCAAAACAATACAGAAGAGCTACACAGTCTCCTTAGCTTTCTGGAACCAGAGAGGTTCAAGTCAACTCAGGCCTTTATGGCAGAATTTGGAGAACTCAAAACAGATGCTCAAGTGGAAAAGCTGAAAGCTGTAAGTCAGGATCATGTCTTTTATCTTTTAAAACAGACTATCACCAGAAGATAACTTGTCATAAAGCAGCATGTGTCACCTTGTGACCTCTGTCTTTGACCATGGGTTAAATTATTTGGCACATGGCCATAGTTTCACATTTGCATTTTTATCTCACCTTAATAAATAATAATAATAATAATAAATTTATTTTGTAAAGCGTAAAGTCCATACTGCTCTAAACTCTTTGTGATCTATTGGCATCTATTATGTTTGACAGCAGCAGTTGGTGAACAAAGAACCAAATTATAGATATTTTTATACAGAAGAGCCATATATGTGTACATAGTTATTGTGCTTAGTACAGTTGTGTAGGGATGTCAACAAATTTTCAATTCTACTATACATAAATATTCAAGTAAACAGAGTTAACTCCTATGACTCCTATGAAAGATATAGGATATACACATCTACAATTAATTTCTGATATACCATTCACACTGTTCAAGGTCTTTTTTGATGATAGAGAGAAGAAAAAAGTTTTGTATTCAGATGAAGTTTTACTCTGGAATATGTGGAAGAACCTTTTTTAAATACATAATGTATCTTTTCAAAATACACAATATTTGTTAGATTGATATGCAAGCATCTTCCTGATATGTAGATTCAAGCTTGTTCACGTCACAACGCCCAGGCTAGGGATAAGCCAAAAGAGGGTTTCAAGTTCTGCATGGAGGCATAGGGGAATTTTTTTTCTGGAGAACCACAAACCAATAGTGTATTGTTTATTTTTGTGGCCCACCCTGGGTTCACAGTCTAAACAATAGTCTTTATTAAAAAAAGCTTTTATCTGATTAACTGGTTCTTGAAAAGATTTTATAGGACCTCACCAAATTTCTTACTTAGATGAGTGTGAGGTGGTTTGGCACATAATTTTGTGCATGTTTTTTATTTGTTTTTTTTTTGTACAGGAATTAATATAACTATATGTACATTGCAGTTACTGGACAAGGAACTATATTTTTGTCTTCTGTAGTTATATTACATTATCTTTTGTAATAATTGCTGAAAATGAATATGTTAAGCTATTTTTGTTGACACCATTACATGCTTTTCCCTAAACTGAATTTTTCGACAGTGGGGAACTATAATGTTTCATAAATACATTTTGTTCACTGGGTGTTGCCATTCATCTTGTGTGATGAAAAAAACTGGGTTGTTTTGTTTTTTTTAACCCTTTCACCGATTACTTTCCCTCATATGAATAACACTAGGACGATGAATTTCCTGAAGATATGTCATGAAAATGTATATGTTATGTTTAAAATGTCATCATGTTTTGATGAAATTAGATATGGTATTGAAATTTGTTACATTGATAGGAAACATATTAAGGGTTATTAATTCATCATGTTCATACTGTTTGAAAGATCATCACAGATTAATTTGCAGGTAAATCAGGTATGACAAAGCAATCAGCTGGTATAATCTGAATTTTAAAAATAAATCTTTTAAAAACTTCAATAATGCAAAAAATTTATTCAACAAACAATAATGTCTATGTGTTTTTTACTATTCAGTCACTTTTTTACAAAGTGTCTGTGAAAAACATGGAAAAAGTTCAAATGGGAAGAGCTCCCATCAAAAATTCTTCACAGTCCATACCTTTCCATAAAATTTTAAGTAGTCTGGTATGATGTTTTTGAATTCAAAGTAATCCGTGTAATGAAAGTTAATATTATGATCATACACATCCAAAAAATTCATTGTTTCTTTGCATTTAGGATTTGTAAAATGATATAAAGTTCCTCATCATCCCTGGTGTGATAATAATTCAACAACTCTCCCATCATTGCGATTATTTTGACTATATCCACCTTCACTTGGAAATACTGTTATCTCAGAGGTCAGCCATTACTGTAAACAAGTTCCCAAATCACATAAAATCTCTCTTGAAAGCGAGATTTTACCTTATAATCGGCAGGAAAATTCAAACGGTGCTAAATCTCAGTATACTGGAAACTGTCATGACAGGAGTTGTGTAACATGATCGTGGTCTACTGGGAACTGTCGGTGAAAGGGTTAAGATGAGAATTTGTATCGTGTATCAGAAGTCCTCAAATAAGTCCAGGTACACTTGTATAACATATATTTATATGTTGCAGATCCTGAAACCAATGATGTTGAGGCGATTGAAGGAAGACGTGGAAAAGAATCTTGCTGCAAAAGAGGAAACCATTGTTGAGGTAAAGAATTCAAATCTTCTGTGCTTTTCAAAGATGGGTTTCAAACCTGAAATATATGCATGAACTGACATAGACTTAGAAATAGGCATTAAATAAGGGTAACACACAAGTTTGAAAGATTTTGAAATTACAGAATTGTTTGAAATTGATATTGATATCCTGTGCATTATATACATTAGAGGTGAAACGATATGCCTACCTCACGATAACATACTTATCACAATATTTCACTATGATACGGTTATTTTCAATATAATGCGGTCCTATTGAATAGAGCATTCTTTTTTTAAATGAGCCATTAATCACAAGAAAGCAATACAAAACCATTGTCTGACTAGATTAGAATGAGTACAGTGGTCTGCCAGGTCATCACACTAGATTGATATGGACCAATAAGTACTCATCCTAAAAGATCATCTGGAATGAGAATATTACATGTTGCATGTAGCTCCCAGTCCACTGTTAACAACATTGTTACTGTCTTTATTGACTAGTTGCAGCACCTCAGTGATGAAGCATTTGCTTCGTTACCAGGAGGTCGTGAATTTGATATCTGCTCGTGCCGTGACTGTGTCAAACCTAAGACATTACATAGGTAGTTATTGCTCCTTTGCCAAACACTTGGCATTTAGAAGTGAGAATCATGGGTATTTTGGATATGACCTTAAGAACGGAGGTCCTGTGTTGCAGCAGGTGTTGGCATGTTAAAGAATCCTCACTGTTGTGGCCTTGAGCACTAAGTGTAGCTCTAAATTTGTGGTATTTTACATACAGCTGACGACATCTCAATATGAGTGAAAAATTTTCAGTGGGACATAAAATAAACAAAGAATCAGTCAATCAATCAACTGTCTTTATTGCTATCTTTAGAGTCTGCCATTTTGGATCTGTTTGAATCTAGATCTTGATCAGAAAAGGAAAATTATGTGCTCTGTTCACAAATAAAAAGAAATAACCTGTATCAAACCAAAAAGAACACATTTTGTACTTTACCAAACCAGGCATTTTAGTCCACGGAGAACCGATACCGCGGTATACCATTTCACCCCTAATATGAATGTTGTCTGGATCTGTGTCTACACAGTCTAGTAGAGTTTACAGAAATTTTAACAATTCTTGCAGGTGGAATTAACAAACATACAGAAGAAATATTATCGTGCGATTTTGGAACGCAACTTTACATTCTTGTCGAAAGGCACTGGTTCTTCAGCTAATGTTCCAAATCTGCTGAATACCATGATGGAGTTACGGAAATGTTGCAATCACCCGTATCTTATAAAAGGTGGGGATTCATTATCATTCTGTGATACAGATTGTAGAAAATATACAGTCAGTGAACAAGAGATACAAAATATTTACAGTGCATGTTCTTGAGTCCAAACATTTTTAAATGTAAAGCAAAAATATTGTGAACTGTAAAATCAAATTGTTTTTATGGGAGTTTAACTTTTGATACTTATTTGGTATGTCATGAAGTCCATGAATTCATATCTTCCATAAAGAAGAGAAAAACTACTATGAGGAACAACAGCTGTTCAACAGTTCAAGACCTGATCAATATGCTGCCCTTTTTTAATTTGATTCCATTAAGTTATTTTACAGTTTTTAATTTTGTAAAGTAAATGTTGATTAAATTGTATAAATTTAATTGGCATATTGTAGGTGCTGAGGACAAGATTCTAAATGAGAGTAAGGAATCAAAGGGAAGTGATATTGAGAGTGTGTTCCATACCATGGTGCAGTCATCTGGTAAGATGGTGCTACTGGACAAACTCCTCCCCAAACTCAAGCAGGGGGGACACAAAGTCCTGATCTTCTCTCAGATGATCCGAGTCCTGGACATTCTAGAGGATTATTTAGTAAACAGACAGTAAGTATTTCTTTCAAGTTGGAATATGTTGAAGCATAAAGTAATAAAATGTCTTTTTAGTTTTTGTTGGACAATACAGGGTTCTCTGATATACAGGAATCTTTGACAAGATACAACCAATTTATTTGGGATGTAATAAAGTTGAAAGCTGAAAGAAAGTCCAAAGACACGCCTTTAAGCTTGAGCAAAAATAAATATCAAATTTAAATTTCTAATCCCTAATAAAGTAGTTACATATTACAAGAGACACTGCTTAAAATGAGAAACTAAAGTTGAATGGAGTATCTTTGAGACTTTTAATACCATCATGTGTCTAATATGAACTTCTGTAAATGATGACAATTACAAGCCAACTCATATGTACATGTATGCTTATGCATTACATGTTTGATGATTTTGGTGAAACTGATGCAGAATTACATCTTGGTTTGAACAATGCATAAGGAAATAAGTAGAAGAATTTTACACACAGTATAATATTTGCCTGTTTGCAGATACCTGTTTGAACGTTTGGATGGTAGGATTTGTGGAAAGCTTCGACAAGAAGCCATTGATCGATTCTCGAAACCAGAATCTGATCGGTTTGTCTTCCTGCTGTGTACCAGAGCTGGGGGTCTGGGGATTAATTTAACAGCTGCTGACACAGTCATTATATATGACTCTGATTGGAATCCTCAGAATGATCTACAGGTAAGCTTATGAGGTCTTATATTTCGTGCGTTAGGATCAAAGTTTTACATCTATCGTTGAACTGTTTTGTCAGTTAGTCACATATACCATGTAATATTCACAATCACTATGTGTAAATGAATGGTTGCTTCTCTGATTTTTAGGCTCAGGCCCGTTGTCATAGAATTGGACAAACAAAAGAAGTCAAAGTTTACCGCCTGGTGACAAGAAACTCCTACGAGAGAGAAATGTTTGACAAGGCTTCTCTGAAGCTGGGTCTGGACAAAGCTGTCTTGCAATCTATGGGTTCAGAAAAGACTGCACCAGTAAGTTGTGTTTTGCTTCAAATTAGCAATTTTAGGATTCAAATATTTTACTACAACTGATTCATTTATATTTTTATGAGATATTTAGGTTACAGGAGCCAAAAGCTCCATGTTAATTGGTGTTTTGTGTGTTTTGTTAGTTACACTATTCAGATCTTCAACCTCTCCAGTACTGCTTGCTGAATTGAAACTAAACACAAACTGTGGCTAAGATAGGCTCAAACATCCTCTTCTTGAGAACAAATTATGTAAATCCCAAGTATAAAGTAATCATTCCCCAGGACTGAAGAATTACATGCATGTATAGATAAAAAATTTAAGAATTGAATTCAGAATGAAAAAGAGAAATGTAGGCCCCCATTTTTCAGTAAAATTTCAAAACACAACTGTGAAATGATGCTAATCATGAATTTTTATAGAAGTGACTAAAGCCAAAGCCTGGGGATTGTTATAGATTTTAGCAAACTTAGACTTTCAGAAGAAAATGATACATTTTTTGGAAAATATTACAATTTGTTTTGGAAAACATCCTAACATTGTTTGCCTTTGTACCATTTTTATGAATACCAAAAGTAGTTGATACTTGATACAAAATAAGTTTAGAGGTAGGCAAGCATATATTCCTTGTGAAGCAACAAATTCTTTCAAATTTTGGCCAAAAATGAGGAACCTTGAAATTCTCTTGAACTTTGTGACCTTCCTATGAACTTTGAATATGTTGTATTAAAACCAATACTCATGATCATGTTTACAAAGTTGATCTAGCTTTGTCCATGCTGATTTATCAAAATGGGGACCATATGAGGCCCTTATCCTTGCTTCTCCATTGTATTGCATAAATTTCATGTATAGATAATACAATAGTGTACAGTACTCTTAAAATGTTTGTTCGATTATAAGTCTTAATGAAAAGGAATTTTAGAAAAGAAAATTATTTACATTTTACATCATGAAATTTCTGCAATGGAAATAGTTGCCTTTGTACACAATCATAAAAAAAAAAATTTTTTTGCTTGCAAAAAATAAAATCATATTCAAAATTGTATGCATGTGAATTTCAGAAAAAAGGAGGTAAGATGCAAGGCACGCATTGTTACTAAAAATCAATTACCTTGTATAGATACCAGTTTAGAGAGTTTCTTTGAAAAAGGATTTTAACTTTATTTGTAGCAAGCTCAGATGTCTAAGAAGGAGATAGAGGAGTTGTTACGTAAAGGAGCCTATGGAGCATTGATGGATGATGACAAAGCTGGGGATGAGTTCTGTGAAGAGGACATTGATCAGATTCTCCAACGTCGTACTCAGGTTATCCAAATTGAATCCGAAGGAAAAGGATCAACCTTTGCCAAGGTAATTATTCTTCAGAATATTGTATCACTGATAACTTATGTACATGTATGTTCATGTGTTTTGATTCTTAGCATTAGGTATCATGTAATGTCTTGTTAGTGCATCATTGTAGTGGGATATCTGATTTTTCTTTTGCAGGCAAGCTTCTCAATGTCGGGCACCAGAACAGATATTGACATCAATGATCCAAATTTCTGGCAGAAGTGGGCCAAGAAAGCAGATGTTGATGTAGAGGGTCTTAAACACAAGGTATGTGCATGAATCTGAAGTTTATGCATATGGTACAGTTGTGAACTATTGCGAAACTTGGGAAACATGATTTGTACAGTTATAGCAATGAATGTAAAAAAGAGAAATGATCAAGAAAAATATTTTTCATGCATTCCATCTTATACATTGATCATTATTTTAATATTGATGGAAAGTTGATTTATTGGAGGGGGTTTCAAGATGACATTTATTGACAAATAATAGGAAGAAAATTCCTTTAAATTTTCAAAATTGTTGATCAAGGTTAAATGCACGGAAGTGGTTAGATTTAAAAACAAAAACAAAAAAGAAAATCCCATATATTTAACATACAGCTGTACTTTAAGCATGGAGATGATCATTATTGAGTTTTGAGTATGTACACCTTTGCTCCATGCCCCCCACCCCCACCCCTGCCCCTTTCCACCAGATTTAAAATATGACTATATATATTAGTGAAAAGAATAATATAGTGTCTGAAATATCAATTCAAAAATATCACAGGAAGAAAGTAATATATTATTATGCCTTCTTGGATTTATTATGTTGCAGGCAGCAATGAGATTAAGAGCATAAATTGTCTCTTATGTGATCTATCAATTTAATGAAGTGTTAGCTGTCATTCGGGGAATAAAAACTTTCTGATACTAAACCATGGTCAAAATACAGGAATATGTTTGAAATGAAGGAGCATAAATCTTATTAAGTGTCAAAAGACTTTCTATTGAATTTTGTGAAAATGTGAAATTTCTCTGCATAATGAATTATTCCATGTAACAAAAGGTTGCAGGATGTCTAAATATTAATGTGTCATTGGTGATTATTATTTAATGTAAAGCTGCATTAGTCACTTCAGTAAGTAAATAAAACATGGTTTTAACAAATTTCTATGGTTGTTTTAAAGATTTACTGATGTTTGGTAATTTTGTTGTGTTGAAAATAGTGGGTAATTTAGCAGATGAAGGAAACACCAAAAAAATCAAATTTCTGAATTACTATTACTATAAGGTGTAATTTCCTATCTTCTTGTTTGCATTCAGAAGCACATATGTATGATGTAAATGCCTGCATGCATGGTGTCACTGGTTTTGATTTTCATGTAGAGATACCATTATACAGTGGAAGATTCCATTGTTCTTGTATTGGTACTGTCAGCAATTCATTTCCATGATTGTATGTTGGCATTATGATTATGCCTTGTACTCCCCCCAAAATAAACCTTCCAGGAATTCACTTTATTTCAATTTACAATAAATAAGTTTCCATGCTGTTTTGCAGAATGAACTGATTATACAAGAACCAAGGCAGAGGAAACAGACTACTCGATATGGAAATGATGACAGTGTGATGGAGATGTCGGAGTTAGACTCCTCCAGTAATAGCGATGATGAAGATGATGAGTCTCGGAAAACAAGGAGTGGGATGAAAAAGCGAGGAAGACCAGGCAGAAGAAGGCGAGGCTCAGACGATGATTATGATGCAGATGATGCTGAGGGATATGGAAGATCAGACTGTTTCAAAGTGGAGAAAAACCTTCTAGTCTTTGGGTAAGAAGTTCTTTCTGGTTTTAAAGTATTTTCTAAATATACTTGCATCATAAAACCAGACAGATATTTAAGTTCAGATCTGATATATCACTGTTTCAGCTTAAAACCCTAAACAAACAAAACTTGCATCAAAATAACTGAGAATAATTATGCTGACAAAAATACTGACTTTTAAAATGGGTCCTAGTATTGATATTTTGTGTTCTAACAGGTGGGGAAGGTGGAAGGATATTCTTTCCCATGGAAAATTTAAGAAGATGTTAGTTGAGAAAGATGTGGAAACAATTTCAAGAGCATTGGTAAGGAAGACTATTCAAATGAAAAGAAAATCAAAGGTTACCTGGACTTCAACTTATATTAAAAAAAAGAAAGGGAAAAGAATTTAATAGTGGGTAAAGTAATTTTAATTCCTTTACAGCTGATTTATTCACTACAACAATACAAGGGAGATGAAAAGATTAAAGAGTTTATTTGGGACTTGATCTCACCCTCAAGTGACGGATCTCTGAAAAACCACTCGGGTGAGTTCTTTTTCTTTTTTTTTACTGATATGCATCTAACTGAGAGCTACTTCATGCATCTACAAGTATCTAATGTCTTGAAATTCATTGTTATAATTATGGTAGAAGCCTTTTTTTGAATACATAGGGTAAATTGTATAAGGTCAATTAATATGATGTGTCATGTTTTCTAAAACTTAGTAATGCATTGTAGGATTATCTGCCCCTGTACCAAGAGGGAGGAAAGGCAAGAACAAGAAAAAGGAGGGGAAAGTGGAGAGCAACAGTGAACTGTTTAAGTATAACAAAATGAAAAATTGTGATCCAGAAGTAGTGTTACGAGACCCAGGCTACCGGAAACATTTACACAGACATGCTAACAAGTAAGATCACTTCCTGAATGTAAAGGTTTCTTCACTGGGTGCTTTGTGTCTTAATTGAAATTTTACAACTCAAGGATTTAATTTCACAAGCCAGAATATTAATCAGTCTTGATTAGCCCCATCAGTGATAGTACATGTAGGTTGGACTTAATTAGTCTGAAGGATTTTTCACACTGTCTTTCATCTTTGTCATTGTAATACTTCATTTAATTCAAAGTTGTAGTCAGGTATGTATTGAAGATTCTTGTTACTGCAATTCCTCTTGTACTGTTGGAGGGATATCAAACTTTTTAACAAATGTAGATCATCAGGTGTTGTGTAGTAGGGTTTATTGCCCCCATGTGCCACTTTTTCTACCAAGAACATTTCTCACAAATCCTACAGTTGATAGCAGAGTATGTTGTTAATGGTACATTGCATAAAGGGGGATAAGTTAAAATACCCAGGATTTTGGTTTTGTGTGTTTTTGCATGTCTGTGTACAGTATCAATTTTGTTTATTTCTTTTCAATTATTGAAGTCTTGCAAAGTTTTTGAAATCTGATTCTTGCTTGTCAGTTAATTTTACATATATAACAATCTGGTAACAATGCATTTGGGGAAAAACTGGTACTTTTCAAAACCTATGATTTATATACTTAATTCATTCCATTTGCACTATTAGGGCACTCTCAGATGACACTAAGGATAAAGATCATGTGGAGTTTAGCCACAAGTTTAACATGACAAGCACGCTTAAAGTAGCCCAAGAGAAAAACTATTGGTGTTAGATAAATTTTTAGGAACAATAATCATGTTTGTATATTTGTTCTTTGAAATATTTATGGTACCTTTTTTTTTTATAGGGTGCTGCTTAGAGTGAGGTTATTATACTACCTGAAAGAAGAAATCATAGGGTCTGAAGCCACAGATAAAGTTTCTCAGGGATTAACAGCAAGGTATGTAACAGTAGTTGTATTCTTTTACTTAAGAATTGCTGGAAACAATTTCAAGTACAGTTTGTACTTGCAATGTGCATGCTAAATCTGTTATGAATTTTTCAGTGAAATAGAGATACCCCAGGCCGACCCTGATGGAGATCCGCCCACTACTTGGTGGGATGAGGAAGCAGACAAGTCACTACTGATTGGGGTATACAAGCATGGTAAGGGCATGTCCAGAAACTACTACCTGTGTCATCCAGTGCATAGAGAATTTGTAATTTACATATATATGAACATGAATACTGATTACTTCTGGCACTAATTAGACAAGACTTTTGATGACACCATGTTTGTTTCATGTTGCAGAAATCATTTATGCCTTAAGAGTTCATAATTTTGTTTTTCTCTGTGATTCCAGGCTATGAAAAATACAATATGATGAGACAAGATCCTGCATTGATATTCCTCGCCAAATGTGGACCACCAGATGGAGCTGCACTAGCGGCAGAACAGAATGATGATGATGAGTAAGTACTTTGGCATGGTTAAGTGATTGGAGCTAATACTATGGTTATCTTATTTTTCACTGAATGCACATCAAATTCATGAAATGTGATGCCCACAAAAGTTAACGAAACCACAGCTGAAAATAGTTTTTGTCAACTTTCCTTTCATATACTGTAAAATTTACAGTAAATTATTAAAGACGAAATATTCAATCAGGGTACTCTGTCGTAATATGAAAAGAGATATGACATAGAACTGATGATGACTTGCCATGCTAATACAGAGGGCATACACTAACCAGATGTGCTGGTGGTATGCTACTGTGAGTGGAAAAGAGCACAGACTGACCAAGTTCTTGTATCAAAATTTTTCTTATTGTTGGTTTTAAGAAAATCTGAAACTGAAAAAAAAATCAACTTCTCTTCCAGTGATGATATGGACGAGTCCAAGATCAAGCAGGATGATGATGAGGATGTCTCCATGAGCTCGATACCTGAGTCTAGCAAAAAGGCTCCACCCACCACTGCCACACCCAGTGAGAAACCAGAGGGTGGGGAGGGTATGGAAGAGGACAAACTGCCCTTCCCGTCATTCTCTGATCTGAACACCCGGCTGCGTAGAATCATTACTGGCTTCCAACGTAACCACAAGAGGATGCTAATCAAGAATGCTCAGAAAGTTAAGGTAATTATAGACTATCACCATGGTACCTCATTTGAATTATTGACTATAAAACTTAAGATAAAACAATAAACAAATGCACTTAAGAGCATTTGAAGAAGAAAAAGAATCAGAAATTATACTTTTTATTTCTTTTGTATTTCATCAGATTCTATTTCCTAATAGTTCAATGTGGTAGTTCATCTATGATTATTGAAATTAAATACAAAAACCAAATGCATATATCTACCTGCATCATTTTCAGAGAATGGAGCGTAGAGAACGATTTGAAGCTGTCCTGAAGGAACGCGAGAACCAGAGGATGCAGTATCAACAATGGTCGGTACCAGACCCTTATGGTCTCTCCCTCCAACAGTAAGCCCATTATTTCACTAAGCTACCGCTTTATGTGTCTTTGTTGTCATCCCTTTTCCCGTAGGAATGCATATGTAGAAAAGACTTATGCTACTATTGAAACACCATATAAATGATATTTAGGGGTTGAATTGTTTAACTGCTTAAAGGCATTCTGAGCTTCAGCATACACTTCCAAAATGGACTATTTGTTAGGTTTATATGGAAGGATGACCGAGAGCTACATAACACACAATGTAATTAAAAACAAACTGGTTCCAAATGAAAATTTTATTGAAAATTAAAGATGCTTTTAGGTATTATTTTTTGATAAAGTATTTTTCATTCTCTCCATATACATATAGGAACACACAGAAAACATTGCATGCTTATAAAGAAGAATTAACATTGCATGGTGAAGGTTTACCCATTTGTTATACCCAGTAATTTTGTATATCATTGCTGAAGACCAGCTTGATTTTTATTAATTAGATTGTCAGTCATTGCATGATTACACATCTTCCTTCCATATGGTTTTGTGTATTGAAATGCTGTTCAAGTATACACCCTGTCTGTTGTTTAGTTTGTCTGAAAGTGCAAGGTAAGACATTTTTGTAAAATTTCTTTTGATATTAATTTTTAAAGTGTAAAAATCTTTAAGTTTGCTGCTCCAGATGCCTTGGCGTTGGTAATGATGACAACACCTAGCTTTGTGCATGTTAGTGGGCTTGCTATAGAGGGTGAATGACTATTTTACTTTAATCTGCCAAATTTTATGTACATGTGTATGTATTATATCTTCTACCTTTCTCATAAATAAAAACTGGCATGAAGCTTGTTTGTGTGTTAAATGATGCCTATGTTTAGTCTTTCTATGTGTAAATAGAAAATGAATGACTTTGTGGATGATTATGGGCGAAAGTAAAAGATTAGATATCTAAAAATAGCTGTACACTGTAGTCTATTAATTAGTATGATAACTGTACATGTAACTTGTTTTCTTTGTTTAGCCAAAAAAAAATATATATGTATTGTTTAGTTCATTATGAAATATTTAATTTGCAATGGAATTAAAAGATGGCAATCTTTGAGTTGTGGAGAATTTGCTTTGGTTGCAGTAGGTTTTGCTAATGGAAATATTACTCAATTTCTATGTGTAGTCGCTGGTCCAGACGAGAAGAGCAGGATTTCTACCGGGTCATTTCTAGCTTTGGTGTGGAATTTGACCTGGTTACTGGACGATATAAATGGGACCGATTCCGACAACTGGCTCATCTAGAGAAGAAGTTTGATGACACTCTGACAGAGTATTTTCAGGCTTTCTACCACATGTGTATGAGAGTCTGCAAGAAGTTTAAAAATGATGATGATGGTAAGTAGATGTATGTGATAGAAAATGTATATAAGAATTGTAAAAGACTAAAAGTGGTAAAGTAAACTTAATTTGAGTCCATGAAAATTTACAAGAAGAAAATACTGGCTTTTACCTGGAAAATATTACAGCAGAAACCTCTTTATGGTTAGATACTTCTGAAATGTTTTGATGTGTGTATTTCAGAAAATCAGATACAAGATTAATCATAAAACAGTCCACTAGAATTGATTTTGCTACCTACCATCAAATAAAGAGCAATTCAGATACATTCTTATCGCAAATCACCTGTGAAATAGAACACTTTGTTCAATACAGTATTGCGTTAAGTTACAACACATTTGAATGACACAACTTAACAATTTGAATAAAGAGTTTTCATTGGCCGGTTTCAGCCCGTCCACTTTCTCGCTTCTCATTTTTGAGACAGATAGATTAGAAATATCGGAATATTAGGAAGATTTTGCCAAAGTTAGCTGTCAAGAATAACACTACATTGAAACATTTCATGCAGTATGGTGTTGATAGCTGAGGATACTTCATGAGGTGCACTCAGGCTATTCGTGAAAAACATGTGAATACAAGAGATCTATTGGCTTAAAAAATAGAAAATGCCGTGTACCGCATTCTTTCTTTGTTGTCGGCAATGTTAAATTAAAAATTTAACTGTTTTCAATCAGTTACCGCTTTTTAAGATCCACTACCGCCACATAATGATTAGGTTACATCGTACCGACATTGGAGACACGGGCGAAATAAAGTACAAGTTTTATAAGCTAATGCTCGTCAGTGCAGGCTGTTGATTTATTTATTATTATTTTGAGATGGTATGAATTTGGTGCATTATAAGTATGTCTGGATACCTCTGTCTGATTTACAGATGCAATAGGAAAACGTTTAATATCCCTCCTACAAAAATATCTCTGCATACTGTATTATAACGTCTGATAGGTCAATACATACTGTGTTTACTTCACAAAACAATGGCGGATGCTCGATATATTGTCCGAGGTCGTGGTGGTGGGTGGAGCATACTTTCTAGTGCATTTCTATGGTCAAAATGTAAGGTCACGAACTTCTGTGGATCAGTGTATTGCATTTATCTACTGACATAAAAGGAAATTTGGGCAGACTTAAAACGTTTGGACCAATAAGAGTTTTTGTTGCATTTTGCATTGCTTTGCAAACAGACTCAAATGTGTCGTCGCACAACGCCTTTCTGTATCAGCCAAAACGTTCAAATTCAAGGGTGAATTGCGGTTAATTGAATCGCTTAGGTTATGTGATGATGACTGTATCCCGAAAGGTTTAATTTCTTGATTATAATTTATAAGACATATTTGCATCATGCTATACTGGGCTCTTTGTTTTAGCACTTCCTCCAAATAATATTTATGTTGACCCCATCACTGAAGAAAGGGCAAGCAGGTGCTTGGCTCGTATTGACATGCTGAACAAAATCCGGACAGAGACCTTGAACCATCCCAAGCTGGATGAGAGAGTGAAGCTCTGTCAACCATCCTATGACTTGCCATCATGGTGGATTTGTGGTCAGCATGATAGAGATCTCCTTGTTGGAGCTGCAAGGTATATCTTTCATAAGATTTATGATTCAGATTATAGTAGAGAATTATAAGAGGACTTAATTTGAATTTTTAAAAAAAACATTGACAGGATTAACAAAAGAAAATTACATTGCAAAGTCAGTTGTCAAGTACTGGCACAACAAGAAATCTCTAGTAATTTATAAATGTACAATTTTAAATGAATTGAAAAAAAGTTTTCATTTGTGTGATTTTTGCTTAATGTATTAAAATGAAAATTGTAATATTTTTAGTGGAATATTTTGGACAAAAATTTCCTTCATTGCTAAGTAAAATTGTGTTATCTTTATTGACAGGCATGGTGTTGTAAGGACAGACTACCATATCCTGTTTGATCCAAATCTGTCATTTATTGATGTGATAAAAAATAAACAGACATCTAGTCATTCTAGCTCTCCCTTGCCAAATAAAGGTAAGTTTGAAAAACAAAATTGTGAATTGGGGACATGTTTCTGTGTAAATTTCACATATCACTCACTGTTACATATGTATACTTTTGTAAGTAATATATTCTTCATTTCATAATGCAAACACATTATTTGAAAAATCTTTCTGATTGAATGACTTTTTTAGACAAAGATGTAAAACTGGAAGATGGTGAAGAGAAACCTGTAAAGAAAGAGGAAGTAAAAGTGAAAGGAGATATCAAAGAGGTTAAAGAGACAGTAGAGGCTTTGAAAGCTGAAAATGACCTAGGTAAATCCGAGCAGTCATCAAAGAAAGGTGAACTTTGTGAAGGTGAGGACAAAGACTTAAAAATGGATGTGGACAAATTTCTTGTTAAAAGTGAAGAAAAATCAAATGAGGACAAAGAAGTAAATGGGGAGTCCAAAATGCATCTTTCTCCTGTCAAATCTGAACATTCACCCAGTAAAACTGATGAAAAATTTCACCAAAAAATTGGTGAAGTTTCATTCAGTAAAACAGGTGAAAATTCACCAGGTAAAGAAATTGAGGGAACACCTGTGGAAGTTAAGAGTTTGTCAGTGAAGAAAGAAACTCAGGATTCACCAATCAAGAAGGAGATTGAAAATTCATTAGAGAAGGACAATGAAGAACTAGTGGTGAAGAAGGAAGAAGAAGACGCCATTGTGAAAAAAGAATTAGCTGAGTTAGTGCAAGAAAATGAGCCTCAAGACTTGACCTCCATTAAGGAGAAAATCAAAAGTGATAAATGTGATCAAATGGTGAAGGAGGAAATGAGGCATAAAAATGCAGATGACACAGAACAGAAGATTAAAGATATAGTGAAAGACATTAAACGACAAACAACAGAAGAAATAGCCAAGCTAGAGAGGAAGAGGGAAAAAGACACCAAATGCTCGTTTGAGGAGGAGGTATGATCATGTAAACAGTCCAGTCTATTACAAAGATCTGTAATGCAGTCAACCTATATATACACTGTAGTTAAGGATGTGTATGACATTTCTCAAAAATGTATAATTTTTTGTATTATTTCAGTTACAATTCACTTGCATCCTATCTTGTTTCAACAAAATAAAACTTGGGGCATATTACCACATCTGTTTAGGATATTTTGATAGCTCCTGGTTGTGGCATTTAAAATGCAAAGTCAACATTTTGTATTACAGAAGGTTGAATTTTTGGACATTATAAAATTATTGTAGCAAAGAAGGAAAGAAAAATCATTGTATAAATTGGAAATCCAACCTGGTGCCCTTTCATTACTAGTTAGGTGATCTAACCATTTGAGCTAACTAGGTTGATATATGAAGTATAGCAATATTACTAAAATGAACAATTCAAACGTACTTTAGAAATCATGCTAAAATCTCTCTGTATCAAAGAGATGACAAAATACATTAAAAACTGCCTAATCTGACACCTGTGCAATCCATTTCACAAGGCATTCCAATCCTTGTTTTCATTCTGAAAAAACATATTTTCATTGTTTTTTACACTGTTTATTCTGACACACTGTGTATTCCAACAAAACTTTGTCGCCAAGTGCAAGGCAGATTAGATAGGTTTCACTGTAGTGTTGCATATGACTTTATTTAGTGTTTATGTACCATGAATGACAATCTAAATATAGTAGTGGGTGTAAATACAGGGGTTTGGAACTTGAATTCTGGTCCCATATATTTTCTGATCATTTCTACTAATATTACATAAATATGTAGATTTATGAAAGTTATTGAATGAACATAAAAATGGTGCTGGAAAAAAAATTTGTCTTTTGTAATGTGAAATTGGCTTTCGATTTAGGGGAACACCTCAACATTTTGTCACATACAAAATGTTCCTAGTGGTTTTACAGTCCACTCACTAAGTAATATTGCTTTTATTTGAAACATTTTCATCTTCTCCAGAACCACTTGGCCAACTTCTATCAAACGTAGTACCAATCAATCTTGGGTGAAGGGGATTCAAGTTTGTTCAAATGAAGGGCCATGTACCCTTCAGAGGCTAAGAAAAGGCAAAAATAGGATGGGATCACTTAAAAATCTTATAAAGGACCACTGGGCCAGAAAATTTGAAGTTGAAATTCACATCAAAGCTTCTTTACATAGTGTAGATTGGCATTAGCTGAAGTCATGGTCCCATGGGTGTAGTGTGAGGGTGAAATAAGAGATCAAAGTTTTACATCGGAAGATATAGGGAAAATCTTCTCAAGAACAGCAGGGTCTTGATAAGTCATCATTATGCAAGCATCTCCAGGTAGTGCATAATGAAGTTTATTTCAATCATGACTCGTGGGGTAGAGTATGGCTACAATATGGGAACAAAGTTTTACATAGGAATATACAAGGAAATAACAAGTCAGAGAGAATCTTACAGTGAAGAGGTGGGGTTTGTCACCAACACCGTGATTTTTTAAGTGTTGAGACGCCCCTTTGCCACTAGTAAGAAAACACCCCAAACAATGCAAGAAATTGAATTAGACTTCATTCTAGTCTCAACATTGTACTGTCTAGCTTGATAATATCTTTAACTTAACGGTGAGATGCATATCATTCAGGCCCCAACACAACCATCAGTCATTATAAGCAAATGTTTACATACAATAGCATATTAAACATTTGTTGAAGAACCTGATTTTCATGTACAATATGGCAATAGGTCTTACTAAATTACTGAATGAAAAGGACTTCATCCATTTTTGAAGACATTTTGTAAATAGGTTTTGGAATGAATGGTCAAATGATAATTAAGTTGAATTATCAAACTTTCCAGTATTCAAATTAGGTAATACATGTATTTGCCTTTAAATTAATTTGCAGGAGTTGCAGAAGTTTCTAGCCAGGAGGGAAGAGATGGAGGCAGAGGGAATGGTGACGGATTATTTCCCAGAAAGCCAGCTGAGTGCTGCCATAAACTGGCCAAAGGTAACATAATAAGTTCTTGTAACAGCTGCAACTCTATCAAATGCATTCAAAAACTGTAATGAGCAGTGTACTGTGGTTTTGTTCAATACATAAGTTTCAAGATTAAAAACTCTTCTGTGTAGGAGGTGCATTTTAGTGCTGCTCTGAACACCCAAGTAGGACAAAGTGTATTGATACTCAGTAAGGAAGATGATGAAAGATAAGAAAAGTAGCTTCTGCTTAAAGATGTAAATGTAGGAAATACAAATTACCATCAAAAGAATTGTTTTACTAAAATGAAACCATAAAAGCAATGTGACATATGCTAGAAATATTCTAGATCTGGCATTTATGAGCAACTACATTTAGATTACATGATAATAATTTAGTCCATGAATATACTTGATTAAGTATCAGTTGAATTACAGTGATAAAATTGCATATGAGAAACCTGATATGTGCATTCACTTATGCAGTGATGGGCGTTTGTCCCACTTCCGCACGTAAAATAATTGTTTTGCATCTTATTGTGTACAAGAGTTCTCAAAAGGGAAATAACTTCGATGCACCTTGAAACATATATATTCATGCAGCTTTTATTAGCAGTTTCCACTGAATAATGTTGATGATGAGTAATGTTTTACAAGAATGAAAGAAAAATGAAATTGAAAATGTAATGGGAGTAAAACGGTAAAAACTACTTAGTGTGACAATTCCCTAATGATGAATGACTTGATGCAAATATATATATGATAAATAAATATATATGCAAACTGTAGCTGTCATTCATATATTGAAAATCAATTGTGATTCTCTATCAGATTATAGGACAACTTAAGTTTTAAATTGTTTACTTAATAACATGAAAATAATTTTTGTAGTATCATGAATTAAAGAGTAGAGGTTCTTTGAATATATATGTTCTTACAGTACTTTAGTGGTTAATTGTGGCAGCGTCAGTTAAATTCTGAATGAAGTTAAAAATGAAAATTCTTGTGAACAGAAATCAGTATTGTAAACAAATACTTTTTAATGTGTTGAGAAGTGGATAAGTATCTAAATTGTATTGAAGCCATTTGAATCCATGATGTACTGATATTGATCCATGAACAAAAGCTCTATTATATACTGTACAAAGGTGAAATACCATATACAATATTTAATTGAACAGGATCGTGTATTATTTCATCGGCTTGAGCACATCTGTTACTGCGTAGAACACAACGAATGGCCTTTCCCTAAGAGAATGTCTTATATCCCAATGAACTACGACTCACGCAGTGGAACCCCAGTAGGGTCCATGACTCCCAAGGAAGACCCAGATCTCAGCCAGTCCGATGCAGGCGACTCGGTTTATGATGGTGTCAAGGTGATGTCAGATTTAGATAAGGACTTTGAAGTTATGATGTCCGAGGTAGGACACAGATTGGTTTGAAATGAATGCTGTGTTTTTTGCTGGTTTGCTTACATGGTGGAGATTTGGGCATGGTATTTCTGGAAAAGACAATTTAGAAATAATGGAAGGGATTACTTTATTGTCTGTGGTAAAATGACTGAGATCCTTGTTTTCATGACAAGGTTTTCAAAAAAAGTTTCACTTTAATGGTGGACAGGGTCCATACAGACTTTGAAAAGTTCTTGATTTTTATTAAGAGTGCTTGAATTTTCTTTCAAATGTTCTGATGTGAAAAATGTTGATTTTATTACAATTTGTAATAAAAGTCTCAACTTTAGTTGTATTTCATATTAACATGAAGAAAAATATTGTCTTGGGATTTTTATCCTGAGAGTACTGTATACTTTCAATATGGCTTCAAAAGTAAAGTGAATTTACAAAGTAGAGCTGGAAAAAAATCTTGTGAAGTGCTTAAAATGTTCCTACAAATGGGGTGGGGTGGGTGAAGGGCATGAAAAACAGTTGCAATTTTACAAACCATGCTGGAGTAATGAAGGATTCATTGTGTTTTTCACTTTGCTTTAGGTGATGGTGGTACGAAAGTAACATACTTTTCAATAGCATAAATTTTATTCTTTGAATGTTGTGGGGACTAGTTGGCTATTGGTAGACCTTTAAATTCCATATTAGTGTGCAGTTAATTCATCCAATAATATTGAAAATGCTTGGTAGATTTTTCTCCTTGAGCATATGATTACTTAAATTTTCTAATTCAAAAAAGTTGAAACTAAATAATTTGATGTTTCAGGGTGATGGGTTGAAGATGACTTTCCACAAAAGAAGAGGACAAGGTCGTAAATATGAATTTGAAGGTTTGTTACTATCAGAATATCAAGGACGGGTCATAAAAATATGTAGAATCGGGCAGGTTTACGATTTACCAAAAATTTAAAAAAAAACTTGAGTGCAAGATTTGATTGTGTGAATCTAACTTTCACAGAGACATATGTAGGGAAAATATTTAAAATGTTCTCCACAATCTGAAGACTACATTTGTGAAATTAATATGCAATGAACACACCATGTGGTTTAGGTTCATTTGTGATAAACATGTAAACTTTTATATGACTTGCAAGTCTTTTGTGTGAAGTGTTGCCAAAGGTATACATACTTTAGGTACAACATTCTTCAGAGAATAAAAAATAAGCAGAGCCATGTGTAACTTGCATTTAATTTTCTTTTGTAGGTAGTCGCATGCAGCAACTCATGAACCGCAGTGCAGCCTCCAGTGACAACGAGAGTCTGTCCGAAACCCCCCGATCTCAGGTACCTGGTCACCTGTCTCCTAGGCACTCCCCTCATCACTACCTCTTCTCACAGGTTTGTGGCTCCCACATGCCATGGCACCTACACCCCACCCCCATTCACCTCCCCTCCAGAGTTAAAGAAAGTTCTGTAATAGTCAGAAATTTGTGAAGTTTAAAACCTTTTATATTAGGAATGCTTTGTCACTGTTCTAAATGTGTTTACAAGATTTTATCATATTTTAAGGGTTCCAAATTTTAGTGCGTTATTGTACATGTGCAAGGTATATTACCGATTCTCTAATCATTCCACTGGGTCATACAGACTATATTTCCTAATTTATTTAACTATGTACAAACCTTGCTATTGTAGCCATGTGTTGTAGGTACCATTGGCAATGACTAACTTCATGTGCAGAGAATCAGTTAACTCTGTCCTATTTGCATAGAATCAAACTCTAGACTGATTCTCTAACCATGATTTTAACAATAATAACACAATTTTTACTTTTGTGATCTGCTTATTTGAAGGTAATGGGTGCTGTGTTTGTATTTTTTTCTCAATATTGCATACATTTAAAATTAAATTTTCTCTCAAATACATTAATAAAATTCAACTTTAATGAGTCATTTTCCTAAACAAAGAAATGGGTGCATGTATTGAAATTAGAGTACAGGTTTTGGGTGGAGAGATTAATTAAATATGATTACATGAATGTAGATAAAATAAGTTGGATGATGTTTTGTACATTTAAATCAATTTGTGTTAATGGAAACAGTCATCTCTCTGTAAACAGTCTTATGTATAAGTAATACCCAGTAACAGCATGAATTGTGGGAAATTTCAGACTCCAGCTGAACTGATGAATGGTGCTGGTCCTGAGTTGGACCCTGAACTCTTAAGGAGAAGTATGGTAAGGTCATCCTTTTTCAATAGGTGTAATTGATATATTCTTCAAAACTTCACTAAATCAGCAATGACACTTTTTTCTTCTTTTTTTTTTGTGTGCCTCTCCAAGAAGATTTCATTCATAATTATACTAAATTGATCATTTCTGATGTAGATGGAGCATGCTCTCTATTTTGGTGATCGAAGGGGTAGAAGAGGTCGTAAGAGGAAAGCAGAGAAAATGGCAGAGATTGCAATGGCTGAAGCTTTGTCCAAAAGAAATACAGCTAGAGCAGTGGCCAGCTTTGAGCCAGGTATATTTATGTGATAAGAAAGTTCTGCTGAAATAACTAAGTGTTCTTGATTATACAATTCATAAGCATAAATATCAAGCTGATTCAGTGTTTGTTTTTGACTGATATACATGTAATATTGGTACTTGTCACAGTAATCAATCTACTAATGGTACCTTCAGGTGACTGATTAAGGAAATGTAGCTGTCGGAATATATTAATTCCCCTTTGTATTGTTTAACAAATATAATGGTAAAAACTTTTGTAGTATCATCCACACTAGTACATGTTTATACAAATATACCACTTTGAATTAAACTTTTCTTTTTCCTGCGGAGAGTAAGCAATAATGTGCTTATTGACATCAATCAATTTTCAGTCGATTCCCAGGTACTTCCAGTCCAATGACATCTATCACTGACTGTGTCTGCATTGTTTATTACAGGGAACCAGTTTATGAACTATTCAAAAAAAAATGTTGCAAATTTCAGTTGCCAGTAGGTCATTCTCAGAAAAGTTGTGTAGACCCTATAGCTACCGAGTTTTCAACTTTATCAGCAGGGGGAAGTTTTATTCAAAATGCGTTCATTCATTGATTACTGATTATAATGAATGTACATGCTCTTTTTGTATTTAGTTTGTAATATTTAGAATTGCTTTTTTAAAAAAAAGGTTACGTGTATTACACTTTGTTAATGTTGCCGAAGTAAAGCCATATTTCATGTAAATGTCAGAATTCACATGCTTAGGGGCGAGATCAAAAGTTCAATGTCTGACAAAATTCACACAGTTTTCACCAAAACCCTCCATCCCACCCCAATAAAACTGAATATAATGACGAAACCAATTTTAAAATAAGTAAAAACATATGAGTGTAAATAACACTCTGTATATCTTATTTCTTCAGTTTATTCACAAATGAAAGTGTACATTTAAACTTTTAATTACTCCTTAAAATGTAATTATATGGTTTTTAATGTTTAAGAATGTCAACGTGTACCAAAATAATTGTGTAATCAATGTCGGATGACAGATACTTAATCAATTTTTAACCCAACCCACCCTCCTTTTCCCCTTAACTGTTTGAAATAGATTCTTATGCGACGTCAGTCATTTGATCTCACCCCTTAGTGTTATTCAGTACTTTGAGTTTATGGTTAGGAAGAGTTTTTGATAGGGTTGCACCCTTTTGATTTCGTCAAGCATTCATGTCTCCTCCTGTAGTGTCACTCAGAACTATAGTGAATGAGTCGAGTTGAGCACACACACCCCACCACCAAAAAAAATAGATGTATAATCTGATGCTTAATGTTAATTAATTTTTTATTTATATATATATCAAGTGTACCTGGTGAATTGAAACTCATTTTTCCAAAGGTGATTTCAATCCAATGTTTTCAATGATGTCCTCCTTAAGTTGTGGCTATTATTGTACAAACACACTCCACATGAATGATATGAAATGTCATTTGATTGGTTGAATCAGTTGATGATTGTATTGTGTGTGGTGATGTTGAAAATCACTGCATGATTACCAGTGTCTTACGTAAACAATGGATTGAAAACAATGGATTGAAGTTGAGATTATGTTCCAAACATCTCAAATTCTTCAATTTGTTTAAATGTTTTATATATAAACATTTGTAAATTTTTAGAATCCCGTGTTCCTGTAATTAATTTGGAGGATGGCAGTCGTTTGTCAGGTGATGAAGCTCCACTGAAGCGTGATCTTGACAAATGGCTGGATGAGCATCCAGGTTACATGGTGGACAGACCCCCAGAATTATATTTTGAGGAAGAAGAACTATCAGAGGTATCTATTATTACACTAAACCACTAGTGTCTTATGGATACAAATTCATATGATTTATTAAAACAAAGGAAATTAAGCTTCTAAAGAATAATAACTTTAAAAAAAATCATATCCTGATTTTTGAATTTATTCATGAAGAGATGATTTTTGTTTACTTTTTTTTTTTTTTTTTTCTTCTTTCATCTAGTCAAGTGATAAGCGTAGAGGAAGGAGACCCAAAGTTGATCCTGCTATGTTAGACCCCATGAAATTGACTGGGGAGGAAAATGTGTCTGTTGTCAATAGGATAACTGGCAAGAGGGTAAGTTACACGATAAACCTGTGAAGTTCTGCCTCCAAAAGTTAATGTAGAAATATTGCAGAATATGCTCTGCTATTATATTTAGCTCAAGTGAGGCTTCTTATTCAAAGTTTTTTATCTATCTTTTCACATTTTCATCTAAAATACCACATGGCAAATTTCAACCAAAGTTTCCAGAACGCATCCTTGGGTAAAAAGGATTCAAGTTAGTGAAAATGAAGGGTCATGACCCATTTAAAGGGGGGAGAAATAGGTGTGTTTAAAAAAAGTTTGTTTAAAGAACCACTGAACCAGAAATGGCAAAATGAGTATGATGAAATGCTTTCTTTTACAATGTAAATTCCACCCATTAATGTTTCAAGTAGGGAAAATGCAGGTGATCATTGTGTCCCATTGGACTCATGTGTTACCGTTGCTACTGTTCTGCATAGTTTGCTGCTACTAGAATTTAAAGTTGAAATTCAGGGTTATTATGGCTGATTTTCTTGACAGATAACTGGTGCTAAAGCTCCTCCTATGAGATACCTCAGTGAATGGTTAGAACAAAATCCTCTTTATGATGTAGATCCCAAATGGATAGATATTGTTAAATCCAAGGTATTTTACTTGTCCCTGTATACTATTGATGACACAAATTCTGTATTGTATTTTGAAAAGAAGGCTAATGTTACGTTGTGTTGGTGTACTTAAATAAAGCTCTTCATTGTATTACAGGCTAATTTACCAAAGAGTCTGATGTCGCGTTTGAGCACGCCTTCTTCATCAGGTCGACGTGGCAGACCAAGGGAAAGAGACCTGCCGACTTCATTGCTGTCGGACAATCCCTACAGTGCAGCATCACTAGCTGCCAGTATGTCTGCATTCCCAGGTCTTGGCCTCATGTCGGGCTTTGGCAAAATGCCTATGGGAATGCCATTTGGAACATTGCCAAACTTAGGGCTGACAAATCCAATGCTGGCAGGCTTTGCTGGCTTGATGCCAGGGCTTTCACCATCTTCACTGGCAAAGGCAATGGAAAGTGATACCAGAAAGGACAAATCTCCCAGCAGCAGCAAGGAGTCGAGCAAATCCAAGTCCCCAAGCAGCTCACAGACTCCACATCCGTCTTTCCCCATGTTGTACAATCCACTCTTGTTCAACCCCCTCTTAGCAGCTCAGGCTGCTCAGGGCTTGAACTTCTCCTTACCCACATCATTGCCCTCATCGTTTGCTTCCCTGGCTCAGTCTGGACTCATTAATGGACAAGGTGACTCAGATCTGGAGGAAGGAGAAATTAAGCGATACAGCCAGGCAGAGCACCATGATCAAGAAATGGCTCAAGACCTGTCTGTGCGACGTAAAGAAGCCCATTCTCATCATAGGAAACGAAAAAACTATGAAATGTCACGACCTGCTGAAACAGCCAGTATAAGAGATGATCAAGACCAAACAGCATGTTTAGACTTGTCTGTTAAATCGAAACTGAAAGATTCACCAAAAGCCAGTGATTTGTCAAGTAGATCACATTCAACTCCAGAGTCACCTAAAGACAGTTCAAAAACCAAAAACAAAATACAGGGTTCTTTCAAATTGGATAAAATTTTGGACACACTCAAAGACAAAGTGAACAAAATGGAAGATAAACCTGTGAAAAAGGAAAAGGATAAAGACAAAGAGTCAAAACTGAATAGTATTTTAATGAAAATAGCCAAAGAAAAGGATGTGGATGTCAATACATTGAATTCGATGACTGTTGCAGACACATCCCAATCTAAGTGTTCAGACGGCTCTGATCTATTTTCAGGAAATAAGGAAGGTGAAACATCGTCTGAGGAGGCAGAAAAGTTAGCGAATGAAAGTGAGAACCATTCCTGATAATGCAGAGTCCACTGTTCATGAAATGACTTGCTGTGTGTGAGTGTGTGCTGAACCATATCAAGGCTCACATGTCTGTGTGGATGAGCTTGTAGAACTGTACTGTGGAATACTGTGACGTGAATGTGTTCCAGGGAAAATGTTACTTGTATCTGTTATTACTGGATTTAATTTATTGATTGTGAGTGAGACTTCAGCCTTCATGAAATTTACTGTACATGTGTTAAACGATTCCAAATCATGTCTTGTCTGCCAATCAGTGATCAATGTGGATTCCATGGTTTGACAAAAGATCTCCTCTCCCCCCCTCCCCCCTCCCCTCCCTCATGTCTGGCAGGTAGACCTTGTTGGAACTTTGAAGGGCTGGGCTCAGTCACTGCAGGCACCTCATCATTTTCGTTCTCAGGGCAATAATGTTAAAAAAAACAAGTATTACATGTGTTGGAACAATTTTTTTTTCTTTTTTTGTTTTTGTTTTGTGCATTGTAACAATCAATTTCATATGGCACATACTGTATATAATTTATTTGTGGTGGGAAGTTCAAATATACCAAGCAAAACCATTGAAATTCATGACTGTTCTTTTATTTCTTTTCTTTGATTGTGATAAGGCCACAAATGAGAAAAGTACGGTTGTGATAGAATTGTACATTTAATGGTAGATTTGAATTTCCTTTTCATTTATATAACATGATATTAGTTTCATGGCTATCATTGCTGTTGTGTATATGCAATTTAATTTAAGAAAAAACATTTTCAAAGTTGGGTCTGAATTTTGCATGGAGATCAAATAAACTACCTGCAGTAGTAATGTTTTGACAGTATCAACTATTTTTGAGAAGCATTAGAAAATTATCTTCCTGATGCTTTAGTTCAGAACTTGTGACCTTTCATAATTTGTGATGAAGATACTGCTTTCCTACATCTTTATATGTGTATCTCAGGTCCATTGGTCAGTGAAGCGAGATTTTGCTTCAAGTAGAAGTCTACATTTTACATCTTCGTCAGTTTCTTGCAAGATTTGTGTTTAACTGGGTGGGTTAAAAAGTGTACATTCCTCTAGGGGTTTTAATTTTAATTTCATGTTCACTTTTGTGTAAAATGGTCCCCACTGTAAATGATTTCTTTTGTGTAGTTCAAATTCTTTTATACATTGCTAATGAAAGGTAAATAATTGATTTTTATGTGTCCATGACAGTGTTATGATAGACAGGTCATTTTTCTATCATACAGGCTATATTGCAAGGAAGGCAAGCATTTAGGTGCAAGGTGTTGACACCATTATTTTGGCTCTGTACACTCCATTGTTTGGGCATTTCTTTATTGAGAAGAAATTGCAGGTAATTTCTTGCCCATAATAAATTTATTGGGTGGATGTTTAGTGAAATAACGAATTGTATGTATTTATTTGTTGAGGAAATTTTGTATGTAAAATATTTTTATTAAAACATGAATTCAGCTGTGGTTTTGTTGTAAAAATAAATGTTGGAGGGGTTAGAGGTGTGTCAAGTGATGATGATGAGCTCTACCCCTACCGCAATCTCCGTTCCCTTGCATGGAGAAAGGGGATGTCTTTCATCATAGCTGAATTATTCAAACAAAAATTTTAAAACTCGTATGTGTAGTTCCCTGTATTTTTGGGGTTTTCCGAATGAATTGTACATGATGAACTTCTTGATAACCTTCCAATTGTTTTCGAATTTGGTATGAAGCAAATGGGGGAACATATGACTTAGGTGCTGGACATAAATTTCCAAGCATCGACAATTTTTTAAAAACAACTGCTCATCCGTAAGAAAACCTAGATGCGGTGTCGTAGACCAGGAAGGTCTATACGAAAATTGAAATTTCATGATGCGCAGCAGGGCGTCTTGGCGGGGCCAAATTTAGTATATTTTTAATGTTGATTTGTAAAATGCTTAAAGGTATCTTCTTTCATGGTATTGAAACCAAGGGAGCAGGTGTCGCTTTTCCAACACTGTAAATTTTATGATCCTATGGGTAGGGGTTTTGGTACCAGGGTGAGGTTAAAATAAATGTCAGTCACTGGAAAGGCTTCTCTAGATCTGCAAATATCCCACAGGCTTTATTGGTCACCTGAGTATAAGGAAAGGGTCTTTCTTTACATACCAACTCTTGACTACTGATTACTTGGTTTATCTGATCAAGGTATATACATCAAGGCAGGTGTGACCGGTCGACAGAGATGCTTACTCCTCCTAGGTACCTGATCCCACCTCTGGTGTGTCTAAGGGTCCAGGTTTGCTCAACTCTTAATTCACTGCTCATTATCTCCACCTTTTCTTCACTAGACCCAAGGTCTTTGAAATTTATAATTTTCCTGTTCTGCGTATCTAAGATGAATTCTAATATCCATCGGGAGCAGAGTGGTTAGAGCACTGCACTCGAAATAATGAGGACTCTTGTCTTTAGTCGGCGCGGGTTCGTTTCTCGCTCGCGCCGATATATGTGAGAAATTTTGTCAGTTTTCGGGAGGTTGATGGTCTCTTCCCGGGTACGTTGTATATGGGTTCTCGCACCAATAAAAAACTGCATGGACGCCACCAGATAACTGAAATTTTGTTGAATGTGGCGGAAAACAACAGATATAAAATAAGAGAAAAAAAGCACTATTTTCCATACTAATGTTACATACTAGTATATGTTATATATACACTATATATTACTATTTTGGACCCACCCTTGGCTAGTATTAGAACCCCGGAATTGCGAAATTCAGAATTTTGGTATAGCCTTTCCTGATCTTTATACATATGCATTTAGTTATACAGTATTTACGGAGCATTAAAAAAAGATTATATATTGTTTTACGTCCCGCTTGAGATATTTCACTCATATGGAGACGTCACCATTGCCGGTGATGGGTTGCAAAATTTAGGCCTATGCTCAGCGCTTACAGCCTTTGAGCACGGAGGGATCTTTAACGTGCCATACCTGCTGTGACACGGAACCTCGGTTTTTGCGGCCTCATGCGAAGGACCGCCCCATTTAGTCGCCTCTTACGACAAGCTAGGGGTGCTGAGGATCTGTTCTAACAACCCGGATCATCACAGGGTTAAAAAGAAGTCTGGCAAATGATAAAGACGATAATCACCGTGATAATTTTGCCCTGTCATGGAACCAAAGTCTGCGGTTGTATAGAGAAGATTTTTGAAAAATGGTCGGGTTTTGGTAGTTTTAGTCCTTCACTGGAGTGCAGGAGTGAAGAAATTTATAATTCATGTCACCTTTGTTCTAAAGATGTTTCATACCAAATATGAAACGAATTGGAAGAGCAGTTATCAAGAAGAAATTTAAAAAGTAATTGTAACGTACACATATAATCAATATGACCACTTGGGTCCCACCTAGGTACCAAAACCCCACCCATGAGGAATTTACAATTCTGGCGTAAGCTTTTCTGCTCTACGCGACCATGCATGTTGTTTTTCTGAACAGAAGATTTTTTCAAGTTGTTTAATTGGTCATATTTTGGCAGTTTTAGCCCTGCCCCTAATGTTCTGGGGTTTCAGGAGTCCTGAAAGAAGATGGGTGAACAAGACGGAAAAGGTGTCTACGAGTGGGTGAATATGAAATATAGAATAAATAACTCGCAAAAAGAGTTATCGTCAATTAGTTATAAAGTGTGGATATTTACCAAATATTGCAATGAAACACACGAAGAATTAAATCATTTGAAATAATGAAGTATGAAAATGAGAGCGCAGTCAAAATTGCCAAATTTGACTATTTTATAGTCGAGTTTGGTAGAATTTCACGAGTATGGGTCGACTGTCCTAAAAAAAAAACCAAAAAAACCAAACCACCATTTTTCTATCTTCAAAATGGTGGAGCAATGACCATTATAAAACCTAATACAGAATAAGAAAGTTTTGTACACATATTTTAAGTCCCTTACATTGAAAATGGTATATTACTTATGAGTTAAATCCCAATGAATATTATAAGCAAGCTGGTCGAATGGTCTAACTCGCTGGACACAGATAATTTGTAAGTAAGGTGTTTTTGATTTTTGAATGTATTTTATTGCTAGGTGTTATAACAAAAGGATTAGGCACAAGTTCTTAAAACTTAGAACGCCCTCTTCTATGATAATAAGATAAACAAAATAATGTTCAAGAAATGAAACACAATGGTGTCAAAGGTCAAAATATGATTGAGATTAATTGCATAAAGTAAGTATACAGCAAATCATGTCAGTAACTATGCATGTACAAAACATAACATTATTTATATGTAGTACGTACAAAATATATTAACTCAAAAACGTTTTTGACAAAGGACTGTCAATGATATTGCATCTAAATAAATCTGTATTCAATACAGTTGTGTCTTAGTCTCGTATGAATTACATTCCAATAGCGTTCACCGAACGAGAAAACGGATGGAGGAGGTGATTTTTTTTTTTTTAGATGTAAGCAGTTTTTAAATGAACTTAGTGACGTTTTTGGTAAGGGGTTCGATACCACCAGTACATCTTTTATTTTCATAGATTTTTTGGTGGTAAGTATATTCTAGTTTATCACCAAAATTTTTATCTATATTATCAACAAATAAAAATGTAAAATGTGAGTTTATCATAAGAAAAAAAATATGCGATAGAAATATGGTTACAATATGCGTTTCCTTGCCTTTTTTTTTTCACCCATCTTCTTTACAAGTTAAGTCCTCCTTGTCCCAAAAATGCTTCATGTCAACTTTGAGAAGAATTGGAAGGGTAGTTACCAAGAAGTTAAAAAATTAGGTGTATTTTTTCCCCCATTTGCCGACAAACAACCAATCACTCACATCTACAAATGTACATCATGGATGGAAGATATAAATAAAAAAAAAAAAAAAAAAAAAAAAAAAAAGATGTGTTTGTGAAACACAAATGCCACCAACAGCAGCAAAGTCCAATGATGGCATGCCAATGTTCGAGTTTTTTAAAAGGTGAGTTAAATGCCACGGTCAAGGCATTTAGTACCAACGGAAAGGTCTTGTCACAAGGAATACTCATGTGAAACATGAAAACCCTAGTACATACCAGTTAAAAGATTAGGATCAATGGTAAAGCTGTTTAAAAGTATGTCATACCAAAAGGTCAAGGTCATAAGGTCAAAATTTTTCGACCAACGGAAAGGTCTTGTCACATGGCATACTCATATGAAATAATCAAAACTCCAGTCCTTGCCATTTAAAAGTTATGGTTATTTTTTTTTACAAAGTAGGTCAAGCACTAAGGCCAGGGTCACAGGTCAAAAATATTGGTACCGGTACCAGCGAAAGGGTCTTATCGCAAGGAATACTCAAGTATTACATGAAAGCGCTGGCATTTACTGTTTACAAGTTATTGTAAAGGTTAAAATTTCAGTCAGAAGTTATAGTCAAGGTTAAAGTTTTTAAAAAGTAGGTTAAACACAAAGGTCAAGGTCACACGGTCAAAACTCTTGGTACCGGTACCGACGGAGGGATCTTGTCACAAGGAATACTCATGTGAAATAGTTCAAAAGTTATTAGGAAGGTTAAAGTTTTAGATAGAATTACAGAATATGCCCCCTCACCGATCTTCGATCACGGGGGCATATAAATTAGATAACGTTATGTATGGAAATATTGGAGCGGATCTAATATTTAATTTTAATTAGACTGGCATTTTTAATCACTATGACCATTTTGGTCCTAATCTGATGTCAAAACCCATACCCCTGGGATTATGAGTTTAATAAGTTTGGTAAAGGAATACTTGCTCCTTCTTAGTATGCATTTATTTTCAATTTTGCGTCAATAGCATTAAAGATATTATTTAAATATTTCACATACAAACACTATATGCCAAGTTTGGCCCTGCCCTGAAGTCAGAATTTCTTCCTCAGTGATCATGAAATTTACAATTTTGATAGAGGACTTCCTGTTCTATGTGACTCTGTGTTTGGTTTTTCCTACAGATTTGTGGTTGTAGAGAAAAAAGATTTCAGAAAATCTGGCTACTTTTATAGAGTTCTAATTCCACCAATAAGGCCCCGGGGATGCAGTCGTGCAGAACTCTTGACATTTACAATTTATGCCCCCTCCGTTCTTCCAGAGATGCTTCATACCAAGTTTGAAAAAAGTTGGAAGAGATGGTTATCAAGAAGTTAAAAAAATGTTCGATCGTTAATGCTCGTCGGACGCAGACCATCAGTGACCTAATCAAATGCTTATTTAAGAAAAATAGAAAGGGATTTACCAAAATTGTGAATACAACCCCAGTAGATTCAAAAGTCATGTAGGGCCTAGTGTATTATATTATGTATAGTTTTTCATTAGTATGGGCACGTTCGGGGAGCATTTATTGTCATCTTTCACCCTAGCATCGCGTTTAATATTGCTTCATCAACTCTCTCAATCGACTTAATTTGCTCACTGGGGACGATTTCAAACTTCAAGGCCATAATGTAATATGAAAATTATCGTACCGCTTAATATATATATATATATATATATATACATACATATATATAAAACCCTGTGAGGATCAGGGTTGTCAGTACCCCTTGCTTGTCGTAAGAGGCGACTAAATGGGTGGTCCTTCGAATGAGACCGCTAAAACCGAGGTCCCGCGTCACAGCAAGTGTGGCACGTAAAAGACCCCTCCGTGCTCAAAGGCCATAAGCGCCGAGCATAGGCCTAAATTTGCAGCCCTTCACCGGCAATGGTGAAGTCTCCATATGAGTGAAAGATTCTCAAGCGGGACGTTAAACAATATGATTCAATCTCTCTCTCTCTATATATATATATATATACACACACACACACACACACATATATATATATATATAAATTTTAATGGAAGACTCCTAGAACCAGGTCTCAGATCCTCGGCCTTTTGGACCCCTCCCACCGATGAAAAAAGCTGGATCCGCGCCTGCAAGTGATACATAGCTTGTGATTTATTCAACAATTACCAGAACGTATTTCTTCATTTCCTCGGTAAGATCAAAACAAAGTAACGGTGACCAATACCTCTATCTTATCAAATTATTTTAAGTTGTCATTTGAAAGGGGGGGGGGGGGGTTAAATAAATAGATCTAAATAAAAAAAAAAAATGCGCTGGTTTAGATCCGCCAATAAGTGTTAAAAAAATTCAAGATGATTACTAATAAGTAAAGTTTAATTATGTGGCCCACGGAACTCCACCTCACATATGAAACAAACAAGCAGAAGTCTATTCCTGGAGCAAACGTTTCAATTTCGGATTTTATTTGCTTCGTTGATAAGCCACATATAGGCAACTCACCTGTGTATTTTCCAAACAAATATAAACTATCAATATGTACCAGGGTCAGAAAGAAATATTAAATATTATATAACACGACATATTCTGCCCTATCTAACGCAGGTAGTATCGCAAATTTCGAGGAGAGAATGCTGTAAACTGTAGGAACTATGTTACGCGGATGCATAAAACACTTGCAGTTCTAACTTGTCCCTGTTTTCCCGCCACAGAGCGCACGATGGTTTTTTGCAATGGACGATATTGTTGATTTCCGGAATCAGTTGTAAATAAAAATGGAGCCCACGGAAGATACCGACGATGCCGTGGAAAGAAAATATAGTGAACTTTGTCTGGACTTAAATATGGATAAAAAAACAAAGGAAGAATCATGGGAGAGCTACCAGAAAATCCAGACGAAGTATACACTCGAGGCAAGTGTGTTTTTGTTTTGGATTGGAGTTTGTTTATAAGAGTGTTATTGCCTTATAACAAAATGTGATCGATAGAACAGAAGTACAATAAGTTAATGTATCAATTAGGCTGGTGTCTCGAAGTGTGGTACTTAATATCATGTGCTGAGAATTAGCGTTGTTGGAAAGCAATTCGAATTTCCTCTGTTTTGAATTTA
This sequence comes from Ostrea denselamellosa, assembly GCA_024699665.1. NCBI lineage: Eukaryota > Metazoa > Mollusca > Bivalvia > Ostreida > Ostreidae > Ostrea > Ostrea denselamellosa. Next base: position 20,177,692 of record JAMZEH010000005.1, on the reverse strand, counting down.
TAAAGCATCGCGCTCTACAAATTGATTTTGTACACATTAGCAATCTAGTCAACATAAGTGTGACCTAATATAGATTGCAAAACTTGATCAAGGAAAAATTAATTTAAAAAAGTTCCTTTTTATTAATCAGTGAATTCTAGGCGACGGTAGAAAAGTTTTATAGTTTTCTTAGACAAAGACTTGCCTTTATAGGGAGATCAGATGCACTGGCTAGCATGTGCACTGTATGAAGCCTGCAGAAGAAGTGTGACTCCAACAGTAGGCAGAGGGACAATGGAGGGAAATGGAGTATCATTGACTAGACTTCTTCGTTCAGCTAAATTCAGGTACTACAGTATCAGTATGCATGAAAAAAAAATGATTTTGTAACTTAGAAAATGTCAACTTTCAAGTGTATACACTAGATATACTGTTCATTAAATGACTTCAAAAGTATCAAAGATTATTCAAAACACATGGGGATTGCATTTTGATTGGCAGTCAGTTTATTTTAAATCCCAAGGAGAATTGTTATTGCTGTATTGTAGTCTCTCACCATATGCACTGGCAATTTATATAATAAAGGTGTACATTTCTTTGGAGAAAAAGAAAGTTAAGGAAATAACTCTGAATCATCTTCTATATTGATTAGGACTTGATTTCTCCACTAATTTAAAGGAGTCTGTAACATTGTAAAATTAATAAACTTTTATGTCTGCTGCACAAATTTGCAATGGATATTTAGAAATGTCGAAAGTGCTTGAGAAATTTGTTAAGTGGAAATGGAACATAACTAGTGGTGTAATGATTATCGCCAACAATCGATTGTCGATTGTTATAAGGTGATCAATTTCGATTATCGATTTCAGGTTTCATAATCGATTGTCACTATAAAGTTAGGAACACATTACGCGAATGAAACATGTACGCATAAATTAATACCATCCGCAAGAAATTAAAAAAATGGCAGTCGATGCAAATAACAACTTGGAGATGATAATATGCGAATATCCTGGAAAAGCAAAGTCAGATGTTTGGAAGTTTTTTGGATTTTATAAGAAAAAAGATGGTCCGCCCATTAAAGAAAATCTCAACATGTCGTTTGCTGTATGCAAAGTGTGCAGGAAGACTTGCGCCAATAAAGGTATATATCAGGCTTTAACTTAAGAGACGTTATTCTAATTGAAGTGAATGAAATGATAATGGCAGTATGCAATATTTATCAAATGATTTGTTGAAACTCTACTATTCTTTACTGAGAAAAAATAATGCGTGTTTATGTACATTGCATATAGTGCGAAATTTCTCCGATACACGTACTATAATGCAGTTGTATCTGATATGTATGAAAATTATTTAATGACATATCCAACGGAAAATTTGAGGAGGGCAATCAGGGCACTGACTTTACTTTTTTAACCCTCAAATTTGAAACCTAACAATATTCCATTAGAAAATTCTGTGCAAAAACTGATTGTATGTAGTGTTAAATATTGGGAAACACGACATTTATTAATTCTTTTTTTTATGTCTACTTTAGGTAATACTACAAACTTCAAACATCACATTGATAGAGAACATGGTGGTAGTTTGCCCAAAAATATGCCAACCGAGCAACGTCAACCATCCATTGACACATTTGAATTCAAATACACAGAAGGGAAAATTGATTGTTGACAGACAACATAAAATTGATGATTCCCTCTACAAACTTTAGTTGGGAAAGCCATACCAATTAGCATCGTAGAGAATGTGTACTTTAGAGACTTTGTTGCCCTTCTGGAACCAAGGTACAAAATACCATCAAGATGTACAGTGATATCTAGATTAGAAAAAAAGAAGGAAGAAATTGGAACCAAATTAAATAATGATTTAGAATCGGTCAAAGACATTTCCATCACACGTGATGGATGGACTTCATTGAACACGGAGTCATATATTTTACCACAACAATACACTACATCAACAAGTCATGGGAACTGCAGGATGCTGTTTTTTGGGTACTGTGAAAATGGGATTCAGTCATACTTCAGAAAACATAGCAAACAGTCTGCAAAAAATACAACTACAATGGAAACTTCTACAGCCAATTGCTACAAGTGACAATGCAGCAAATGAAGTGAAAGCATATGACATTCTAGCCTGGAGCAGGTTCAGAGGTTATGGGCACCATATTAACTTAATTGTGAAGCACTCGGTCTTGCACAAGGAAGTTGATAGAATGTTGGGGAAATCGCACAAGTTGGAGACCTTTTTCCACAAGTCAAGCAGTGTCACAGAAATGCTTCTTTCAAAGCAGTAACTATTACTGAATCAGGAACAAGTTGGACATAAACTCATTATTGATGTCACAACTTGATGGAATTCTACTTTGTATATACTCCAATGCCTTGTTGAACTTCTTTCCCTATTTGAGAAAGCCACAATTATTCTGTGTGCTGACAAGTACCCAACCATGCGTAAAGTACTGTCAGTTATAACCAAATTGTTATGGATCTTAGAATTAAATGATGGAGACCTGGCAGTCATAAAAAAATATAAAACAGCAAACGCAACTGGAAATGGACAAGAGGGCTGTTTCAGAGGACATTTCAGTCATTGCATGCATGATGAATTCATTCACAAAAGATTTGAATTTTGCACTAAACGATAGGGATTTGGCTCGATGTGAATCCAGTCCAGGTGAAATGAGAAAGTCGTTGACAAAATTGTTCCTGCACTACTCTCTCTACCCTCAATGAGTTCTCAGCCTGAAGAACAAGTATCCCCTGATGGAGGAAGTGAGCCAGACTGAGCCACCAAAGACAAAAAAACTAAAATCTGCTGATACTGACAATTGGGTAGATAACATCGTAATTACAGGAGAAACGATGGAACCGACAGAGAATACTGCACATTTGGAAGTTGAGCATTTTTTGGGGGCAGTAAACTTATTGATGAAGGTCAAAACCTTGCTGTTTTAGAGTGGTGGAAGAAGAATGAAATTTTCTTCCCCAGAATAGCTCTAGTCGCCAAAAAATGTGGGTGTTCCTGCTTCCTCTGTGTCTAGTGAGAGGGAATGCAGCCTTGCAGGTGAAATTGCAAACAAGAAACAAAGCAGGCTGCATCATAATTGTATGGACTTGTTGATATTTTTGAACAAGAATTTGAAATATTGGTAGTTGCATGTAACAAATGTAGTGATACACTAAAATATGTTTGGTCACAGACTGTGTTGTCTTTGAGTTTGAACAAGGAACTTCATTTTTCTTCCAGGAAAGTACACAACAAATCTGTTTAATGAAGACTTTTATTGTCATTTATTGACATGCTTCTATTATAGTTGTAAGTAGCAACTTTACAGACCCATCTGCATCCTGTAGTTTTGTTTACATGTTAAAATAAAAGATGGAAACTCTTTATATTTATTTCCTATAAATAAATTTAAAACAGTATTGGAAAAAAAAGATTTCGAATAATCTGATTATCGATCAATTGAATACATTCGATTATTATCTGATAATCGATTATGATTTTTTTTGTGATTATACAACGCTAAAAATAATTTAGATATGGACACTATGCAGAAAGACATGTCCAAATAAAGAGAAGCTTAAGTTGAAAATTTACATTTGCATGGGTTCTTTGCATGCATGATGGAATTTATATGTATGGTTAATCAAGCTTTTTAGTTTGAATGGAACTCGATTGAATATACATGTTACTTTCTATTACAAAATTGGATGTATGAAGTTTATTATGATTTTTATTGCATTCATTTATTTACATTTCCTTTGGCATAGAAAGTATGACCAATTTACTGAAATTCCATCTTGATAAACATCATGGCTAAGAAATTGATAAAGTAGGTAAAAACAAAGAAAAAAATGCTGATGGTTCAGTTGAGAAAAAAAAAATATAGAAATAAACGATATTGAATATAAAACTCTTGTCTTTGTTATCTATTTAAAACTACTATACAACTGCAGTGAGTAACATCATTGTTTGATTTATTTGAATGAACGAAACAACTAAATTGAATTCTCTTTATAATCTTGATTATTTTCGATTATGAATGTAAAAGATACCTTTGATTCAATTTGATAGTCGATTATAAATTTCCTCTGATTCTCGAACACTACGGTGAAACCTATTGTTTGAGTGTCTTCAAGTTTTTACAAGAATGGTATGCAATTTCCCTTCTTTACAGCCTCATTCAGTTTTTCAACAAAATGAAGAAGTGGTCTGACATGGCAGGACTTCCTCAAGAATTTATAGACAAAGTTAACAAACTAGAAAGGAATTTTGCAGTTTCCACAGTAATTTTCAAGAAATTTGAACCAATATTCTTAGACATATTTCTACATCCTGTGGACAGTCAACAAAAGCAAAATCGAAACAAAAAACAGAGGTGTGTATCGTCTTAATAATTTTATTGTTTTCCATATATATAATTTTTTTGCTGTGACTCAAAAATGAGCCCTGGTGAATGATGTGTAATAGGACTTTAAAGATACTGTAGGTGTTAACAAATACTGCAATATAAAGAACCATATCATGATATATACAGGGCTGGAAATAATTGATGACACAAAGGTCCAGGGCCAGTAAATTATGGATTTGGGCTAGTGCTTTGTAACTTGGCCTGTGCCGTTTGGGCTACTTAACAAAGTTCCTGAATGATCGGGCTAGTTATGTGTGAGCATCCAGGTTTTTTATCACTTGTAAGACAATGTCTTGATTTTTTACTTTTGTTAAGTTGTACTATGAAGTAACACATTTTAGATAAATTCACCAATGTTTCTAAGCAGTGATGGTTCTGTTCAGCTATTTTTAGTCCAGGAATCTAAATTCACAAGCAATTTCCAATATTTCAGTGCTTTCTAGTTTTTAGCAAATCATGTTTTAGTGTGGTTAGAAAAAGTAAGGTTGTTTAGTCCATATTCTCAATCTCTGAAATGTTTTATTTGTCTTAATCAGTGAGTGTGATGTAAAGCTGATCAGAAATCAACAATAGTATTGCAGTTTGTCCAACTCTCAGGTCAAGATATAAAGTTGTTGACAAAACTGTTAAAAAGTCAAGGAATATTGACAATGGTAAAATTTAATTGCCGGATGTCAAAGGGAAGAAAATATAGGAGAATGAAGGGAAGATGATCAAACCAGAGATGGCTACATGTAAATGCATTTTGTAAACATAAACTATGGAAATTGGTTGGACAACATTTACTTCAAAAGCTTAAATTCTTTATACTGAGAATAAAAGAACAAAAGTTTGTGTGGTAAGTTATGGCAGTTTGCAGTGTTAAAAACTCTCATCCGCCAGTTTGATTTTTATTCTGACTGACTAGCTTTCAATAAAAAATATAAACAGTACTATATGTTAATGTTAGACTATAGTGTTTTTACAATGTGGCTTTAATGGGGAGCAAGTCACTTGATTGGAATAAAGTTGCAGCAAAGGACTTGGAGTAAGACAAAGGCAGAACATAGAACAGAAGCATGAACCACAAATCAGTAAAGAGACCAATGTTAAAAAAGAAAGATAATGGAAATGCACACAAAGGCTTCAAAAAGTGCCAGAAAAAGTTTCATTGAAAAAAATAAATGGTATAAAGCCATGTACAATTCAAAACCTTGAACATGTAGAAAGAAATAAAGTTTTACTGATGTACAGGGTCTTGGAGTTTCACCCATGAGTGAGTCTTAATCTGCCCTATTGACTCTCAGCCTATTTCAGGTATTTTTGAAACTTCTGAGAATCATTACTGCCAAAGAACGAGTTATATATGATCAGCAATCTTTGGATGATTCCAATACATTTCATGCAAAGGTACAAGCTGCAGAAGGAGTTCCGAGTTGTATTCAGCTACAAGTTTCTTTGAATGATCGGACTACTTTGCGACATTTTTAATCAAGTGTCACTGCACTTTCTCAAATGACAAAAAGTTGAAGATGGTGTTAACTATTTTCTAAGTTTAAGTGAAAACCATGGATAAGAATAATAAGATTATGGCATATTTTAAACCTGCTATTGATGCTAGTTCGAATAAACAAGATATAGTCCATTATTTCATTATTATTGAATATGGAATTTGGGCCAGTTGTTTTTATACCTCCTGGTCTGAAGGAACAATAAAAGTTATCAGTTGACCAGTAAAAATTGAAGTTGATAGCAGAAGGGACCAGTGAATAAAAATAATTATTTCTAGCCCCCGATATATACATGATGAGTATAAAAGTATTGCAAAGCCGATTGAGTATACTTGAATACTTTCTTAACTGTACTTCTGTAGAAGTAAAGAAATTAGTTGAGTGTACTCAATCGTCAATCAACTGGATGTTTTTAATGTGTGTGTGTATATATACATGTGTGTGTTCAGATTCTTTCATGTAATGTCTTCTAAAACAGCAATTCAACATACAACTCATTGAACTGTTTTAGTATAGAGTTTTCAAATCATACCAGTATTATATTATTCCACATTCTTTTATGTAATTTTATCTAGTAATACTTGATTGTTGCAATATTTTCAGGAGAATGCCCTGCACTTCAAATGAGGTGTTTAATTTCTGTTGGACAATGTATGTGCAAGTGAAAGGTAAGCATTTTCCTAATAGAATGTTCAATATTACACCCACATATAAAGCGATTGAACAAAATAGATGCGATATTATCAGTGAGGTATCCATTACTTATAATCCATATCTACTACTTCAGGTTGCATACACCTTTATTAATATATTTCACAATGAATTATAATCATTCACTTGAATAACACAGGTCACTTTCCTGCTATAAGTGATGACCTGGTGAACTCTTACCACCTTTTACTGTGCTGTCTGGACTGGTTCTATGCTAATGCATTAATGGGAGGTAGAAAAGACCTATTAAATCCATCATTTGAAGGTAAGAATTTCTCCATACAGAATTTCATGAAACTTTGCAGGGATCTCATTAAGAGCCAGCAGCCGGTGATTTCTTGCCCTTAATTTGAGTAAAATCACTGCCGATTTTCTAAAGTTACGACAAAAAAGGTTGTGCTATACCTTGATTAATTCAGTGAAACACTGATGTTGGGGTTGGTGAGTAAACCATTCTTACAAAAACACTTCCATGTTTGGTAATTCACATCCCACAGAAGTACAGTCAACTTTTGAAAAACCTTCACCTTTTGTTCTTTAGAATTTATGGCATTATAACGAATTTTGTGATGAATTTCCACCATGTTGGGGAGAAGAATTACTATTGTTGCATATTAAAGAGTTATCTTTTGTTTACTTATACTACTTATGTAATTATTATGATATCAAAATTTTCACATTTTCTAACACTATCCGCATACATGTAGTAATAAGACTTCATTTTCAAACGATGCGCATACAAGACACATCTGCACAGTATGCTCCAATGTATTTAAATGTAATATTTAAAAACCTTCTGTTGCACACTGTGGTGCTGTTTCCTGGCAGGTTAGCCATCATTAATTTGACCAGGGTTGACAAGAATTTTCATCCTTTGCAGTCAAAATATCACACATGTCCTCTTTTTATGGACTTTTCCCCACAAAACTGTTCAATGATTTTCAAATTCCTGTTGTGTACACTTCAAATAGTTTCTGTAGTTCATAATAATTTGCTTATTTTCTGGTAAATTAAGCAGAGACTTCTTTGGTAGCAAAGCCATAGCCAAAATGAAATAATTTATCTATGATGTAAAAACAGTAAGACAACAATTCATATTTTGTTGTGTATTTAATATATCAATAGCTATTAATCAATTATTATTTTTCATCCGATTCCCAAACTAGTTATGCCCCTTTTGAACAAAAATTTGGTTGTATTTTGTTTAACGTCCCGCTCAGTTATTTTTCACTCATATGGAGGCATCACCATTACTAGTGAAGGGCTGCAAAAGTTAGGCCTTTGAGCAGGGAGGGATCTTGAATGTGCTACACCTGCTGTGATATGGGGTCTTGTTTTTTGCAATGGGAATAGAAAGTTGGCGAGTTTGGCCAAAATATACTAATTATTGCAACTTACATGAAACTGCTTTTCAAGCCATATGTAATTAATATAATTTTATTTATATATATATTTATATATATATATATATATATATATATATATATATATACATGGATTTATATTATTAACAATTTTACATTTGACTTGAGTATTGCTGTAGGCATAAGACTCGTATTTTATGCAAAGCATTGTCTCTCATTATGTGTAGCATTGTCATTCTTTGTGATGGTGCAAGGTATGTGACTTGCAGACTGTGTGAAAGTTGAAAATATTTACCAGACCAAACAAATTTTCGGAATAAAAACACAAAATACTGTTTTCTTTCATTCAACGTTATTATTCAATGTTATTGAATACAATAACATATCATTGAAATTGTCTAATTCACTCCTATAGTCACAGCCATAATCATCATCACTGTCGTCTTTATAAAAAAAAAAAAAAGGTCTAGGATCCTAAGCTGTTTCAATGTCATTATCACCACCAACCTGTTCCTCATCACCAGTCTGTGTCTCATCACCACCAGTCTGCCTCATCACCACCAGTCTGTGTCTCATCATCACCAGCCTGTGTCTCATCACCACCAGTCTGTCTCATCACCACCAGCCTGTTCCTCATCACCACCAGTCTGTCTCATCACCACCAGTCTGTTCCTCATCACCACCAGTCTGTCTCATCATCACCAGCCTGTGTCTCATCACCACCAGTCTGTCTCATCACCACCAGCCTGTTCCTCCTCATCACAGTTAACTATCACAGCATTTCCCTTGTCAGCACAAATGTCTTTCTCTTTCTTCATTCTGTCAGCCTTACATCTTTGAGTGTAGCTCAGGTGCCTTTTCTGAAGACCCTTCATCTGCAATAAGGAAAAATACAACAAAATCTGTGCTCTTGCATTCCAGTCAAATTGTATGTTACATGTAAGTTTGAACATTTTGATTGTATCACTAATATTTACTTGCCAGAAACACATCAACAGCAGGGTTGGGGTCATAGTCTCCAATTGCTGTCATACGACAGCCAACCCCTCCCGTCCTGCCATTTTGTGAGAAACTTGTGTTCCCTTTTTCTTCATAATCTTTCTCTGATAGGTCTAAAGCCTTGCGTTTTAAAGGTCTCACTCTTGCTTTACCAGGGATGGCCCCCTCTACATGACGGATTTTAAATATCCTTAGGCCTCCGAGTTGATGTTGCAATTTTCTAGTTTCATTTCATTACGCTTTAGTAAAGCCCTGATTCGAAACGTGGTTAATCCGAATTTGTATGATCCAAAAACATTGCATGGCTTTGGTATGCAAATTTCTGTGTGAATTAAACAAATAATAACACAAAATGAATTTACATCATTTTTTAACTTACAACATATGAAAAAAAATTATGTTACTTCCAATTATTTCATATCGAACATTTAGTCTGACATTGCGATTAATTTATAGGTGATAACCGGATGTCTGGTGACTTAGGGTTTTCTGTGACCTTGCATGCTTTTTCTTTCACGGCATACACACAACATATAAAAAGATATACTTACTTTTATGTTTAGGATTGCCAGAGGACTTTGGAAACAAGGATTGGAAACCACCAAGTGAAAGTCCCTGCATTATTCAACTTTTATGTGAAAAGCATGAAGGGTTAGAAATTGAAGCCAAAGTCATTAAAGAACATTGGTGGAAACCACACATCAAGAAGCTCTTTGACAAAAAGGTAATCTTTCATTTTATTGTCTATTCATTGTGAGAGGGAATATTGAAACGGGCAGAGGTTTTGAAATAAAAAAGAATTACTGGTCAAGTAGACTGGTTCTGATGAAATTTGTGGGTTCGAACAAATATTTACCTGTCAATATTTTTGTTAAACAAAATGAAACTTCAGTACAAATAAATGTTTACTGTAAAGTACACAATATTCAGAGCCTCGTGACCATGGTAAGAGTAAATTTGGACTGTTTGAATGCCTTCAATCTGGCATCAAATGCTGGGTAATAGAATAAGCAGATTTTGTTCTCCAAGGGCTGTGTAGAAGCTTGGATTTGTGCAAACAACAGTGGAACACCAACCTGGAATGGCCTGAGTGCTGATTTCCATTAAATCTCGCTGATGCATCTGTCCACATAAAGAAGTTGAATTCACATAGCAAAAGTTGTTTATTAGCAGCTTCCACCCATATCCACTTGTGATTTGTATAAAATCCAGAAAATTATGAAAAGGAAATTGGCTAGGCCTATTCATTTGTATTTAATGCCTGATATTTGATCCCAAATCATAAAAGTGCTTGGATTTATTCATTTAAATACGGGCCCATGTGGATCTGGGTTGTTAGAATAGATCCTCAGTACCCTTTGCTTGTCGTAAAAGGTGACTAAATGGGGCAGTCCTTCGAATGAGACCGGAAAAACAGGTCCTGTGTCACAGCCGGTGTGGTATGATAAAGATCCCTCCCTGCTCAAAGGCCATAAGCACCAAGCATAGGGCTAAATTCAGCCCTTCACCGGCAATGGTGACGTCTATATATGAGTGAAAGATTCTCGAGTGGGACGTTCAACAATATATAATCAATCAATCTTTTAAATACGCATATTCAAAATTTTTTTTTAACTACATTTAAAAACCATTCACGTTAAGAGGATAAAGTTCTGAATTGATTGTTTACATCCTCACCGTCCTTTAGATTGATTGTATACAAATAATTACTGGATTTTTAGAAGTATTCACCAGTTTTGCTGGTAGAATTGGAGGATTTGAAAACTCGGGTAATGGGACTGTTTATGTGCTTGTGTGTGTGTGTAACACTGAGGTTGTAGACACTTTACAGGCCACGTTTTGTTACATAGTTCATATAGCTTTGTTGTCGAGGTTTTGAGATCCAAAGGTCAAGGTCACTGCAGGGTGGCATAGTAAAAGCTTGTAACATTCATTGTAAGGAGACATGCCCCACCTTGTGGAGCTCTTGTTAACTCATTATGCACAAGTTGTTCTGCTTTGAAGTTTTTAAGCAGAAAGAAAAAAAGAATTCGGTAAATACTTCTATGAAATGCATATAGCATTTTAAGTGGAAATATACCATATATACATGTTTTACAGAATTTCATACTGGGTTTATTGCATGATATCAACAACAAAAAAATTAAAATGTGAAATGGAAACTAGTATTCAGTTTATAAACATTTTCATTTCTTCATGCAGATATTGAAAGGAAAACCAGAGACTTTATCAGCAGTTCTGGAAGTTGGCAATTTTGATGCCAACAAGTGAGTAAATTTCGTTTTATTCATGATAGTCAGTGTGTAGTTGTGTATTGTGAACTGACACATCTTATAAACAGTAGTTGCTTAGAGATGTAACCCAAGTCATGACTGAGCTTTTTCTGAGTGCATGTGTACTATTATAATAATATAATAAGTTGATCTGATCTGACAGTATATTTAACTCTATTTATGATGAATGAATTTTCAAGGTGATGGTAACTAGGTGATTCCAGGTAACAGAACATGAAGGTTTATTATGTGCTTTACAGTAAACATATGTTGAAAAATTAATAGAAGCGTTGATTAGAGAAATGATAGTAGTTAATTTATGTTGTAGTTAGTAAAGTTTCTACTTGAAAATTTAATTTACCTGATTTACTTATTTGGCTATATAATGCATTTTCAATAGATGACCAACGTGTTCATACCCAGGGCCTGAATCCAGGGGTCATGAATTTCACGGTTTTGGTGTATCCAATTCAAATGCTCAATGTTTTATTTTGATTTTAAAAACAAAAGTGTAACAGATTAGTTTTTATTCAATAACTCGATAAAAATGTGTATGGATGCTCTATAGACAAAGTGCCAGCCATAGCAGATATAGCTCTGAATTTCTGACACAAGGTACAGACCATACCAGTGTCAATTAAACCAGCAACTTTGGATTTGGATTTCCTGAAACTTTCTCTTTATTTGAGGTATCTGTAACTAATTATTTTGTACATTGCATTTTCTTTTATCATCTTCCTGACCTCTTTCCTGACAAAGATACTTTAAAGAGAAGGTTGTGAAGCCACCATTTTCTCACAAACATGACTAATATAAGTGAAGCGTTGGATAGTTTATTTACTTGGAATAACTTCTAGATAGAAGAAGATTCGATAATGACCTACTAGATGCTTGATGTAATTGATAAAAGTTTGACGGCTGACACCGAGTTGTATGTTATTTAATACTCCGCTCAAGAATATTTCACTCATATGGAGAGGTCATCATTGACTATGCCTGTGCTTGGCACTGACAACCTTTGAGCAGGGAGGGATCTTTATCGTGCCACACATGCTGTGACAAGGAACCTCCTGTAACTCTGGGTTCAATATTCGAATAAGCAATTTCCATAAATAAACAAGCGATAAAGTTGAAATAGTTAAGAAAATCAAGGTTATTTGAATGTTTATCGAAATTCTACTGTAGAACATTCATCCCGATTGATAAGTGGGCGCACGGACGTGCCAAATACAACTAGCCAAGGAAAATGCATTATATTTCATATGTCTTCTGTATTTCTGAACATCGAGCAGAAAAACTGTTTGCATTGATACAATGACTCGATGAGCTACCGACCGTATACTAGAATTGTGAAATTCATGTCTAATGGTTAATAAATAACTTCTGGTCCCAGGATAGGACTGTTGATCATATGTTGACAAATGCATAATTTCTTTATTTGTGTACGTCAAGTATACAAACTGCATCTTTATGAACATTGAGTTTTCCACTAAACGTACTGAAGAAAATCACAGATGCCATGGTTTATATACATTTATATACATTTCGTAAAAAAAAAAAAAGGGGGGGGGATTCTGTGGATCCCTAAATTTTAAAAACTATTGCCCTACAGCAATTTGTCGTATATCAAGTAACCTGTTGCTAATGGTCAGCATCTGTCATCATGTGTTAACAATTGAACATTTTTAACTTCTTGATATCCACCATTCCAATTCTTTTCAAATTTGGTATGAAACATCTTTGGGAAAAGGGAGACATATATTGTAACTTTCAGGACTCCTGTACTCCTGGAAAGGGCAAAAAAAAAAAAAATGCCAAAAATTCAAACCAATTTTCAAGAAATCTGTACAACTGAATCTGTAAGAAAAACTAAATGCATAATGATTTAGAGCAGGAAGACCTGTAGCTACAATGATGTAGCCCTCTCTGATTTTTTTTTTTCTGACATTTTTGGGAGAGGGGTACAATTCCCTAGGATCTTTGTAATGGTACAAAATATTTTTATGAATAACCCATAATATCCGTGTATTTGTCTCTAATGTTGTTTACATTAAAAAGAGTACCAACTTTGGGCTTGGGGATGTCTAATAAAGGTGTTTTTCGTTAAATAACATGTATAACTTCCAAAATTCTTCATCTGCACCACCATGTTTGTTATTGTGAGTAGGTGAATCTAATGAAAAACCAAAATATGGCAGTGAGCACAAAAATATAGTTGTTCAACATGGACCCGAGCCATTCTGACAAAGAAAGGAAAATGATATGATGCAGGGGGAAAAAAATCACACTCTCTTTTTTTTTGTTTTTATTTATTTATTTATTTTTTTTGCTTGATACCAAATTTAAACCTTTCTAGTACAGATGATTTTTGTAGTTGTATATTGATGCAAACACTACCTTATATGGGCATATGCAAATCACTTGACAATTGAAAGTTCAGCTTCAGTACATCAAATATGGCACACAATATGAATCAAGAAAGGTGAATATATTAAAATTGTTAAAACCAATAGAACAGTCTCACAAATCATAAATTGTAGTTGTAAATATATATGTTGACTAAGAAAGAAATATAGAAAACTAGCAAATGTTTAGAATGATTTAAAATGTTGCAGGAATGAATCACTTCTGCATCTGCACCATAACTGAGATCCTAGGGAGTTGTAGCCCAGCAACCAACCCCCACCTCCTCCTTCAAAAAATTTTTTTTTTGAGAGGGCTTACTTCATTGCAGCTAGAAGACCTCTACCAAAATCATAAATTTCATGATTACTGGGGTAGAGGATCTGACTCCAGGGCAGAGCCAAATTTAGCATATAGTGTTTATGTGTAAAACATTTAAGGACTTTTAAGGACTTAAGGATGTTTTCATCTCCTTGATATGAAGAGTTCTTGTATAATAGGTTTGATTTTTTTTAATGCAGTGATATTACCATTTATTTTTTTTTCCACATCAGCCTGGGTAGGTAGCGTAGTGATTAGATCACTATACTTGGAGGTTAAGGGTCCCGGGTTTGATACCCTTTTGTTCCAAAGATAAAGTCTTGTGCACTTTCAGGGGCATTTAAGTTTGCAAAACATTAGAAATTAACCCATGTTTCCATAGTGAATTTGGTAGTTGAAATCAGATGTTGGAGTTTTAAAGCCTTTTTTGACTAAAAGTAGAAAGTACATGTATTATTGTTAATTACATAGCAGGGGTTTAGAATTATTTTTTTTTCAGTCACTTGCCCACGGGCAAGTACTACCTAGAGATTCACTTGCCCTGGTTCAAAATTTACTTGCCAAAAAAAAATAAAAAATAAAAAGACAATGCAAACGTGATTGACTGCTTTATTTGGTACATGTACATAGCTCTATTATCATTTCTCCCAAGGTTCCATTTCAGTATATTTGCGCTTCCTTGGCAGAGACAAAGCTGGACTAATTGTGTGACCCTTCACATGCTTTGTATGCCCCAAAGTTAGCTGTGCCACTTTTTTTTCGCAAATCCAAATTGGAACAAACTCATTTTTAACATTTTTACCAAACAAAAAATTAATATTGAACATTAAACACCAGAGGAGAAAGAAACAACTTTTGCATTTTCTTAAATAGTTGTTATTATTTTCATTTCATAAAAAACACGAAAGATCTTCATTGTTTGTAAATTTTATTATTCTGCTGAAATATCAAGTCATATCATCACAACTAGAACGAAGTAATTACATTCACACCATTTTGTGTGCCAGAATCATTCTGGAATGGTATGTGTTATCTGGATCGGTTTTGATAATAAATAAACAGCGTAACTACTGGTAGTGAAATGCATACTCGCTAGTTCATAAACAAACAAGATGTGGCTTCCAAAGTTTATCACTTTCCCGTGTGCACAAGCTTATTACTCTAGGTCAGTTTCCCCGAGACAACATTGCACTTGTCCCAGGCAACGGGAAAGCATAATTCTAAACCCCTGCATAGGGATTTGTTGTGATTTTGTTGTGTTTGAATGTGGATGTTGTATAATGTGTCGTCTCCATATAAGTGAATTAATTTTCAAATTTTATTAATGTATTAAGCTATCCTTTTAAGTTAAGGCCAACTTGTTTTTGTTATTTGTTTTATGGGAATTTTTTAAAAAAATTGGCTTGGGGGGGTCGAAATAAAAATAGAATTAAAAGTTATAAATTCAAGCAGTTGGGTCCCCCCCCCCCCCCCCCCCCCCCCCCAAAAAAAATAAAACCAATAAATAGAGGGGAAAATTTAAATTTTTTCCCCTCTAATTTCTACAGGTCCAGCTTTATTAAGCTATATAAAACTATTTGAAATAGCTTGATTTAGCTAGCTTTTATTGAATTAGATTGAATTTTGTAAGTGTGATGACATAGCCAAAAAGTCAAATAATTTTCGAACATGTTTACACTTTGAACTAATCAGAACACTGTTCTTATCAGAGTTCATAACAATACTATGTCATTTTAAGAATGTTCATGAAAAGAGAATTTCTTTTGTGTTGTTAACTGTTCACTACCCTGTGTGTACACATTGAAGCATAGACAAGTATGATGACTTTAAAATGTGGAATCTGATTGCCTGTCCATTATTCTATTAATCTTTTATTCTGTGCTGTAGATTAGATAACAGTTGCATAACAAATTAATAATTCTAAACATGTGACAGTTTTGAATCAAATTTCTTCCTATGGTACAAGAAATATTTTTTGTTTACATTGTGTTTTATAGAGTACAAGGATGAGATATGTTCACTCAATGAAATTTGATTTTTATGCTTTTAGAAATTAATTTCATGAAAGATTTGAAATAGCTAAATCAAGCTATTTCAAATAGCTTTATAAAGCTAAATAGCTTAAGGAAGCTATATAGCTAAATATAGAGATTGTGCTGGACCTGTTCTAGTCCATCTTCGAGCTTGCGGATTTTATTCAAGGCACTGTCACTGTCCTACAACTGTTAATAAGAGGCTTGTTTTTATAAGATTTCATCATTTAATTGATACAATTATATGTAGATTGATTTTATTGTGGAGCAATTGCATCGGAATTTCCTCAGTTATGGGTCCTGTTAAATTTTCAGTCTTTCCCATTTACTTTTATAAACAAAAACAGAGTATTTAAAAATCTGTAAAGTTTGTCAATTATATTTAGTGATATTATTTCGGTTGAGATTCGGTTCATCTGGATATTTGGACTGATGCCTTAATTTACTAGACCAAATAGCCAACTGAGCAGATTACGTAACACTGCTGTCTACTCAACGTGGCTCTCGCCTTAACATATCATAACGGCCACAGAATCTTCAATCTCATTAATCACGTCATTGACAGAGAAATCGAGACTTACTTTTTTGATGACTTTAAAGATTTACCATTATGATCAACAGTAAGTATCATGAATAACCAAATGTCTCATGTCCAAAGCTGAGGCTGACGCTTCGTTTTCATTTTCGAGCTAAATATCATCATACATTTTGATGTCACCGATTGGATGATGTCCATGGAATCAGCCAATGACAAATCTCCTTTTATAAATACTCTTATTAGTCTGGTTCCCGTCCCTGCCACTCATAAATCACCCAAAGGAGTACTTATGAGTGGTGGGGACAGGAACTAGACTGACGTTTTATTTTTTTTTCTCACTGAAAATGGAATGGTCAGCGGATGAAATTAAAAAAATAACAACGAACGGGTACTTTTTATTTTTATTTCAATTTTGCCAAAATTTGAGTCGGCGCAACCATAAAACAAGATTAAAAAAAAATGTTGGCCTAAATATTGAATATAGGCTAAAGTCAATAGATATTTATAGATTGATTCAATTCAGTTACAGATAGATCAAATTTCTTTTTGAAATGGACCCATCTTAATAGAATCTGACCCTTTCTTTAATTGATTTGGAGATAAGCTAATAATTTGAAGGTAGTTTCAAATGTTTGAGAATATTGAGTTGGGAAATATTTTATATTTTGTAATATTTGAAATTATTTTTGATTAGTTAGACTCATCTTCATATATGAATTTTATTCAATTATAAAAGATGAGTTATGTAATCTAAAGTTGGTTCAATTAAATAGTATCAATTGAATTAGGTGTATGTCCAATTCAATCGCAGGTAAGTTCAAATAATGGAAATTTAAAGATGAGTTTAGTTAATTTATAAGTAGATATAAGTAAATGTAATTGAATTAGACCTTCAAATCTTTTGTGGATATGCATTTGGTTTGTATTGGTTTTTCCATTCAGGATCTGCTCCTCTTTCTTCTCAATGAGCATGTGCCAATTATCTTGGGTTTTAAAATTTTGAATTATCATTTTCACCACAATTTATTAATTAACTATAATAGTTAAAAAATATGTTCAAATATAAAAGCTACGATAATGTACAATGTTTATTATATTAAAAGTAAAAAGATAGCTCTCTCCCAATTAGACGACATTAAAGAACAAAAAATAAAAAATAGAGTTTGCAATTATTGTATAGTAGTATAGATCTTGTTTTATACTGTTGCTGAGTATAGAATTTAGCTTATACAGAACAGGAAAATTTTTTCTAGATTTCATAGCCCTTGGAACTGCTTTTATCTAATACTCAGGTAACTGATTAGGCCTGTGGGCCTCGTTTTAATTTTACATTGTGAGTGAACAACAGCAACAAGTAGACTGTGCTTACTGGTACTTCCAAATCAATTGACTCCAAACAAGTTAGTTTTCTTATTGAACTGTTGTTAAGGTTTGTTTGTTTGTTTATAGCCACCTGAGCAATTTTTCAGCTATCCGGCGGCTGTCACCATTACCGGTGACAGGGCTGCAAATTTAGGCCTATGCTCGGCACTCAGGGCCTTTGAGCAGGGAGGGATCTTTATCGTGCCACACCTACTGCGACACGGGACCTCGGTTTATACGGTCTCATCCGAAAGACCGGCACCCACGTCCCACAGTGGGATTCGAACTGTTGTTAAGGAATAAAGAACTAAAACTTAAAAGTGGTAAAAGTAAGGATGCCTTATTTTAAATAATGATGGAGTGTATTTATATCTTCTTCATTAGTCCCCAACCGGCTTTGGCGGAGGGGGCTATTAGTTTACCCACAGTCTGTCCATCTCATTCTGCCTGAGGTTTTTGGTTAAGATGTTCTTGACCAACTTTTGACTGAATTTTGCCTCTTGATGAATTGCAAGAATCAGATTTCTGGATTTTTATCTGCATTGGATGAAGATGTTCAATTGAAATATGATATGTGGCTTATTGGTAGGGGACTTTGCATTGCCTACAGTTCATTGCTGACTGTACTTAACTACTATTCAATTTACTGCTGAATTGTCATATAGTTTAGTAGGTTTTGCTGTGCCTACCACGGGGTTAGGTAGATGTGACAGACTACACAATAAACATACTTAGTTTGTTTTGTAAGTTTATTGTTGTTGTTTTTTTGTTTGTTTGTTTGTTTTTCGTAATTGGTTGTTAGTTCAATGTTAATTTTACATGTGATTGTCATATATTTAGCACAAAACTGACATGATTGAGCCGTGGGTGATAAAATTTAAAATAAGTTTCATGATAGCTATGACAGTAAAAATGGTAGAGATTACCTGAATTTAAACCTGAAAATGGGAGCGAGTCCTATGGATTGTGCACCACCCCCCTCCCCCCACTACACACACACACACACACACACACCTTTTAGTTATGTGGTTAAAAATTTGTGGGGGGAAACTGCACACAGTACAATGATTATCAAAATAGCAGATCTTGGGTTATTTTTGACCTACTGGCAGTGTGTTCAAGGGCACTCAGGTGAGAATTACACAGCCCATGATTCTCTTTTTAGGTCATAAATTTCTTTAAGTAAAAGGAGGGATACAGATCAAATATATTTTGGATGTGCAAGTGTATTCTGTATTGTTGGAAGATTCTCTGATCTTTATTGACATGCATCAGAAGCAGCTTTTCTGTATTGAATCTTTATTAAATTTTATAAACATTCTCTTTGATTCTTGATTATTGCTTGAAGTCTTTCATGGAGTTTCATAGTAAACTTTCAGTTAAGTTAAAAGTTAGAACCAGTATGGTCATGTATGATCATGCAGAGGGAAATATTTGAACTAAAGTACCTTCATTGTAGCATGTTTTTTGGCTGTTCGACAAACTCGTATGAAAGGTCATTAGTGATGTTTACCTTGACTCCCACAGATAAAGACTTCTCGACACAAGTTTCTTTTTATCTAGTTTAGGGTATTTAAGGAGTACAGCTTCATAACAAATATTAACATTCTGTATTACTCATTGTTGTTTGCCAAAACTGTCCAATTTCAAAATCTTTACCTACAAAAGGAGCAGAAAATTGTTTTTAGCAGCAAATTTCTGTCAGGATTTAATGATACAAAAAAGTTCAAATCTTTTGTACTTGTCCAGTAATTTGAAAATCAGAACTGACAGTTGCATTGTATTTTAAATCTCTTAATTTTTCAAAACTACATTAACTGAAAAAAAGGAATATATTATATTTCACAATAACAAAATATGTTTGATTTATGATAACTCCATGTATGTTTAACTTCGGTTATTGATCTTTTCACACATTGATACAAGAATGGATATAAAGATTTTCTGTGAGAAATATTGAGTAATCCTTATGTATTTTTAGTATGTCAAGTTAAAAAAAACAAAACCCCAAAACCCCACACAATGCAATGGAACTTTTGACAAGAGTAAAACCAATATCCTCATTTTGTAAGGGGGAAGAGAGAGAGAAAGTATGTTGTAGGTGTTAAAAAATGTTGAAATAAAAGTCATTTTTCAAGTTAAAATGTGCTGTAGAAATGATGCAGTACTATTCTCAAATTCCATAATTGTATGCAAGGAATTTCTGTCTCAACCCACAAAAATAAATTATAAAACAAATTGTAGGCTATAGATGGTATCTGTATATGATTGTAAATTCATAGTAATTGAACAATCCATCTAGATTAAAGCCTCCTTAAAATGAGGGTTTTGTGATGGAAGACAATAAAACAGTCATTGTTAATTTCACCTGTGATAAGATGCTTATCTTTAAGACCCAGTAATACCATGATTTTAACTTCACTGTCAATAGGAAACTGTTCCCAGTTTCTGAGATAATGGTTGTTACAAACGATATGCAAAAAGAAAAAAGAAAGAAAGAAAATGTTAGGTTCAATGTAATTTTTTTTTGTTTTTTGTTTAGGGGGAATCTCTTATTAAATATCTTACCCAGAATGAACATGTTGGAGTATTGATGTTTCCATCTTGCAGTTGTTTTATGGAATTGGACTTTAGTTCTCTCTTTCTCTCTCTCTCTCTCTCTCTCTCTCTCTCTCTCTCTCTCTCTCTCTCTCTCTCTCTCTCTCTCTCTCCAGTTCATTATAAATAACTTGCAAGTGAAATAAGTGATGGTCCAATTGAAGATATATTTTTTGTAATCAATATTTTGTTGTGGAGATGTATGCATTTTGATTTGATTGTATGCTTTTTATAGCTAGAAATTCATTTGTACTGGTAAATATTATCACGGCTACTAATCTCCCTAACAAATGTGTCTTCTTTTCCTAAATTGCTTTGCAAGTTATTGACGTTAATCACACCTTTGCACAGTTATGATGAAGTGAAGATTTGGGTTAATTCGTAATAACTTAAATATTTTGAAATCTTTTTTGGAGACAGACCTATTTCATATGTGGCCAAATATGTTGGTTTCCAATTGCAGAACTGACCGAAAGTTTTCATGCCAAACTAGGAACTTCATTTGCATAAAGAAAAATAAAGTTTAAAAAATCAAAATGTGTATTTGCAGTTTCAATTTATTCTGGTGTTTTTAGAGGTTTGCTGAAAAGAATCTGTAGTATTGATTATTTTCTGTCTCTAAATATAACTGTATATTTGCTATATAAAACTTAGGAGTACCACCTTCTGTGAAAAGAATCAAAGTTGGATTCACATTTTTCTGCAAAAATACAG
The DNA here is from genome assembly GCA_024699665.1 of Ostrea denselamellosa. Taxonomy (NCBI): domain Eukaryota; kingdom Metazoa; phylum Mollusca; class Bivalvia; order Ostreida; family Ostreidae; genus Ostrea; species Ostrea denselamellosa. The sequence continues at coordinate 20,156,484 of JAMZEH010000005.1, read as the reverse complement.
TATATTTCATATGATTTTAATTTAGGAAACAGAGTGCATGTCTGATCACACTATGTTTACAAAGAAAATGTGAGAAATGACATTAATATCAGTGAAGTATGTGAAAATGGTGTCTGATCACACCTGTATTCTCTTATTTCTAAATCAAAATGTAGATAATATTGTGCACTTTTGGTTTTTAATGTAAGAATTGATTCATTTTATGATTAGAAGCAATCTTTTCGAAACAATTTTATTTTCACCTAAATATTTTTGACAGGCATTGATTCACATGTATATTACAGTAAGCATTTGAATTTTGAATGTTTGAAAGGAGCATATATTAACAAATGCTTTGCTGCAAATGAGAAATACCTTGCAGTTGCTGCACTCAATCCTGTTTTCAGCAGAGACATTGCATGTTGATTAAATGATTTCTTAGCTTTATGTCTAAATCCAAATAATATAGAAATTCAAATAAACCTGGTGGATCTATTTTCCAAGTTTGATTGATTTTTCAAAAGTTCCATCTGTCAAGAGATAAAAAGGGGGGGGGGGGGGGGGGGGGGGTTATTACATAAGCAAAGAGATTATTGCAGCCCTCGCCTGTGAAAATTGAGTTGATAGCTTTAGTATTCTCCAAGCATGTACAATGGCACTCAAGGTGATAAACCTCTATAGCTCTATGGATTGTAAGATTAAAAGATGAAAGGTCAAGGTCATAAGTCATGTAAAGTATTAAATAGTTTTATACTGTAAAAGTAGCACTCCCCTCCTCCTTACCCTTAGTGATTGTCCTTACAATCAGTGACTAAGTGTTTACTTTTAAGAAGTTTTTTTTTTTTTGTTACATGTCTTTCAAAGAGTAATAGTAGAAATTTTAAACAGACCAATTGACATTGTAATGAAATTGATGACATAGCTAATGAAAAACCTACAAACTGGAAATTCTTCTTTGTAAAATTGATGAACAGTCAACAAAAACCAACAAACCGGATATCGCCCTTATTTTTTCAAGTTGTAAGTTAAATCAGCATGAAAATTATTTTCAGATACAATCTTCCTTCGAAAAACTGCAATAATTGATATCAAACAAAGTAAAATTCCACCCACTTATTCTGTTCTTAAGCAGGGGGCACAAATTCTGATTCACTGAATTAGGTTATTACTTACTGTGGAAACCAACATGTATATTTTTCCAGTCTAATGCAATACATGACTAAGTTTTATCATTGAAATATGTCTGTTGAGCCAGTCCCTGAAAGATATATTGATTGAGCACTTCTTGACTAATCTGAAATATTTCACATAAGTAACAGTATATTTTGAATGATTTTCAGAAAGTCTATAAGTGAAGCATATGAAGAATATCCCTTAAATTATAGCAGGTTAGTTGATTGGTCAAAAGACAATTCTTTCCTTTATATATGATGTTTCAAAGTTTGGGGGTCCTTGAAAGACACTAATTTGAAACATACACATGTGACCAGCATTTGGAGATTTCATTTTTGTTTCCAGATTTAAATTTTTAGAAGTATCTGAATTGTTACTAATTTGTCTTTTATTTTGTTACAGCAAGTGCATGAACAATGAATATGAAGCCTATGTGTTAAGTGTTGGTGATTTTGATGAAAGAGTGTTCTTGGGCAGTGAAGCAGATGAGGAAATTGGAACTCCCACAAAATATCGGGAAGAGGGCACAGGTGAACTAGCAGAAAGGTTGCAAGTGAAAGCCAATCTACAGCAGCATCTTGATGAGGTCAGCAAATTTTCATTACATATATATTTATGTCAGGTGTGGTCCATCCTATAAAATGAATTTAAGAAATCATTGTTGACAGCAGTGGGTAATACTGATGTTTCAGTAAGAGATGAAAATTTAAATAGAACTATATAACCATTCCTGGAGTTCACAGAAGTCATAAGTCAGAACGTATGTGTGTTTTTACAGTTTAGTACATGGTAACTTTACTTTCTGCTTATGCATTATAACAAAGACATAAAATCATATGAATAGTGCTAGTTTTTCTGCCAAGGTAGTTTAGTACAAAACCAGCTTTGTTTGAGTTCCTTTGTGTTTATGTGGACTAGGAACATGGCAGGTTGGAGCTGGTGAAGGGAAAGGAGGCAAAAAGCATTGGCCGTTGTCCAGTTGGGAAGTGTTATGGAGGGATTTGGTGTCCCAGCATTTTAAAGCTGTGGGCCCCACAGGACACACACTTAATGGAGACCTAAATTGATAATGGTCTATTGTCAGCCTTTAACTTGAATAGTTATCTCCTTATTAAATTGGCACATTCTACTGTTAATTACTATTCTCAGTAAAGCAAGGTGACATGGGATCTAATGCAAGTTTCCAAAAGTAGTTACAACCTTTTATGTATTGGGAGTATTTTAGACTACAGATCAGTTGTACACTGTTCAGAAATTATATTTTCTCCAAGAACTTTGGGTCTGATACTTGTGTGTTCAAATTCTATTAGTAATCAATTTTTCTGTTGCAAAATCAATTCAAGTGCTTTGCTGTTTTAAATAAATCTGTTGACAGTTGGTAAATCAAAGAAAATATTTAATAGGTTGCATTGATTAGCGTATTCAAAAGTGGAAATTCATTTAAAATGATTCTCCTATTCTTTGTGAATTTTTTGTATTATGAAGTTTTATTCATTGAGGAAATTAGAAAATTATTGAGATGTATAGTGATTTGTAGGCAAAAAAGAAAATGTATAGATGCAATGGAGTATTTGGATTTATTTAATTTGGAGAAAGGGGAAAAAAAAAAACATGCTTTGGTCTTGAAAAATGTAATATTTCTAGTATAACCATTATTGCTGTAACGCCTTCATTACTGGTTATTGGGAGAATCATATAAGAACACTGAAGGCTGAACAATTTACTGAGCTTGATTATACAAATATTATTATTAAATGACTATTGATTCCTGCAACATCTACAGGTAGACTACAGGTTTAGACAGGTTTTCCCTCTCGCTGTGCTAACAAAGAAAATCAGCTGATTTGTGCTGATCAGACAGAATTGTTTCCTTTAGGAATGACTGTCACCCACTGTTAATTAGTCTCTAGTGTTCTGAGATTGATATGTCAGTTTTGGATCACTCATCGAATTGTGAAAAGCTGGATTTAAAACTCATTAGTCTTTAAACAAAGTGATTATTTCATCTAAAGAAACTAGCAGATGTTTAAATTGCCAACAATAAAGGAGACACTGTGATTGAATGATACGATCATGTGTTTTAGCAGAAAGAAAACAAAAATCTATCGAGGATAAACATTGGACTAGTTCCAGCAGCAATAAAACCTATATAGGCTTTGTTAGTATACAAGGATCAGTTTCCTTATGGGCTTTGAGTGGACCAGAACCTAGATTTCTTATTAAAACAGAAGGTGTAGTGAATGTTCTTCTGAACATGCAAGAAATGAATGATCTAATATGATGGTAATTTGTGAGGGAGAGAAATCGGGTCTCCTCAACTTTGTGACGCCACAGTTACAACATCCACGTCATCGTAAGAAAAAGCAATCCTGGCACAAAGAAACCATCCGCTGTGTGTGCCAAAATCGCAGTATGTGGCCTTTTATTGATAGTCCGTGTTATTCTCTTTCATTTGACCAGACCAAAACATTAGCACCCTCAACTCCACTGACTGGCCGAAGGTACCTGAAGGAGAAGGACCCTAGTACAACACCAGTCTCCACAGCTACACAGAGTGTTAACAAATTACAGAGCCTGCTGTTGGGACGTAAGGCATTGCCTAGTGATGACCTGCTGGATATATTTAGGTATGAATGATGTTAATTAAATTAACCACTGGAGTCCACCTTTATTTATGAATGATTGAACATGTAATAATTGCAGTTCATAGAAGTAACAACTAAATAATTCTTTGATGAAAAAAAATATTATATACCCTCAGACAGATTTTTATTTGCATGATTGATACCCAGAAAATTGTATACAGAAAATGATATTTTTTTTTCCCCCAAGCTGATTAACAGAATTAACAGCTTAGATGTGAAATGTACATTGCAGTTGTTAACTGTTAGGTTCACTAGCACTAAGACAAACTTCAGTAAGTGATTCCTTTTGATCTTCAACACTATGGTAAAGGCTGAAGATTTACCGTAGTACTTGTATTATTCAGAGTGTTTAAAGAGTGTAATGTTTTATATTGATTTACTTGCAATCACTCACTTGAATACATTCCTTAATAAACAATGTGAATTGAGAGTCATAAAGCAGATTTATACTGTGATACTTCAATTCATTTCGTTATTTAGTTTAAGAGTAATTCATTTTGGATTTCATGAATTCTTATTGTTTATGAAAATGTCTTGATACTGTAAAGAACTAGTACTCCGTAATTTTGATAACAAAACATGAATTTACTATGTCCAAGGTTATGAACAAGTGAATTTTCAACCAGTTCTTTTTAATTGGTGAAATGTAGCTATTTTTCAAAGTTTTTGAAAATTTGGATGTCTTGTCGACCACAATGAAATTGATGTATGTTAATTATGCATTTGGATGTTGCACATGAAGAGGAATTTGTTTTTGTCAGTGCATGACACCAATGATTATCAGGCATAAGTTGACATTTTTAACAGTGTTGTATTCTTTAAAAAAAAAAACCCCAAAACCCCCCAAAAACCAATAATAATTGTGGAAAATCTTAGATTGGTTAATTCATTAGTTTATTCTTAAAAGATATGCTTCCTTTCATTTACATTGATTGTGGTATACATTAGCAATATTTAATACAATGAAATCTTAAAATGGTAGAAAATGCAAGAATTTGAACAGTTTTTTTCTGATATGTAAAGTTATTTTCACATCATGTGATTTGATTGTTTTATTTATAACTATTGTGATTTTAAACTATTTACACATATTTCCAAATGGAGTTTTGGCATGTTCATATGTACAGCAGTAAACAACATGTGGCATGTGAGAGGGTAAATGGCTGAAAGGAGAGGGTTGTTGCCTCATAAGTTGATAAATTATCATCATTGTGAAATTGATTTGATAAAATCAGAGTGTATGATATGATAAAAAAAATAGGAAGGAAGCAGGATGTATGATATAGTCAGAAAATATAAGGAAACTGATCAGATTGATTGATTGCATATTGTTTAACGCCCCTCTCAAGAATTTTTCACTCGTATAGAAACATCACCATTGCCGTGCCGGTGAAATTCTGCAAAATTTAGGCATATGCTCAGTGCTTATGGCCTTGGAACAGGGAGGGATCTTCATCGTGCCACACATGCTGTGACACGGGGCCTCGGTTTATGCAGTTTCATCCGAAGGACCGCCCCATGTAGTCACTTCTTATGACAAGCAAAGGTACTAAGGGCCTTTTCTAACCAGGATCCCTAGAGATAATATTGTCAGAAAGTATGAAGGAAACAGTGTTTGATATGATCAGAGAGTATGAAAGAACATTTATTTACTTGCTTTATTGATTATTTGGCACAAAATAGTCCTTTTTAAAGTTTTCCAATTTGAACATGTTACATGTCAATGTTGCCAATTCTACAGACTCTGGACTTAATGTGAAAATGGTAGGAAAACCCCAGGAACAGCACCACAGAGAAAAAATAATTATCTTGTCCAAAATGTAAGAGATGTATGCAGTTCAAATATGGGAGGGTGTGTGTGTGTTAGACCTGCCTTTATATATATACATACGTGTGTGTGTATATATATTTATTTTTTATTTTTTTTTAAAGGAAAAAGAAACAGTAGCCCTCATTTAGACCGCCACTTATCATTATGTGTAAATAATAATTGAGGTTTAAAAACTCCTTTATTCAAAGTTTGAATTTTTGATTTATAACTGATACAAATTTGGTTGGTGTATTAGAAATAAACTTAATTTTGTGTGCCACTTTGAAATTAGATCTGACTATGAAGAAAATGGATTGCTTAATTATTGAATTAGAATAGAAATGCAAAAAGTATTCAACTTCACATGTCCCATCATTTTAAAATGCATTTTTCACATAAAAATGAGTGTATAGAACAATTAAGGGTTCACAGTAAGCATAAAAACTTCTTTGTGCAGTTTCATAGCTCTATTGCCCTTTCCACTCAACTCTCAATAAATAGGACCAATGCTATTTCGAACATAATTGAAGTAGGCGTTGATGTGCGGTTTCTGCGTTAGATCTCCAAACTGATTGAAATTTATTTGACAATTTAAAAGATACAAATGATTTGTAATTGAAATTTGATGCTGCTGTACATATCTGTTATGTTCCTATGGCCATGGTAAGTATATTAGATTAAAGTATGAAATATCTGACAAGTTTTCAGGTTTGATGAAGTCATTTATTCACAAAAGCATGTGTAAATTCATGTATATAAAAGGCATATCCTTGTATGCACTAAGATATGGTAGATTCCTGAAAGTATGACCCTTCAAAACTCTGAAATTTGTTTGTAGTGATTGATGTTTTCATTTGGTCGAATTATCTTTATTTTTTCATTGATCTAAATTTATCCTGTAATATATTTCCATAAACTCTGCCTACATGATATTATAAAAAATTATGGTGATGAACAAATATATTCCTTAATACCAAGTGATGCGGTATTATCTGTCAGCAGTCAATGCATTTACATTTTTATGCTGTGAAGGATGAAGTAAATGTCTGGCCTATTTTAATCGGTGCAATAATGACTTTATTACTAAGGACTATTTAAACACAAATGGAACCCACATTGCAGAGAAGTTACAATTTACATGCAATTGTTATTCTTCATGGTATCAACAGTGAAATTTGTCAACCAAGTTTTTCTGTGTTTTTGCCAACCATTGGACTGTTGCCCCTGACCATTGTCATTGAAACATAACATGTTTGCCCTCAAACCTAGTCAAGAAATGTAGAACTTGACATGTTAAGAAACTATTGTAATGTCAAGTTGTTTCATAGGTCTCCTTTAAAGGCTTACTTAGGGCAGTTCAGACTGTGTTGTTGAAAATATGTTGAAATAGAACTGATTGTTGTTGTTTTTTTGTTTTTTGTTTTAAACTTCCTTGTAAAGAAAGCATAGTTCATAATGGTACAGTTTTTTAATGGATATATCGACAAAGTATTTGCCGTAGATGAGCTTAATGTGGTTCAGCATCATCAGTTTTATGTTCACTAACCTTGCACTTGTACTTTAGAGAAGAAAATAGCACTCATTGTTTAAATTTTTATTGCAGTGAGATAGGTTCTGATCCTAAAACTCGAATAATGGAAAGAGTTGATGAGATGGGTGAAATTTTCTGCTCCAACTATGTACAAGTAAGTCTTGATCCCATGTGGAAGATCAGTTGATAGCACATGGAGTGCAAGCTATTAAAGTCTGTCATTACCACACATATAAGGTATACTTGAATCACCTCGTCCATCCATTTGTCCCAAATATTTTGATTTACAATATGGACTAATCCTTATTATTGATGCATCAATATTTGATACAGAGTTGATAGAGTATAAAAATTACCAGACATTATGGATCAGACGGGGAGGGGTGGACCAACTGAAATGTTGTTTTAACTTTGTTTATTTTCAAGTAGTGACTGTGACAGTTCAAAACATTAACTTATTTCATGTGTTCTTTATTTTTAGACCACAAAGGATTAAATGTTTAAAGTTATGATTTTCATCCTATTATGCTCATAAGTGCTTGTGGATATGATCATGACATCTTTTGCCAACTCTATTGATAGAATTTTAGGTTATTTGAAGGTATTGGTTGGGTAGCTGCAGTAATGTAGCCCGCTCTTATTTTTTTAAGGTGTCAAGCTTGTTTTATAGCCTTCTAGCAATCATGCAGGGTTTTGCCACTAAACCGTCATTCAGCCAATCTCAATGGGCAAAATCAAAATAGTGCCTATTGGTTTGAATGTTTCTTACAATTCAAGACTTTGAACATTGAATTTAATTGGTATCTGAAAGGCAGAATGACAATTTCGTTGTTGATGTCGTTGTTTATTATTATACAATTGTCCAATAGTTCAATAGCGATTCAAAAATGCTTATTTCGGATCAGCAGAAACAGATAAATGCTGAAGTGGTGAAATTGTGATGGTAGATAAATTCTGCATATTGTCACGGTTTTGTTGCTGTTTCAAAAAACACAGACTATTTCCGGTTTTGTTTTCAGTAGTTTTGATCCTGGTCTTCTATTAAGCAAAATGAAAGTAGCATGTGCAGGGGTTTTTTTTGAGAAGAAACCCAGGTTTGATAGCATTCATTAGGAGTTGAATCTTGTTCTTATTTTCAATAACCTTTCTACATATTATGTAGCACTTTTGAATTGTTAGACATTATTGAAAACAGAGTTAATACTATATAGTTGTTACATCATACATGAACTTTTATAAACTAATAATGTCACTCTGAAGCAGTGATATTTTTTTCAGGATTTTTAGCCTGCAATATGAAGTTATTGATTATAGACTTTGTAAAGTAACTAGTCTTGGGGGATATTATCTAGCAAGAGAAGGCCATGAACTTGTTGGATAAGCAGTTTCAGCCCAAGCTCTTCTCTATATTTCTTTTCATGTAAATAATCACATTTTAGAAATTTTGCTGACAATTTACAAATGATTTCATTGCTTTATTTAAGTATCTTACCCTCTAAATATATTGAGAACCCTGGTTTATATGATATTGCACTCGATGCCTTTGTGGCCCTTCAGGCCTTTGATTTATTTTATCTAACTTTTTCTGGAGAGGGCTACCATTCCTTAAGTTCTCTGAAATGGTGCAAAATTAATTTTTTGTTGTGGCTGACTTCAGTCTTAAAAGATTGCTTTTAAGTTAGACTTCCTTCAGATAAAATCAATTTTTTATTCATGATGAACAAACTAATCCTTTGTGAATCAACACCAGATAAAATGTGTTTACCAGTCATCTTTTTCAGCAGCCATGAGATATCTTGCATGATTCTAAGGGATTTGGCCTTGGAGTTTACATTGGGTTGATAAATATCAGTGTAGATAAGCGGACTTACCTCATTCAGTCACTAAAACATCATTAAAGAAATTTGTCTATGATGGAAATTTCATATTTACCACATATCTATGTTTAAAACAGGGGAATTTGTATATTCAGTTCAAGATCTGCTCCTGAACTCTCATTGACTGTCCCAAAATAAAATCGATCAAGGTCAGTAAACACGGATAAACAAAAAAAATAACAGATATATGGACTGTACTTGATATTTTTGGATTAATTTATGTCATGCACAACTACATTTTTTTTAGTTTAGATAAGAAATGCAAATGTTGTTGTCACTTATTTATAATATGAGCTGAATTCGTTGTGGGAGTGAATCCTTCCACACTGCACCATTACAGAGATCCTACAGAGTTGTAGCTCTCTCCCTTTCCAAAAAATCGGAAAGGGCTACATTATTGCAGCTAGTGGTTGAGGTGTTAGATTTTTTCCTTATTTACTTTTTATGCACAAATTGTGACAAGAAGAAATGTTATTCCTTGTTAACTGAAAGGTCAAAGGGAAATCACTGTGACTGGAAAAAGTCAAATTAATTAATCAAGGTCATCAATTGATATTTATCAAGGTTGAATAATTTATAACTGGTTACTAGATCTGATGTATATTTTTGTGGATGGATGGTCGGGGTAAAGGTTTTGCAGGCAGGTTAAAGGTTAATGTCATACATTCATAAGTAAACATGAAGAAGAGACAGAACTAATAAGAACAAGATCAACACACTTGGTGTACATGTTCTCCAGGGTGTTCAGGGATTTTTTAAGCATCTGTAGAGGGCTGAAAAGTGAAATGTTGAAAAATGTGTGTTTTCCCCCAAAATGACACTTAAAGATTCCAAAAGAATGATTTAAAACAAACACCCCCCCCCCCCCCCCCCCCCCCCAAAGCAAAAAGATTGCAATTCAAACATTTGGTTTAAGAAGATGTCACTCTAAATACTTCTGGTATTTAACTGTGTTCATAGCTTCAATACAATAACACTCTGGATCAGTATTCAATAAATCTGGCAATGTAAATAAAAATGTTGTGTTAGAGTTTGCAGGATAGTTCAAAGCAAGCTTATATTTTTATATTTCAAAACTAAAGGTAGATGTTCAAATTAGGAATACAGGTCCCTTAATCAAGCTGATGAGTAATCAGGTGAAAAATCTATAGAGACTGGAACCGAGATTGGACACAGTCACAATGACAAAAATATTTCTTAGGACCAAATTCTAAGAGTTTTACTTCTATTTGAGAGAAAACCAAAGTATATTGAAATTTTGATGACTGCTTATATTTCATGATTTATTTGCAAAAAAAAAAAAACATCTTTAGCCACCAATTGCGCTGGAGACTGATGTTAAATTTCTATGGTAAAACCTGACTAGGACAGTACTTGGGTTATATAGCTTTACTTGAACATGCCATTGAAAAAGTGGATTTTTTTGAATCATTAGTTAAATCAATTTCAACTAAATGTGCCTGGAATATCGGGACCAAATATGTTTGTGAAATGTATGATTTGCTTCTCAAGATATGCTTTATTAGATAGAAGTCTTTCTTCATTTTGATATTTAACAAGGCCATCTTAGAACTTTATGAGTTTTTAAAGGGTTGTTGGGAGCCCCATTTCCAACAGTAAAAAAATGTGGCTTTCCCAATTTCATTAAAAGAAAATTCCCAAAAGACAGTAAATATCAATATCTTCAAAAGACAGAAGGGAAAAAAAAGTTTGGCTGAATATGAAATAAGCTAAGCAGTGGCATGCAATTGAAGAAAGAAGAAATAGCTCTGATTAGAATTTATTTAGAAAATGATATTTTTTCCAATGCCAGTCAGATATTACTATTTTTTCCCCAAATGGGAAGGCCCAGGCTCTTGATTTGAAAACCTAAAAAATCCCTGACTTAATTAATACCCTTTGGCATTGAGCAAAGTGTTGAAAGAACACTATTAGAACTATTTTTAGACCAAAGAATTTTTCATTTTGATGTTAGAATTTTTCATTTTATGTTAATCTTTTCTCTATACTGATTTTCTGAATATATTGGACAGGCTTATTTTGCAGTGCGATTTTTGCTCTTGTATTCTATGTACTGCAAAAACTAAATTATAAAACAAATTTGAATGCAGGTGACATTTTAAACCTTTTTTTCATTTTTTTTTTTTTTTATGTCAGTTGAAGCTCATTACGGTCAGAATACCTAATTTAACAAGCATGAATATATTTTAGGAGACAGAGGATCATGCAGGTTCACAAATTGATTTTGCCAAAAAGCGGCTGCAGCTGGGCGAGTGCTTATACTACAAGATGTTAGAAAGTATACTGTTTAATGAGAAGAAGCGGATGGATAGCAAAGAAGGCAAATCGGCCCTGTCAGTAAGTTGGCATGAAGTATAGATATCTGTTAACTTGCATAATCTAACAAAAAATAGATGAACAAATTGTAGATGTATATAAAAAAATAAAAGCATGTGGTAATTTGTATAATTGTTGAAAAAGCTTCAGTCTCTTTTACCTTACCTGTGCTGAAGGCTTATGAGCTTTTCTGATCAAAACTTTCTGTTTTCCGCTGTCGCATAAAAGCAGTGGCATAAACTTTTCACATTTTCATCTTCTTCTCCAGAACCACTGGGCCAAATTTAATTAAACTTGGAAAAAGCATCTTTGGGTGAAGGGGATTCAAGTTCAAATGAAAGGCAGTGTCCTTCTCTAAGGGTAGATAATAGCAAAATAGTGGGGGGAAAATACTGAAGATCTTCTCTAGAATCAGCAAGCCGATGTCAATTAAACTTGGTACAAATCATCCTTGGATGAAGGGGATTCAAGTTTGTTCAAATGAAGGGCCATGCCCCCTTCAAAAGGGAGATAAATTAAAAAATAAGGTGGGGTTATTAAAAATCTTTTCAAGAACCACTGGGTTAGTAAAGATCAAATTTCATGGAAGCTTACTGACAGTGCAGATTCAATTTTTTTTTAAATATGGCCCCCGGGGTAGGATGGGGCACAATAGGGAGTCAAAGCTTTATATGCAAATATATAGTGAAAATATTTAATGTGGGCCAAGGTGACTCAGGTGAGTGATGTGGCCCATGGGCTTCTCGATTAACTATGTACATGTAGGTTTTTTTGGTTGAATTTTAGTAAAGATATCAACACTAGTACTCTTTGAACAAAATGCAAAAAGCTTTATTAAATATGCTTACAAAAACCAAAGACAAGATATGAATGAAAAGTTTCAAAATATGACCTGTATTTTTACCTACTTTCTTTCTGAAATGACCAAGGTGTTGACCACGTGAGTGACTTATTAGCAAACCACATACAATATTTCGCCAATATTTTGATCTGTGCCTATAATGTTTTACACATAAATTTCCTCTGATAGGGCCTTGTTTCTTCATATATGAAAGATGAACTTAATGGCAAACGTTTTCTTTCTGATCCTATGGGAAGAAGGCATATGCAATGCATACATAATACTAAGATGTTTATAAAATTGAATTAGTCAAGAATGAACTTAAATATTTCACTGATTCTTTCATCTGGGATGAAATGAATTAATTTATGTTGCATAGCACCATTACAGATGAACTAACCATGTTATCTTCGAAACAAAAAAATCTAAAGTATTGATATGTATGTACCTTTAAAGGTAAAAAGTTGTATAACCAAAAGAAAATAGATAAATTACAAATATTCAGTTTATATAATTGCTGTACATACCTATCAACTGGTAAAACATTACAATGCTGATGATTTAGAAAGATAACGTAAAACCTTTTCAGATGCTTATGGAACAAGAAATTTTCCATAGAACCCTGTTTGCTTGCTGTTTAGAAATAGTTATTTTCTCGTACAACTCTCAAAGGTAAGTATTTGACAATCTCTCACAAATCTTTTCTGATTTGAATTTACTTCATATATATATATATATATATATATATATATATATATATATATATATATATATATATACTCTTTGCTTATAATGGAGGATCTTTGAAGTTGCTGCAGAAAACCAGTGGTTATTTTTCAGATACATTGATTAGAATTTTTTTGCAGGTCATTTCCTTGGATACTGGAAATCTTCAACCTTAGTCCATACCATTTTTATAAAGTAATAGAGATAATTATCAGAAATGAAGAAGGTTTATCTCGAGATGTTGTTAAACATCTCAACCATGTAAGTCACTCAACTAATTGTAAAGATGGAAGTATATACCAGAGTAAACTCATTGTGACCCAAATACTACTGCACTTTTTTATTATTATTATTTTTTGTTTGGGTTTTTTTTGTTTTGTTTTTTTATTTTTTTTTTATTCATTTATTATTTTTTTTGCAATATTTTATACAGTTATCAAATACGTTTTCATACCGAATATTTGGCCCAAAAATTTTCAATTATAAAAGATTGCATGAGATGAGTTTGGGTGTAACTGTAAAATCAAGAATGAGGGGAATATGAATAGTAAGCAAAATGTGATTCTAACCCTTAAAGCTGTTTTTGTACTTCTAGAAATAATGAATAATGAAAGTTTAATATTAGTTCGACAATATATACAAGGGCCAGTGTTTTCCCTTTGCCTTATGCTGATTATGCTTGTTTCAGATTGAAGAAAATATACTAGAGAGCCTTGTTTGGCGAAGCGATTCTCCATTGTGGGACGCCATTAAGGAGGGCAGTGTCCCAGGATGTGAGGATGTTGTACTGCCAGAGCATGATGTCATGAAGAATGTTAAACATCCAGCTGTTATTAGAGTATCAGAATCACAGGCCCAGCAACCAAAAAGAGGTTAAAGCTCATTTGTCTTCTAGTACATGTATAATGTTTTGATATCATGATGTATAAGTGTATGTTTCAGAAAATGTCCTTGCATTATTATTTTGGTAATATTTTATTGGTCTGAAAATAATGCTGCCAAATTGTAACTGTACATTTTTGTATGTCCTGACTCAGAGTAATTAATGTTTCAAAGGAATTTCAGAATTTATTTTATTACCAACAAAATATTGGAAAATGTGAATATTTGTGAACAATTACAGACCCACTGATGTCCCCACCCCCAGGTGTCTCTGCAGCTGACCGATTCAGCTCACCTTCACCAGGAAGTGCCAAAAGAAGACTCTTCAGTGTCCTTACTCAGCCTACAGAAACACTAGTGCCATCAGAAAGCACACCAGTGGAGAGCAGTGCATCTACTACATCTACAAAGACCACTCAGATCATAGCCTTTCAACAGGCTCAAACAAATGATGGCAGACAGGTAGACAAAACACTGTCATCACTTTGGAATTGCATCATTGTAGACTGCACTGAAGATTTAAAAAAAAATATTGCTAGCAATAAATTGCCTCAAAGCATTGAATAATCTTGTTTGAAGAAGTCATCTGATACACTTCACACTCTTGAGAATATTGATGTGTAATGCACTGTCAATTGAGGCTAGAATTGGGAATTTGTTTAATTAACAGACAAAATGAGTGTACAGGTAAATATATATTTTAAAAAATATCAATTTTTGCAGATTCTCATTCCTGTTCATACTATTATCCATTCAGGAGCTAAGGATGACAAGAAAGAGCCTGTTAAAATGAGGCCCAAGAAAACAGGCTCATTGGCTCTCTTCTTCAGAAAGGTTTGTTCAGAAATGGATAGAAAGGTTAATTTGAAATGAATACATGAAACTGAATTTCATATGAGTGATGCAATATATCAATTAAAATATAAACATCAATGATTTTCAGCTGTATCATCTTGCAAGTGTGAGATTACGAGATTTATGTGAACAATTGTACCTAGATGACATTGATTTAAGGAGAAAAATGTGGACTTGTTTTGAGTATGTTCTTGTTAATCATGTGGAGTTGATGATGGACAGACACATTGACCAAATCATCATGTGTGCCATTTATGTCATGGCCAAGGTAAGAAATCCTTAGTAATGTCTATACTTCGATGAATCACATTTCTTCCCCTTTCTTTAAGAGTGATCATATTGTAACACTTTTTTGCAAAAGCCGTTTGTGCATTATTTTGTGTAAACTTCCAACGGCAATGTCTTGTGGGGTAAAATGTATTGCGATACATCACAAAAGTTTATGAATCATCATGTATTACATTTTAGAATTGACTGGTTTTCCACAATATCTATGTCATGTAGAAAAATGTGTTAATTCTGACATGAATGAGTTCAATTTCCTATTGGCCTACCAAATTTACGGTTTTGTTTCACAGTATTAGCATTATAAGGTCATTGCACCTTGTTAACTGAATTTAAAACCAAAATGTCTGCATTTTGTGTTTCTGGAAAGTGTGTACTACAGTGTATATAGAATATGTAATACAAAATATTTTATAATCAGAAAATCCAATAATATGTAATAGCTCCATTTTGTGTATAATGATGGCCATAAAGTATGGTGTATAGTCCTTTGATTCTCTCGTTATTGATGAATGTTTGCAGGTGTCTGACCATCCACAGTCTTTCACAGACATCATGAGGTGTTACAGACTACAACCGCAAGCAGAAAGTCATGTATGTTGAATTTATTTAAATCGGATCAATCTTGCTTAGTTTAAAGGATTCTGATGTTCTTGCTTTTGTTATATGATGTCATTTTACTTACACCTATTATACAGGTGTACAGAAGTGTTTTACTCAGCTGCAGAACAAGACGAAATTCAGGAGAAAGTGACAGCAGCAAAAATGGCACTAGTGGACAGTCTTCTCCAATCAATATAGAGAATGCTGAGAAACGTAAGACCGCTGGTGTCCAAATTCTCTATGGTATTATTTTTATGAGAATTTAAAGTAAACATCGCATGATTTATACTGCATTGCAATATATTGAGAATCACTGAGAAATTGATTTTTTTTTCTTTCTCAGAGCGGTCAGAAAAACTGCCCACCATGCGGTCGTCCAGTACTCTGCCCATCCCTCATCCTGGAAGTCACCCCCCTACTCCAACAATTCTTGTACAGTCTGCTGGTGGTGGTGAAGAAGGAGAGGAAAGAGGGGATCTTATAATGTTTTACAACAGGGTAATTGTGAAGCTTTTACTAATGGTGCAATTACTCAGAATGGTTACATGAGCATGATTGATGTACATATGATTTCTGTTCTTGCAGGTTTTTGTAGAAAAGGTGAAGAAATTTGCACAAAAATTTTCAGCCCAGAAGAATTCCAAGGTCAGTAAGAATGGGACTGTTGAAAATAATCAGTTTCTTAACAGACTATGCAGAATCTGGTAATTCTTTGAAATTTACATGGTCAGTGACCATGGAAAGTAAATATGATTCTCTTCAAATGAGGGGTATACTGCTTTGCATATGTCGGTTTCCCACGATTTGTGCAATGGATAATTGGAGAATGCTTTACTTGGTAGGTTGATACACATCTAAGTCTAGATGATTGCTGTTGCTTAGCAGAACAGTATGTCCAATGTCAGGGTCATTACCTGGGTCTCCAACGCCTTGCTTCCTTTTTGCAGCATATTTTGTGCAATATTGTACTATACATGTAATTCTGGGTGACAGATTTGATAAGACTAAAAGTCTGTACTGTTCAACAATGAGCATGCCAAAAACTTGCCTTTCTGCTGAAGTCTCTACATCGGACCTTCATATTGGATCTTGAACTAAAGTTTTTAGGAATTGGGTCTTTAAGTGGTTTTGTTTTTATCATTTGCTATGCAAATATAATTGTTCAGTATGTAATACTGTATACTGTGATGTGAGAGAAGGGGGCATACATGCTTTTCAATGATTTCTTTGTTTATTCATCAACCTCCTACATTAAAGTTTACCACGTTTCTTGTTATCTAAGAAATGATTTCATTTTGGAAAGTACATAAAGGTATGAACTGTGATGTTTCACACTTGTGTATGCGCTTCATGAAAAGTATTCCGGCATGATGGGTCACAGTTCATACCTCCATGTATTTTTTTTTTTTTTTTTTTTGGATGAAATTTGTTTTTTATATTTTATTCACATTCCACTTTCTTTTCTTTTGGAATTTCCAGTCATTAAAGTAGACACAGAATTTCATTTATTTTTCAAAATTAATATCGTATGTTATGTATATTCTTTTAGGATTGTCCTCCACTTTCACCTTTACCAGTGGTCAAAAGTCAGACTGCTTCTCCCAGAAGAGTGTCCAGTAAACATTCTATATACTTGTCACCACATAAACCAACTCTACTTGCAACACCAATGGCAACTGGATTGTCATACTCTTTCCAGAAGAGTCCAGCAAAGGTATATATTAGTTCAACCAATATTGTACATGTATGTGAAAAATGGTACATGGTTGCAGGCATGTTGAAGTGGGCAGGACTGACTTAAGAACATGCACAGCATTTATGACATTTTTTCATTTTCTATAAAAATTAATTTTTCTTCTTGATAAGAAGAGTTGTTGTATGATATGTGAAATAGGTTTAAATTTTATATTGTAGTAATATTACCGTAAGGTTAGGTAACTCAGGGGTTAATATTACCATGTCTTTGATAGTTCCTGGTTGTTTCAAGTAAAACGTAAAGTCAGTTCTTATGTAATTTCAATTTCAACATTGTACTATGTAAAGTGCAAGTTGATGGGTTCTGGTTATAGCATGTTACACATGCATCATGTCTTGTAGTAATCACCAAGCCTTTAGAACACTATCTTGCATAGTTCACTCGGTGACAGGCTACAATGTGGGTCTGTGTGTCACCTCTGTTGTAAATGTGTCGTGATGACTTAAGTTACATATATTATATAAAGAGAATATTTTTTTAAAAAAAAGAATTTTAATAAAATAAAAAAAGAAAAGAAAAATAAGGGGAAAAAAGGCTACGGTTACCTTTACACGTTTTGCTGTTAAATCTCCTAATACACCATTAATGTCGTTTAGGGACTGGCACACATGATTACATCTGGAACTAATGTGTCAATTTGAGTATATATTTTGAGTAACTGTTGTTGAACTCTGTGGCTTGGGTTTACAAGCTGTGACTGAAAATTGCCAAACAGCCATCATATGGTTGTATTCAACACAGTGGAAAAATAACCTGACTTTGGCATGTCTCTGTATTGATAGATTTTCTTTCGAGATCAATTTACTTGTATGTCCTTATGTTTCTTTGTAGGATTTAAGAGCTATTAACAATATGATCAAAATGAAAGACTTCAGGGAAGGCAAAAAAATTCTGGGTAAACGTCAGCTTGATGTCACGGAGGAGGACGAAGGTCCACAAACCAAACAGCTGTGTACAGGGTTTTCCTTCTTAAAGCGCTTACAGAATGTTAGCAGTGAGAGACAGGAGGCCCATGTCTTGAAGGTGGATTAAACAATTTCCAGATGTCCTCTATTCATTGCAATATTGTTTTACACCTGTCTGTTATAATGATCTCAATTCCAGTTTTCTAATGCAGTATACCTTTAAACAGTTTGTTAAAGAAAATCAAATTCCATTTAATGCTTGATTTATGAATGCAATATTCTGGAAGTTTTGTTCCAGAAATTTGTAGATGTGTAAAAATGTGTGCAATCCTTACAGTCATATCGGTAGGAAGTGGAATAAACTGCTTTCTTTCTGTGATCTATTGTCTCTGTCTAAAAGTAATAGGAATAACTATAGACGACACTGACATAACACTGTGTAGCATCATTGTGTATTTTACATTGGAATGGAGTTCTATTATGAATAGTGCAAATAATTTTTCTGTATTATTGTACAGTATGTAAATTTAATATGTACAGTAACAATTTGTATAGTCAGGTTTTTTTTTTAATATATATATATATAAATAGGCAATGTGTGTAAAGATTTCTTTGGAAATATTTTATTTGTAGAAACTATAATATGTATTCCATTTTTAGCATTTTATAAATTGCATGAATGCATCGACATTTTAACAACTTTGTCATATCATGGTTTTCTGATTCTTATAGATATACAATAGTTTATCTTATCAATCCGTCATATGTCTGTTGACAAATAGGACATGTTCGTGTACATCTCGTGTCAAATTATAAACATAGTAGCCCTATGGATCTATACTTCAGTAACTAATCAAGTAATATACACATCCTTTCTTTGTCAGCAATCATATTCTAAGTCATTATTAGGGTGCTAGTTGTGTGAAGAGAAATGTGAAAGGGGGGTGGTGAAAATGTTGTTTATCAACTACCATGAAATTGAGAATTTTTAATGTAAATTGCTTATGATATGAGAGATACACTGTGTATCTAAAGGACTATGTGTTACATTACCAATGTAAGCCCCCTTAACACATTGAAAATTATATAGCAGTCTCACAAACTTACTGTCAAAAATACATATATAGACGTTGATAAGATTTATTTCCACAAACGTACTGTCAAAAATACATATATAGATGTTGATAAGATTAATTTCCAAGTCATTACAAAGTGACCTGTGACATTGCTAGAATTTGTAACATGAACTTGCATCATTTCATTTTGAAAATTTTTGCCTAGTAATTATAAACTTACCATTTTGGAATGTGATTTAAGAGGCAAATGGTAGTGTTGCATATAGTCCTGTCTTTTGGAAATGATGTATTTATATTGTGCTTGTTTTAATATATATTAAATTTAATGTGCGACAAATTTTTAAAAATTCCCAACTTTCTTAGAATGTAAGTTGAGTGTTGCATGAAGTGCGATCAATTCTTCAGTTGTGCACATTTCAAATACTCTTGTTATGAATGGAATCACAATATGGAAAATGTCATATAGTGAATAAAATATACAAAGAGAAGTTTTGCTTATCCAAAAGTTTTAGGAAGTACAAAGTTGTATTCAAAGCATAGCAAATGGTTTTAAGAGACCCAATCATGGAATTGATGATGTAATAGGAAGTAGCATGCACAATAAAATATAATTCTGGACTTCAACTCGTGAAAGTTTCAAGTGTAAAATGTTTGGCTTCAAATCATTTACCAGTCGTGTTAATTTGATTGTCTCGGAGAGTTTGCAAAACACTCGTTGTCATTGATGCCATTTTTTTTACCATCACTCGCGGAGAGATTTGGAACCTGCAGAGCCCTTGCCAAATTATCACTATAACGTCACTCAGTAAACACCCAAAGAAGAAATCAAACCTGCACACATAAGCAGCCACTCCCCTAATTCTGTTTCTCATTTCTACCTCGCGCACGTATTTGAGGCTTTCATCCCAAACATTTCTTAGAATTTCATAGTTTGACAAAATGCTCAAAAATGTGTCTGCTTTTATTGTCCATCTTGTGGGACACAAAACCCTTATTCCCGCTGACGTTTTTTCTAGATTTTGGGTATTTTTTAATGTTTTGGAAGTCATCTCCCTTCTAGGAGATTCTTTAATCATCTTCGTTATATCCTTTACAATGTCCAGGGTGTCTCTAAGTAACTTGCATCCCTTAATAGAATCGCTTCAAGCTAGGTTAAGAGCATGACCATAACAGTGTATGTAAAGGGCTCTGGGTTCAAGTGCATGAAATTGTGTTGCAACACCTGTCTTTGAACCAGCCATGTCATAACACTGGCCTCGTACTTTATTGATGGGCAGATCGAACCTCAGAAGGGCATCTTTAATTGCTAGAGTTATTGAATTGGCCCCAATGTCAGAAAGGCAGTACATACCTATTAAATCTTCATGAGTGGTGAAATTTTGATCAATCCATCAAATGAATGAAACAAATTGCTCTTTGTTGGAAGTATCTCGTGTATCGTCTGCCACTACTGAACAGAATGCAGACATTTTTATGAAAGTAACAATTTGTTAAAAACTTGCAACCCCATCACCTTTGTGTACCTGGAGCAACATACTATATTGTCTTCCGTTGTAGCCATTCCTGAAGCTGGGGATCGCGTTTAGCCTCCAGCACGAGAAGGTGTTTAAAGTTCATGTTTATATCGTCTTTGTCACCCTGAAGAGCAATTCCTTGTCGAGTAAGAAACTTCAAAATGTTTGTGTTTTTAAGCAAATTATCTGTTGGACTTCCTCTCGACTTCGTGCGTCTTTGAAAGAACATCTTTTCTCCAACATCTTTAACCTCCTCCTTTATAATAAACTCCCTTTCTATTGCCTCTTTATGGCAATTACTTTTCTCGTGTGTGGCGAATTTTGTGGTTGCTTTCCCCCCCCCAGTTTTTAAAACCACTTGATATGAAAGCTTTTTCTTTCTTGTGACAACTGAAAGTCTTCTGATGAAATGATTTTATGCAAGGAAAATGGAATACAACACTTCCATATAATGTAACCAAGACCACAGGAGGCATTGAAAGATCTCATCTTTTTACCAAACTTTTTTGCTGGAAAGAAAATATTCCGTGGCTGATTTGGGGTACTACCGATCTCTGGTGTATGCCATTTTTCATGTACAACCTGGGCCTAGAACTAGTATTCCTGAGATATCATCTGAAGAAGAAACAATAAAGGAAGCAACCTTGACATGTTTGTCTGTTTCTTTGTTTGCAGTTTTCTCGAATTTACCTGTTTCAATAGACTCCTAATTTGTGTTAGACTCCAAGAGTGGGGAAGGACTATCTCGTGGTTGTTTTGGTACAAATGAGCGATGAGGTTCAGAATCTTCAAAGGATAACCCCGAACGCTTTGAAAGAAGTTCCTCATGCTTGTGAATACAGGCAACAAAATGATAAGGTGTCCAACCATCTATTTTTGTAGCAATTTGAGTCCACATGATGTGGATCGCATCCTGATATTCTTGTCTGTTTACACAAGGGTTTTGCACCTCGGGGAAAATCGACATGATTGGTTTCTGCAAAACGTTAGAAGCTACGAACATATGTATAAGGCTTGAATAGCAACCATTCAGGTTTTTTGGTTTGTTTCCTTTTGTAACGAACCAATCAAATCACCAGTAATTAAACACTCTTCTGACAGGGAACTTTCAAAGACATTTTGAAGTGACCTTTTGTTTGTAGACATGGTCATAAAAGTGTTTTCATTCGTGTAGCACTTCAGGTTTGAAACAAGTTCAAACACAATTCGTACCCTCATTTCCTTACAATTGTTCTCCTGTCCAAACACAAAAAGAGAGAGTTCTGAATAAACAAATTCCCATCACCATATATCTGAATCGGGATACGCTCAGAAGTAGCATCATTTGAATAAAGCTCTGAGGAAACGGCATCTTTTCAAATATTCGAAGTTGGGATATTAGGTATGCTTGTTGGAAGAGGATATTTTTTTTTAAATTTTGCCCTTTGAGTCTAACAAGAAAACTTAGTGCTCCCCATCCCTTTTTTCCCGCATTCCTTGCTTCTTTGTGCACTTTTTCGAAAAATGCTTTTCTTTCGTCCGTCTGGGCATACATTGTGAAATATAATCAAAGTTAAACGGTGTGGAAGGTTGATCGTACACTGATACGATAGTGTCTACTCTTGGACCAAGAATGAAACAGGTCTTGACAGCCCGAGACTACAAGCTTTGAAAAAGTTTTTACATGTCATGACCTATGTCACATTGGGGGTGTTACATCACTGATAAATAGTACTCCACACATTGTCGGGTTTACCTTTACCATAAAAACTGTGATGATAAAAAAGTCAACAATTCATCATATTAGCTTTACAAAAAGATTTTAAATATATACTGATATTCGGGCAGTTGAGCATAGGCATTTTTGTATCAAGATGAAGTTTCTATGGACAAGCTATCTAATGAATTATTTAGACCTTGAAAGTTAGTCAAGGTCACACATATTGGATACCTTTTGATCAGTCGTCCCTTGTGCGATTTTTTCATTCATACGAGTCGTCACAAATACCGGTAAAGGACTTTAAAGGACACTTGAACAGTGAGGGTACTTTACCATGCCAACACCTTTCGCGACACAACTTACGGTCATATCCGAAATATCCTTGACTTTCACTCCTAGTGCCGGGCACTTGGCAAAGGAACAGTCACTACACATCATAGGTTTGATGCCAGATGGGGAGCTGGGAATAAGAACCGAACCAGTACCTCATGTATTACGACCGTTTGGATGATGACCCAAGAAATGTTAAAGAATTAAGTGTTTTTCATTATATTTTTTTTTAATTAAAGCTAAAGGACAGTCACACTGACTGACTCGGAGTTTCATTGAATTAAATGAACTTTCTGCTTAAAAATTACATTATGCAATATGTGACTTTTACTATTTTTTGGGGGGAAAAATATTGGGGGGGGGGGGGGGGGGGGGGCATGGTCATATTAATTATTAAGACACTAATGATGTTTATTTGTTCATTAATGTGTCTTGGAAACAAAAGAAGTACTGACTGGGACGTTTGTATGTCCAAGGGCGATAACTGCTGAAAGGGCAATTGTCAAAGTAAAACTTGACCTATTCCTTGTCAAACCAAACACTGAAATCTACTAAGTCAGCAAGTTGTAAAGATACAAACTAAAAATCTGCTTACGATCTAAAGGAACGTTTGAAAAAAAAAGTCTAGAAAACGGTTATTTAGAAATTTTCAGAGATCTGTAACCAAATTTATATTTCCAATGTTTTTGCCTTTGATATCTTTACCAATTGCAGTGATGGCCATTTCCTCACGATTGCAATATATTTGTGAACAATGCTTTTACCAATTTCGATAGTACATCTATGTAAATGGTCAGGATTTCTGACTAAATAATGAAACTAGAACATAAATAAAAGAAATAAATAGTGGTTGTACTAATCATGCCAATTCAACTGCTCACCCAGATACATGTAGTTCAGTGGTAGAGCACCTTTCTGACTTATCAGTTTTCTATTTAATGTGCTTCATGAAAAGTATGCCAGTATGAAGTGTTCCAGTTCATACCATTTTGTATTTTCAACAAAGACCTATAGGTGAGTTAATAATCACTTTACTTTTGACTTTAGTTAGACCTTGTGTATATGAAATCTAAAATAATTTTCCAGTTCTGTTTATCAAAGCAAAATTGAACATTCAGCATAAGTGTAAAACACTTGATGTGTTCTTACAACACAAACTGAAAGTGCCCATACTGATGAAATGCTTTACATGATATATGTTCTATTAACACTATATGACTATTTTGGACCCATCCTAGAGTCAAAGGTCAAGGTCACCACATCAAGATTTTCGTGTCAATGCCAAAAGGAATACACATACTAAATATCAAAGCTCTACCTCTTTGGGTGTAAAAGATGCGAGCAAGGTTAAAGTCTTTTGCCACTGAAAAATGGACAGGTCAAAAACTAGATGCCTCCAAATCTTCATTCCGAGGGCATAAAAAGGTGAATAATTATATCCAAAAGTTATATCTTTGGTGAAAATAGGTCAATTGACATGAAGCACTTAATTTGGTCTGCAAGCCATCAATATAGAGATATACTCTAGTACCAAATATTTACTCAATGCCTGCAAGAACAGAATAGGAAAGTCCAGAAAACTGCTTACGACAGATGGAAGGGGGTGACATTATGTATGGCAAGGCTCTCCATTCTAATAAATCAGTCACAATAGCTTAGTGGTTAGGAAACTCCCATTGCAACTGAAGATCCCAGGTTCAGTTCTTGATCCCTGCACCATGTCAAACCCCAAGACATTTAATAAACACGGTGACTGTTCCTTCACTATTACCACACACCATTAAAAGTGAAAGTCAAGAGACGTCTGGAACCCCATGCCACAGCAAACAATTACATAATAAAGATCCCTCACATTTGCAGCTTTAAGTATTATGTATAGGTCAAAATTGATGGCACTTGTACAGCTGTATGAGTGAAAATGTGAATTCCCATCAACAAAGAATACTTTGGACCAAGTTTGATTGAAACTGGCTCAGTGATTCTGGAGAAGTTGGAAATTTGAAAAATCAATGTTGACTAATAACCATAGAAAAATGCTGTAGATAAGCTTTACCCAGTCTATGGCTCAGGTGAGCTAACAATATTAGAATGATCTGCTGACTGAAATTCAATATTCATTAGTCTTAAGTTTCATTTAATTTCAATGGTGTACACAATTAAGAAGAAATCACCTTTGATTGCCACAAGTATGAATAGTCTATGAAGTAATTTTTTTATTCATTTTTAAAGTTTGTATAACATAAAGTATAGTATTCAGCTTTTACAAGTAATGTGTGTAGCCATTCTTATCTTCAAAACAAATTTGAATAATCTAAGGAGTTGCTTGAAATTTTGACATGCAAGAATAAATGTCTGTCATTGTATTGGAAAGAAAATTCTAAAATAGTCTAAATCTCAGTGTTTCAAGTCGCACATTATTTGAGTATGCTTGATAAAGAAAGTCTTCATGGAACACGAACTGTTTAAACTTCTTTGTTTTACTCTGTGGTGTCTGTTACTGTCGTCTTTTTTATCTTCTTCCAGTACTGCCATGCTCAAGGGATGCACCACTGCGCATTACCTAGCAAGGCTCTGTTGATAGTGTTACATCCATCATGGCCAACATCTGATATGGTGTGGCACCTGTTACTGCCTTCCTGCTAGGATTGTAAAGCTGGAAGATGTACCACTGAGCATCAACTTGCAGTGGGGCTCATGCCGTATCTTCAATCCAGTGCAGTATCCTCCATCCCTTTCTCTGTTATTTTCAACATAATTTTACTGCCTGTAGCCTGTTCACCAACAAAATCATGCATTTCATTTGTAAATCAAATTTTTCATGGTAAATACATGAACTTGAAATGGAAATTTCAAGTTATTCATCTTCAAATTACTAATTAGATGAGAAAAACTTGACAGAGACCACAGAACTACATATCCACCAGTTACTAAACGAGAGGCACAGGGCCCACATTGCTTACCTGAATCACCTTGGCCCATATTAAATATTTTCCCTATATGCATGCATTATTTTGATCCCTTAATGTGGCCCCAACCTACCCCTGGGGGACATGAATTTAACAAACTTGAATCTGCAATACGTCAGAAAGCATTAGGAATTTTTTTTTATATAAAAAATCTGAGAAAATACAAAGACAGAGCATTGATGCACAGAAATAAATAAGCTGTAAATCAGAGTTTTATAATTGATGGATCTGTAGCTTTCTGATCTATCCAAATCTTTTCCCAGAGGGCTACAATTCTGAATCAAATTACTAATGTAATGTAAAATTCTCACCAATCTTGAGCTCTTCACCAACTTGACTTCTCTGACAGCTGGCGTATGGTTCCTGTGATGGGAGATTATCAGACGACTGTGGGGGACATGTGACCACGTCTTACCTAGACTGACCTTTCCATCACCAATAACATTGTTTATCACCTGTGTAACACTATGTACAATAACCTGGTTATCATCAAATAACATGAATGGTACAAATACGTATGCTTCATAATTCATTGAAAATAATTTCTTTGCGCATTTGTATATAATTTAACGTTGATCCATACAAAATTGTCAAGTGTAATCAACACCAATTATTTTTAAGGAAAATTTTGCTACCAAAAAAAAAAAATAAAAATATGTACAACATTTTAATACAAACCAGAACTGCCAGACTGAAGTCTGCTGCCAGATGTTTCATTGTAAGAGAAAGCTGGACCATAAGACTCTGTCCTGAAACATATGATTATCCTTCAGTATACATTTATATTCCGATAAAGAGATGTTTGTAAACAGTATCTAAACAATTCCCCCCAAAATGAAATATATTGTGTTAAAGTCTTCTTTTGGTTAACTGTTTTATGTCCCTACAAGAATTTTTCACTCAAGACATCATGAATATATGAATTATGCATTGCACTCTGGGCCATAGTATCACACCATGATACAGAACCCAAGTTTTTAAGGTCTCACTCAAAAGATCTGTGACTCATTTTATAAATGCTTATTGTTTGGTACAGGAGCAGTCACTACCATTTTTACATCTGAAATTTGACATGTGGCCTTGAACCCATGACTTCCCATTCACAAAGTGAACACTCTAACCACTATGCCACTGAATTAAATTTAAATTTGTCAAAAAAAAACCCCCAAAACAACAAAACAAACCACAGCGATTTTTAAAACCAGATTAGCTCATCTTACTTCTACTACATGTACTTCAATAAGAAAAAAAAAAAGGGGGGGGGGGGTGGCAAATTACAAAGATGGAATACATGTATACCAAAATCAGTTAACTGCATTACCCAGATTTTCAACCCTGGGATATTTTTCATGGGCAAGACACAAAAGAATTATAAATGGAAAGTTAATCAACTGTACTATATACAGTGGACTCTCAGATATCTGGATCCTTCAGCTTCCAGATCAAATTTTTTTGAAACAAATTTCAAAATTGTCATTTTGTCTTGTTTATCCAAAATCCCCCAAATATTCATTTTTCTATTACATTTTGGTTGATTTATTCAGATTTTTGTTGATGTTGGTAAGCTTTAATATGCTGCTGTTAATTGTGCTGTCTATTTTCAAAAGTCAATCAGATCACCAGTGACTCGCAGTGAGATTAATCATAAAACATAGTTACATGTAGGTGTGTCCGAGATTCTCATTTCTCTGTCATGCACTATTGTATTGTCAATGGAAATGATTTTCCATATCACAAGTTTAAATGTTATCTGCAAATTGTATACAGTAGTATTATCAACTGTATAGTTTATAAATCGCAATATGTAAACTAATATTGTCGACAAAAAATTAGTTTACATTTTGCTACTTGTAGACCAGACTCAAAAGTTTCATACCAGTCACATTCTCTCTATATATGTACAGTATTTTACATACCATCTTCAATTAATAACTTACATCAAATTTACACCTGCACTAATGTGATCTCACCTAGGATGATTCATGTATGTGCCATTAATGTCAGATTGAGAGTGAATGAGCATTCAGTTTAAAAGGAGACTTTAATAATGGTCTGCCTGTGTAAATGCAAAGCTGTACAAGATATAATTGCTTTGTAATAAATTTGATGGTGGTTTGGTCATTAGAAATTAGCAATGACAATTATCACTATGGCCATAGTTCAGCGGTGCATTAGACATTGGTCATCAAATGCTCTCAAGTTGCAATCATGTATACACCACTGACCAAGTTTACCAGTGTTTATATTTTTTGAAAAACTGTTAAATGCAGATTACAGTATTTAAGGAGATAAAACATATCATATGTTAACTTCTTTATCCAGTGGATATCACCCATTACATGTAATTTAATTATTACACTATGTTTTCCTACGCTGTTTGTGATGTAAATATTTTCTTTATGCATAATTGTGATGTGACTACAGGTGTTACATGGCTTTGAAGGCCAAGCAGTAATGTAAATAAAAAAACTAGGGGGGGGGGGGTGTAACATGTGATAAAAAGAGAATCTCCCATGGTTTGTGGTTAGATATGATTTATATCCAACTTGTGTATGTGTTTTCTACCCCATGTAAAGGCTTGGAAAACACACAATTCATTGGATATAAATCATATCAAACCACAAACCATGAAAGATCCTATATCAATGTAATGAAACATTCTGATTATGAAAAGCCATATACATGAAATGTCAAGGCAATTCAGATATCCAAACACTTCACTTATGCAGATGATTTGACTGGGAACTATAATGTCCAGATAATGAGGCTCTACTGTATGATAAATCACAATACTGTGAAGGTTTTAAAAACAAAAAAGAATACAGCAACTTTTAACTACACGTACCATCCATCTGCTGTCCACCTAGTGTAGGGTAGATAACTGCTGTAACGCTGTCCACAATAATCAGCTTGAGAGTCTCAAAAAATGAATCATCCTGTGATGTAAAGCAAAACCATCTTTAAAAAAGAGGTCAACAGGCCTTAAAGTCACCTGAGTACCATAGCCCATACACAGATCTGTCAGGGAGTCTCATAATTACATTTAAGGTCATTCTGGAGTCTTGTGCACAGCTTTATGATCTTTCTAAATATGCATACCATTCCCATTTAATTACAATAGAGGAAAAGATGAAGTTTGAAGCATTTAAATCAACCCTTATTCAATCCCCCCTCACCCTCTGATGAATTACATCTGTAATTTTGGTAGATAGCTGTAACCTCTCCTCCTCTACACGTGTATTCATCTTTCATTGAACATCAAAAGTACAAAAGAGGATTTTTTCTTAAGCATTATATACTCTATGAAAATATGGTCAAGTTAGCCCCCCCCCCCCCCCCCCCCCAGTTTCAAAAAATCTTGTCATAATCATAATACACAAAAGTAAAAAATTGTCAAAATACATAAGATTACAGGAGATTTCTGCTGCGGAAGTGAAGAAAACGATTTTTCAAGATTTAATATATTTACACCATATAGCAATATTGGTCCCTCCCCAAGTCTGAACCCTGACCCAGCCAGGGGCAATGCATTTCACAATTTACTTATTTGTAGATTAAGGCTTCGTGGGCATCATAACCATGCATTCAGTTTATCTTTCACTACTTTGCGAAGTAAAGAAAAGGATATTTTCTAAGATTTAATGCATTTTAAGTGTATATGGACACATTGGCCCCACCCTAGGGCCTAACCCTTTCACTCAGGTGCCACGATTTTCACAACTTAGGTAGAGTGCCTCATAACTATGCAGTTAGTTTTTCTCATACATACATGTATGTGGAAGGAAAGGAGATTTTATAAGATTTAAGACATTTAACTATGTGGCCATACTGGCCCCACTCAAGGGCCTAAATCCCTAACCCAAGGTCAAAATTTTTATAAGTAGAAAGCTTCATAGACATCATAATCACATTTCATCTTTCCTCACACTTGTTTGAGATTAAAGAAGATTGTCCAAGATTTAATACATATACACTAAAGGGACATATTAGCCCCACCCTTGGGCCTAAATCCCTAACCCAAGGGCCATGATTTTCACAATTTATGTGGAGACCTTCATGGACATCATAACCACACATTTGTTTGGTTTTTTTTTGTTTTTTTTCACATATGAGGGAGTTGAGAAGACCATTTTTTGAAAATTTGGCAATTTTTTGCAGTTTTGGTAACACCCATGAGGCCCTGGAGAAGCTAAGATCATAAATTTCACAATTTACATTCCTCTTATCCTAAAGAAGCTTCACACCAAAAATGGTGACAATTGGTCTTGTAGTTTTCATACTTGAACAGCAAGAGTGGACCACTTATGAGGTATTTAAATATGTTTCTTCACAACACCTTGAGGGCCTCCATGGCCGAGTGGTTAGAGCACTGCGCTCAAAATCACAAGGCCTCTCACCTCTAGTCGGCGCAGGTTCGATTCTCGCTCACGCCGATATATGTGAGGAAGTTTGCCAGTTTACTTTCAGAAGGTCGTGGTCTCTTCCCGGATACATTGTATCTAGGTTCTCTCCTCCACCTACAAAAACTGAACGCCACCAGATAACTGAAAAATTGTTGAGTGTGGCGGAAAAACAACAATCAATCACAACACCTTTGCTATCATTCAAAATCAAGTGATGGAAAAATGCATTTAAAAGTCCAAGTAAGCAGGAAGAATCCTTTGAATTCCAGATGATCTTCAAAGTGCCGTTCAGAGCAAGTTGATGCATTCATATTGTTCAAAATTGTAAGTATCTATATGATTTTTATCATTTTATTGCAATGTGTTTTAAAAAACATTTGATTAAAATATGGAAAATGAGCTGCAGTGTCTCTCTTCAATGCATGTGGCCCATGATTTCTACTCAAAAGCAACCATTATTGACAATTTTCAGAAGGGTGTTATAGAATCAGTTTCTGGATTAAAAAAAAGTTCAATTCTATTTTTTTTTTGACTATTTATATTTGACTAAGATGAAAATCAACAATGCTACAGAATTTGAAAAATATGAAATGTTTATGGGAATATAGAAATCACCAACTTCACAGAATTTGAAGAATGTTCACATTTCAGGCCATGATGGCATTTGTCACATGACACCTTGTCCCTCTATAAGTTTTCTCCCACACAACAAAGAAATTACAGTAAAATCTGTGTATACCTTTATAACCATTTGTTCCTTAATTGTTTGCAGTGCTGAAATCAGTTGAAAAATGTCAAATGCTTCCACAACTTTCACAGACTGCAGAATGTTCTCCAGATGCTTCAAGAAAAAAGAACAATCATCTTAAACAAAGTGTGATTCAATGTTCCCATCTTTCCAACTGACATTATTTATCACTGTAGAGTTGTAAAAATACAGGTATATATAAATCATATTGATAGCAAGTCTGCATAGTGTCTTGTCAGTAACTCAGTATGAGTCATGATACTTTGTAGCGAAACATATATTGCTCGTCTGTATTATCATAGGTATCATATGGCGAGGTAGCCCATGATACTCGGGTATAAAATATATCAGTGAGGAAAGTCTTATACTTAATGATTTATCAGGTACATGCATTATACACTGTACAATAGTATTTCTGAAAAATTATTATTATAAAGATTTTAGTTACAAACAATTGTCCGGAAAATAGGGGTCACATGTAAGATCCAGGTTAAAGAAGTCTAAACTGGTGACAAGCAATCATCTGAAAATTATAAGTAACACAAGTGTCTAAGCATGATGGGAGTGTGCATCATCTACACTAGTCTGTTATGGGAAATGTAAATGCCGTAATTATTTTAGCCACAGTGTTTGACTCGTATTACCTACATTTCCCATTTACAATTCAAACTATCAGGTACATTTTAACTGTACACATTCTTTAACTCAAAAGTTAATCCTGATAATATATGATCAGAAAAATATACAGTTTAGTTGCCACTTGCAGTATTGTGCAGTCTTCTGTTGTTATGGCATGTAGAGTCCCTTTCATATAGGGCTTATAATTGCTACAAGATATTTGAAACTCAATTTATTTTCTGCTTTAAAACTCCTTAATTTCACTGTACAATGATAAACTACATATATAATTTAATATAATCATGCAAGAACTGAATTAATCATATGCATCCCTTCCAGTTTGGTTGAATGTGAGCAACTTTTTTAGAGTAACTGATTAATCATCAGTGGAACTCACATCTACAAACCCAGCAAAGGTTATACCAGCCATAAATCATGATCAAATCTTAGTACCCTGATCTACAAATTGTAGCCTTAGGTATTAGCTAGCTAGTGAGATTAGTGTGGATTCTTACTTCCTCTCCGTAAAAAGACTCTGCTATTTCAGCCAGTCTGTCTGCCGAGAAACCACCACATGTGTCTATGTACACTACATTCTGCTTGGCTGTCATAACCACAGAAACACAGCAACTTAGGCAAAACTATGAGAAAATATGTATTTATGATGTATATAAATGGTTATATTCATATTCCTCACTTTCAAAAGTTTCCACCTAATTTTCACACACCTTTCAATGAACGTAAGCACATCTTGTAGAAAGTCATACAAACCTAAGTGTTTAAATATATTGTAATAGTATTTAGGAACATTTCTAAAAATGCAGTGTAATAAAATTTTGTGGAATATTATATATATGTACTATTTACTTCTTGAATTTTCAAGTTTCCAAACAAAGCATACTCATAGTTACCTGTGTTTTACCTGAGGAAATTTCTCCTGCAACCTCTGTAACTTCTGATGTATAAAGCCCACCATCCAGTAATTCATTCAACCTATTTGAAAACACAATTTGATTTGATTTGTACAATTATTCTGCTTTCAAGACGTGTTTGTTTCTTAGATTAATCCATTCATCAAATCTGATCCTCATTAATAAAATGTCCCTATTACGATATCACAGTTAGTACTTGTTTTCATTGCAGGCTGTGTACAATTAAACAATACTGCTGGAGAGACTGAAAACTAATTCACTTATCTGAGTCAAACACTCAGCTTGCCTTTTTTTAAACTTTTGAAAAGTTTTATCAGCAAAACTTTATATTTCTGTGCGATTTCCTGAATTTTTGTGAATATCATATTTTACAATGTACATGTACCAACCATTTTCAAATACTTGTTTATATGGTATTAAATAGATGGAAGTTAAATATAAGTGATTGGATCATGAATCTGGGACCCCTGCATTACCAGTCAGGTGCTCTACACACTGTACTGGCCTAACCAGCCTTACAGTCAACCCGCCACCTCACCTTAAAGTAACTCGCTTGCAAAAGTTCCTTGATAAATGTAAATCAACAACACTGATCTCACAAAAATAGTCTTGTAACAATGTCCAGATCTACAGTAGTGAAAATGAGGAAAAGTGCATGGAAGGCTTGGCCTCTCTTTTTAAATTGTGTTGAGATTCCATTCTTCAAAACTATTCAAAATAGCAAAGTCTATCCTGTAACTTAGAAAAATTCTAAGCATAAATATTAACTGTAGTACTGGAAAATTTACTGGTTAATTTCATATCAGAATAATCTAATACATAGTAGTAGTTAGGGCTATATGGACTGTGGACATCAGCCTGGTTAGAGCACCTGACTAGTAATACAGGGGTCCTGAGTTCAATTCCCAGTCTAGCTATAAAATTTTCTCCTTTACATTTCATGCTGTTGACCACTCCTTCACTAAGGTTAAAATCCTGCCAGGAGCAAAAGAATCTGGGTTGTGTGTCTTTGAGGTCAAAAGATGAAGACAATTTAAGGCGAGAGGAAAATGTAGTAGTTAAAGCTATATGGACCATGGAAATTGGCTTAGGTAGCTCAGTGGTTAAAGTAATTGACTTGTGATACAGGGGTCCCGACTTCCAGCCATTTTCCTCCTTTCCTATATTACAAGATATATGTGTACTAACCTGGAATTGAAATTTTTTTTTTTTACTAATAACCAAAATCACACTTTTTTCAACTGAGCATTCATGTTAACATTCTATTTACACATTATTGATATTGCAACTAAAAAAGAAGTTTACTTATTGACTGAAGTTGGTAATATTGATGATGAATCAATGGCTGTTTGGTAGAAGTCTGTACCATTCACTGGAAATGTAGAAAACCGAGCCAGTAGAAGTCTTCTTATTACAACAAGATCCTGTGAACAAAATATGAGAAACTTGATATTTAAGACAAGGCAGTACTACATATATGGAATGAGAGTACCAACCCCTCAGATTGTTTATACCGGATATAGTTTACCCAAGAAAGAGTGGAGGTAAAAACGAGTAGATATTACATGATTTTTGGCACAGGAAATTATGAGGGTAGGTAATAATTTTTAAAGTAGTGGTATTTGAGTGCAGAACTGCAATAAGTTGTAAAAGAGCCAAATTTTGAGTTCTAAAAGCAATGGGACCCTATATATTTTTTGTGATTTTTAATCAGTGCTTGGAATGAACTTTCATATGAGGCAAAGCATTTCTTTGAAATCACTATAGTGAAATAGCGAGAGGGCCATAGGTTTGTATAGGGCTCTATGGGAAAATAATTGGTACTCTTTTCCCTATAGAGACCCTATTTCTGACTTGTCACATGACTTAAAAGTAAAGAGTAGTAATTCTTTCAGGTATATTTGACATATGGATGACTTCTTTCAACAACTGAAATTAAAATTGGACCAAAAAAGTGAGAGGGTGGGGGGACAGGGGGGTGACCGTATCATTTGGAAGGGTGCAGTCGCAAGTAGTGGATATGGGGTGATGAAGGTGACATGGCCAGAGGAGGTAGGAAGCTGGAAAAGGTGCACCGTGTGGCTCTTATGGTAGAGATGCGCCTGACAAAGTCACAGTTCCCAGGTGGATACCTGGAGGTTAGCCATTTCTGCCATAAGAAGCTGTGTGTTAACCCAGTGCACCTAGTCATTGAGGCACATGCCACTAACTTGGAGATGCATTGTTTCTGTCAGGGGATTTGTTGTGAGACACACCTACCAAATTGCATCATTTAATGTAATTGATTAAGAAAAATAGAAATGCTATTGATTTGGCTTTGAATAATTATGCTTGGGATTTCCAATTTTTTTGGCTCGGGCTCGAAATTCGCCCAACATAACATTTTTCTGGTACTTCGCTTCTTCTTGATGCTTCTCATAAAGTTTCTATAATTTTTTTCGTTTAGCAATTCTTTTAAGTTTGTGGGCTGTCAATTTTTGATAAGATTTGCTAGATTCATATTCTTTTTGTATTTTATTTAGGGTTTTGTCCACTGAACCACCAGTGGGAATGGCAGTACCTACCCCTGCACACAGATCTGGAATAGAGTTTCCCGGACCATTATCAGAGGAGTGGACAGCACTGTGCACCCAACCTGAGAAGTTTCATGTAAATGTTACATTACGAGGCAGTGATCATCACAGGGTTCAATTAAAGCTTTCAACTTTTTGAGAGTTGCTGTTTTTGATCGTCTTGGCCAGCCTTTTTAAGATGCAAGCATGGAGGAAGTCCTCATTCTCAGCTGAACAGGTTATTTAAAATGGTCACTTAGATATGTACTTTTTCTTACCCAGTTACTTTTTATCCCGCCTTTGCACACCAGAGAGTGTTTTCTGCATGACGCATGATCACCCATATAGCAATGCACTATAGCAAGTTTGGCATATGAGAGTTTGTTTTTCATCTTATCAGCATCTCCTGCAAAGACCTTGTTGGCTTGATTGATCTCGGTCGTACATCTGTCAACTGCATCTAGGACAAAATTGTGCAGAAGTTTGATTCTTTTAACCTTGTTTCTTCCAGGCATTATTTGTACCAGCTTTTCGTCTCTCTTGATAGACTCTCTTATGTTCTCAGACAAATGATGAGTGTCGATGTAATGAAATGGCTGTTTTTTCAGAAGCCCATCCTGGTACTGGGAATGTGCCGTTCAACTCGGTGATTACGTCCTGTACCTCGAGGACAGTCTCACTGAGTTCTGCCATTCCCTCCTCAGCCCAGGTGAACTCATCCCCTATGGTGTGATGAATTGGAAGGTTTGCCCCACATACCCCAGGACTATAGCAGTGGTCAACAGTGCCCTCATCAAGTAAGTAACCATGTTTTGCGCAGATTTTATTTTTTGTCACCACTTTTATTATTTGGTGTTTTGTGGTGACATTTTCTGCAAGAGTACACAGTTTGTGTCGCCGGCTGGAAAGGTGTCTCACCCACCCCTGAGTACAGGGGTTATTGTACATACCATCACTCTGAACAGAGATGGTATGTGGGGACTCGTTTCCCCTGAGGGTGTTGACTTCCATCAGCTGGTGACACCTTCGACTCATATCCTCCTAATTTATGAACTCAATTTTGACCAGTACTCTATTGCTGGACTTTTGTAGGGACTTGCATGAATGGGGAGGAGTGTTGGTAGAAAGAAGAATTTTCCTTAGCCCATCATTTCCTAAAGGGGTCTGACTTAGGCCAACTTGTACACCATAGTTTACAGTGGCAGCCTTTCTCCCTGGGGATTTGGTCTCTACCTCCTCATACAAATTGTACATGCCAGACAGGAACTGACACTGTGCAAATTTCATCCTCATACGGGTGGCAAGACCACAATTCTCCTCTGTATCCAAGTCCCATGTTAATATTCCATTACAGTCTGGCCAATCCTGCTTATGGAGGAGGAACACCTCATTAAACATGGCTGCAGTTTTGCCAAGGTGTAACAGCCTGTGTGAGTCTTGGTTTGCCCTAAGAAGAGTAGTCAAAGTATTCATTTCTCTTACATAAAGTATTGAGTGCAAAGAATATGCTGGCAGTTACTTCCCTTAGACTAGCTGACTTATCATACAGCACTTACTAATGACATAATTTTAAACAATGTTGTTTAAATACCTCCAAATTGGTATTTAGTCAGATGCATGATTTATAACTGCTTGTATCATGCCTTAGTTTACATATAACTGCATGTATTTACATTTAGCTGTGGATTTCTTGAAATGCACTCTCTGGGAAGCTATATTTTTCATATAATGTGATGTAACATATAACGAGCTGGTTTGTTTGCCAGAATTATCTTGAAATTTTCATGCATAATTATTAACTTACATAAAATTTTACTACCTGTCTAACATTTGGACATCCCAGCAGTCATTTCTACTTTTACTCTCTAGCTTAAGAGATGGTGACACCATGGCCATGTTCGAACTAATAACTAGAGAACATGGTTCGAACATGGATTTTAAATTAGCCTAATTAGCCGTATTAGGTGTGAATCGGACAGTCATACTCAGTACACCCGACTGACCGGACATATAAACCTTATCATTAAACTGTTCTCTAATCAACTCCAAAATGTAGTTTTTTGAAAGTTTAGTTTCGTTTTATTTGTAGTTTTAGATTTAGTGCTATTTTTTCTTTTATGTTTTCTTAATGTAATATATCTGTAGTTTGTCCTGAAGAAGGGACTGGGTGTCCCGAAAATTTGACAATTTTGATTGTTCGTGTCGTTTAGTCATCCTTGGTGCTTTTTATATTCGATTTCGTGACTAAGTATCTACTCGTTAGATCCGACACTTTAGGATTTCTAGTGTTGTTGGTTTCCTAGTGCTTTTATATATATATATATATATATATATATATATATATATATAAATAAAAACCCAAGCACCTGTGGCGTGACCTAGAGGCATCAGGTGGACCACATTCTCAACATTAGAAGATCTGGATTTTGCTGATGATCTTGCCTTGCTATCACACACACAGCATATCCAAGAAAAAACCACCAGATTAGGATCTTTTGCCAGCAAAATTGGTCTAAAAATCAACATCAAGAAGTCTGAAGTGATGATCCGCAACAACGACCAGTCACCATCAGTTACGCTAGATGGACAAGATTTACCACGTACTGATCAGTTCACGCATCTTGGCAGTACAGTTCGAATAGATGGTGGAGGAGGAACTGATATCAACCAACGCCTGTCAAAAGCCCGTGCTGCATTTAACAACTTGCAGAATGTGTGGAAATCTGGCCAATATATAACCCGAATAAAACTTAAGCTATACAATAGCTGCATAGTACCAATACTGTTATATGGCTCTGAGTGTTGGAGAATGACTGATGCTGACCAAAAGAAGCTCTCCACTTTTCACACAAAGAACTTGAGGAGGATTCTTCATATTTTTTGGCCAGACAAGATCTCAAATCTGGATCTCCTCAAAAGATGTAAACAAGAAGACATGGGTACCATCATAAAGAGGAGAAGGGGGAGTTGGATCGGGCATGTCCTGAGAAAAGATCAGCAGGACCTTACAAAGACAGCCCCGTTTTGGACCCCAGAGGAAAAGAGAAAAAGAGGAAGACGCAGAACAACATGGAGACATACTGTTGAGACAGAGATGATAGAGCTAGAACACACATGGGGAAGTTTGCAGAAGATGGCCAAAAATAGACAAGAGTAGCGTGCCTTTGTTGCTGCCCCACACACCATATGGTGTAATGGGCAGTAAGTAAAAAGTAAGTAAACCCGTGGTGTGAGTGAATGTTACAACCTTACAGGTGTATACCCCCCTCCATCATGACTGGTTAGTATGTTTTCTTAAGGCTTACCTAAATACTGATCAAGATGCTGATTAGCTAGTTTAAAGATGTAATATCTGCACCTATATAGAAACTACTTTGATTCTGAATTGAAGTTTTGAGAGTTGAAGCATATATTTTTCCACTGCAAGAAAATTAAAATGATAAAAATGTGATGCTTGGGATGACCTTAATTTACAACACAATTTTTTCATCTATATTAATTATATATATATATATATATTTAAATCTGGCTCTGGCACTATCGCATTAACACATTATCTTTCAATAAAGTCCTTAACTGTTTTGTCACTTTGTGATTAGATCTGCGCCTTGGAAGTTTTTTTTCTTGAAGAGTCCAGACGTTTGTAGGAATTATACACAAACTGATCAAGACTAACAAGTTAACAGTATAGTATCGCAATAGTAATCAAAGCGAGGTTGTACTATCCACACTCCATACTTTGTTGTGGTACATGTGCATATGTGCACACTGCTGACTGACAACATAAGTGCTATAATAACAGAAGAACACACCTTAAATGCAATTGTAGTTTCTTGAGCCAGATGTTCCATGTCCATTCTAATAAAGTCTGAAACAGTTCTAACACCTACAGATTTCAGCTCTGTTGCAACTTCTTCCGTTATCTGCGGACACAAATTCGGTCGCAAGGCCGACATGATTGGTTTTTATTTTTGGCGCCAAAACTAATTACATGGGAGTGTATAATGTCCTGACGGGATTGAATGACCTGATTACGAATAGAAATCATGTAGTGCATTAACCAAACTGTTTTAACTTAATACTCAATATTGAAATTTTCAATAAGAATTATAAAAAATATTGAAAAATGCATCTTCATGTTTTTTTAATTTGATTTAAAAAAAAAAAGAAATGTATAAAGACCTGAGCTGATGAAATTTCATTCTTGTATATATCAAAGTTTTGACAAAATTGTCTTTATTTCTTGTACAGAGACGCTTTTGAATTTTACAAGGGGTATAATGCCCTGATTTTGGATTAACTTTATAAAGCTAAATGCATTTGCCGATATCGATATTATTAAAAATAAAAATTAAATGTATTTAGGGATAGACGATGTATGATGATTGTACACACAAAATATGCACAGGCGCTCGACCTTTTAAATATTTATAATAAAAAAAATTGTCTTCCTGTAAACAAACTATTTAAATAGATGTAGATATTTAAATAGATCAATCAATCATAAATAGATCTATGTTAATAGTTTGTTTACAGGAAGACAATATTTTATTATAAAAATTTGAAACGTCCGTTTATTTTCATGTTACTTATCAGGTGAGGATCCAGAATTTTTTTCCAGGGGGGGGGGGGGGGGGGTCGAACTTTTTCACAAAATGGAACCCGTGATATAATGTTCAACCCTTTATTTTCCAACTCTCGAAGGAAACGCCCTATATA
Organism: Ostrea denselamellosa; assembly: GCA_024699665.1. Classification (NCBI taxonomy): domain Eukaryota; kingdom Metazoa; phylum Mollusca; class Bivalvia; order Ostreida; family Ostreidae; genus Ostrea; species Ostrea denselamellosa. The sequence continues at coordinate 20,116,722 of JAMZEH010000005.1, read as the reverse complement.
TCATCTTGCATAGTACTGCGCATGTAACTCTTGATGCGTCTTAATCCAGAAAAGGATCGTTCGGCCTCACATGTTGTGATAGGTAAAACACATCCAATGTGAAGAAGAATGTTCGCGTTCAGGAAAACATCCCCATCTACAAAGTTGAAAAGATTGAGCAGAATGCAGAGCTTGTCTGAAGTTGTTTTTTTTTTGTTTTGGTTTTTTGTTTTTTTTTTTTTGTTTTTTTTTTTTTTTTTTGGTTTTTTTTCTCTCTCATGTTAACACAATAACGTCTCCAATCTCTGAGTTCTTTCTCCAAGTCCTTAACAGAAAGACAAGGCAGGTCGTTCCGTTCTGAGGCAAGTTTGGACAATTTCTCGTGTGAAATATTTGTCACATTGAAAGGCAACAAAGAGCAAATCGAATACTGCGCCAGATCTTCTTTCTGAAACCTCGTATTTAATTCACTGAAGAAAAAGTCCAGAAATGGAATGGCCACGACAGATCAATAATAATCTCTTGGATTACTTGTGGAGGCAGTTTCTCTGTGTTGCTTGCTTGGAGCAAACCCTTGGTGGGGGGGGGGGGGGGAGTAATCACTATATCTAGGTCGTCTGCAATTTGTTTTTTATCTTCAAAGCAAGACTCAAATTCGGTATCTACCGCTCTACGAATTTCTTTGATCCTATCCACGTGTTCCTCAATTAATTTACTTGCAGGGAAAATGTCAATATCTCGTTTCTGAAGTTTGAGAGTCAAAGGCTTTATTGTATCTAGGACATACCTTACAAACACAAATGTTATCAACACGGAGAAGGACGACATCGAAGCCAAAAGCCCCTGTGCGGTCACTTTAGTTTGTCTATCCCTCGACCAGTCTTCACTGGTACTTTCATCAAGATTTTGATTAAGAATGTGCTGCAGACATTTGATGACGAATTTCTACATAGTGTAGAACACATCAAAGCAGATATGACGCTCAACCCACCTAATCTTACAGAGCCCAACTAGTTTCTTTCTGGAAAAATCTACAGACCCATCATTTTCTATAATAGTCTCAAGAAACCCTTGTCGTTTAGCGGAACTGTCAAAGAAAATAAACGCTGAATTAAGGACATCTATCATATTCCTCACAAGGGGTAATTTGCAGGCTGAAGCGATGCTCAGATTCAGTACATGACTCCGACGGTGTGTGTACAAAGCTAATTGGTTTAGAGACTTGATTCGTCCCCAACACCCCCGTTATTCCGATGCCATTGCTGCTGCACCATCGTATGCTTGCTCTTGCATATTCTCAATCGGAATTGCAAGCAAGCAGAGGATTTCAATAAGCAATTGCTTCCCCAGTAGTTCTGCCTATATTTGCAAAGTCAAGAAATTCCTCCTTAATGATGGCAGGATGTTCTCTAGCATCTAGAAATCTTAGACACAAGACTAAAACTTCTTTGTAAGCGTACTTGTCAGTTACCTCATCGGCTATGATGAAATAAAACCCCCTCTCTTGTAAATCCTTCAAAATTTTACTTGTGATGTGATTTCCAATGAGTTGGATAACCTCATTCTGAATGGTTTTGCTGGTATTTAAGGCATTCTTGTTCACTTTTTGTAGATGAGACCTGAACTGCTCATCATGCTTTGCCAACAGCTGTAATATTGCCAGAAATTACCTTTATTTGAGGAATCACTTGTGGTATCATATCTGTGTCCTCGGAGAGGAATATTTTGTTTTCCACAAAGAATGATCGCATCTACTATTTTCTGAAGCAACTTTATGCTGTGCTGACACTTTGTCTGATTTTGCTGACTGAGTTTATACGGAAGAGACGAATATGGCACTTCGGATGTCATCTTGGTTGTGTGATAAACAGATTTGGCACTCTTGTGGTGTTCTGAATTTTGATGCTTTAAACGGGTAGATGTTTTTCAAAAGGGCTCTCTTATACGTAGTAAAAGGTTGCGTAACCAATGTATTTTGATGTTGGCCATCTGACTGAGGGAACATGACACAAAACTTGCACAGACCGCCACTTAACAGTTTGCTGAAGGTCAACCATGAAAACTGATTCATCCAAGAAGATCGAAATGATAAAGTCTTTTTTAGTTCACCCGTATTTGTTGTTTGAACACGACCTGTTTTTAACTTGGCGAAATCGTCTGGGTTGATTCTGAATATAACTTATCTTTTCAGCTGAGGACATTGTGCTCAACTTTATTGCACCTGTTACAATTTTATCAAGATCAGAAAAATCCGAATCGTCAAAAGCTGTTTGATCTTTATCATGTTCTCTCGTCTTAATAATTTCATTTCATCAGATTTATTATCCGTATTTTCATTTTGTGAGCCCATGTTGATTTCCGGGGTATCATCAGAGTCAATACAGGCGCGTCGGCAGGTTTTTGATATTGGGGCGGCGAACTGGATTTTTAAAAAAAAAGGGGGGGGGGTGACGTATTTTAGCTAATATGTACATATAGTCACCAACACCCCCATATTTTCCTTTTATATATATATATATATATATATATATATATATATATATATATATATTTCCATCTATTGAAAAAATGCAATTATATATTTTACTTCAACTCAAATATTTAATAACATAAGTGATATCAAAGTTGTATGCAAGTCAAACACATTAAACTCATTTCTATCAAAAAACATATATGTGCACTGAGTCATTGAACAATTCAGAAACGTCCAAAAATAAGCCCCCGTCCATCCCGCGCTGAGACAAACTCGTCAGCGACTTCTGACATGTCCATTTTATCCGTAGCTTCCCTGTGGGTGTGTAGAATCATCAAGTGATTCAGCCTCTCTTGTGTCATAGTCGCACGAAGATAGGTCTTCACTCGGCGCAGTGCAGAAAATGTGCGCTCACTTGTGGCATTAGTGGCTGGCATCACTAAAATGAGTCTTAAGAGAGTTACAATCTCCGAGAATAGACATCTGGTAGTTGAAGGCATTTCGGACACTAACTTTACCAAATAGGAAATAGACACAGCAACAGTTGATGGATCTTTCAAGTTGATTCTCGCGAACGACGACGTGAATGTTTCCAGCTGCGAAGATAGAGATGTTTGGTCCAAATCATCACAGTAAAACTTTGTCACGAAGTCCAGATCTTCTGTGTATGTCTTATCACCACGCACAGACTTCAAAAGAACGTCCTCTAGATGGCGGTACACTTGGTAGCCCGGCTGGTCAAAACGATCCTTCACACAGTTGACTACTAAATCTAAAGCCTCATAATACTGCTGTCTATAGAGGTCTTTTTCTGATGCTGCAAACTCTGGAGGGGCGTTTCCTGTTTCAAACCGCTTCGGCATTTTTCTTCGCCTTGGCAAAGTTGGCTCATTGACATCTACATCATCAAGTTTGTTGTTGAGAGAGTCCCAGAAAGTATTAAAGGACTCTTCTTTTCGCATTTCACTGAGAGAAGACAACGAAAGTTCGGTTATGTGTTGGCAGCTGATAACTCCTTCATCTGTAGCGTCCGACTTAAATCGTCTGTGTGACGAAATATGTCATCCCAGGGACACTCTAAAGAGGAAGTCAAAACTTTGCATCTGGGATTTCACACCAATGATCCTTGAACGGGTTTCGGCATCCTTTGTGCATTCGTAGCAGGCTTCCCATAAAGACTGAAGGACGGAGTAGTTTTTCAAGACACTATTTAGGCTAGCAGCTCTAACAGTCCATCGAGTGGGGCATAGCACACGGAATCCTGATGTATCTGGTGCCATCTCGCGCTTCAGCTGCTCGAGTATGGTGTCCCTCCTAGGTGAATACTTTATGAGTTTTGACATTTCGAACACAGTGTCTAGGGCATCACGCATCACCTTTGATCTTTTCACGGTATCGCCAACGGCCAAGTTGAGTGCGTGTCCATAACAATGTGTATATATTGCTCTTGCTTCTTTTCTGGTGATGTTAGCAGCTACTCCCTTTTTAGCTCCGGACATGTTGCTGGCTCCATCATAACACTGCCCACGGCACTTATTCAAAGAAATGTTTATCCGCATTAGTGTATCCAAAATTACATTGGTCAGTGTTGTAGCGTTGATGGAAGGCACCATACATAGTCCAATGAAGTCTTCTCTCACATTTAAATCCCTCTCAACGTGACGAATAACAATCACAACTTCTTCACGGTTGGACGGATCTGTTGTCTCATCAACCATGATGGAGAAATAGCCATTCTCTCTGATGTTCGATGCCACGTCCCGCAATATCTTCAAACCCATCACTTGTAGCATTTCATTCTGGATGCCTGCTGATGTAAATTTGTCTTGCTTCTTTTCTAACCACTTGAGGATTGACGGATCCGATTCACCATGGAGCTTCAGAAGCTGAATAAAATTGCTTTGTTCGTTGTCATGGCCACGGAAAGGTAATCCCTGTCTAGCAAGAAATCTGATGTTTCGTAGAATTGTTAACAGCTGCTGTCTGTTGCGTGTTTTCTCCTCTGAATGGGCGGCGGAGAGTACTTCACCAATGTCTTTCGTTTCTCTGGGAAGATTCACTTTTCTTTCCACAGACTCTTTGTGGCAGTCGGAATCTTGATGTTTCCTGGATTTTGACGTGGCATCCTTCCAGTTACTGAAGCCTGTAGATATAAAACTGCTCTCTGCCTTGGAATTCGAATTTTTGCCTTCCTTTGCGGCGCCCATGCAAGTGAAACAGAAAGCCAAATCTTTTGCCTGAAAATATGTTAAATACATGTATAAATAAACAGTATTATCAACATTAGTGTAAATACTGTAAATGAACTAATGATTAGTTCATTGAATTAACCCGTAGAATACAATGCAATAAATTAATATATATAAAATAATCTCATACACTTACCTCGTCGTAATGTAACCATGGATATGGTTTGAACCAGGAAGAGTTGAACGAACGTAGTTCTGGATTCTTTTTGCCGAAAGACCGCTTTGGAAATTTGAAATTAGTTGGTTGATTAATACATGTTAATCCGTCCATTTTGAAATGAAAATGCAGGGATATATGTGGAAAAAAAAATAAACAAAAAATCTCAAAAAGTTGTTTAGACAGTAATTTTGATTCATCTTCGGCATTTTCCTTTAGTTCACATGCTCATTCAGCTCATATGCTCAATTACAGTAACAGTTATATCATTGATAATTGTTTAATGACTTAACGACTTGCGGTAGTGTACAATGTTACGTCCAAACATCGATTGATCAATTAATGCAGCATACTTAATACCCTATGTTTGATTACTGTGTACACACGTCGGGTCCAGGTACCTACTTCACCTGTAATCGATGGCTTGCCTTGCCGCCCCAATGACCACAGGTCGCCGTTATACTCGCCGCTCCAATGAAGAGTTAATTTTGCCGTTGCTTTCTCTTTACTTTTTTTTTTTATTTAAAACAAATAATGTTTGTATTTTTTTTATTTTTTTTTGCAAAATTATTGGGGCGGCGATCGCCGCCCTTGCCGACGCCCCTGCAATACAAAGTGTTGACTTTTTATGGACAGGCTCTTTCATTTCATTGGATTCAGTAGGTAAAACTGGGAAACAAACCACAAAATGATTTGGTGACCAATTGTTTGGGTTGCTATTTTCAGTTTGTGACCACATAATGTATATGAGGGAACCCTGACGTACCTTTCATCTGAAAATGGCTTTATTTCTTGATGTAGAAGATGTCTGTTTACAGCAACATTATATATTATTGGATAAATGCCATATATTGGATGATTCAGGGCATTTGCCGTTGCGAAAAAAATGAATCAAAGAACAATATTTCCCTGATTTGATTGAATTTAGAGTTTCATTCTGAATCGACTTAAGAAAATTCCCCGGTACAAGTGATCTGTTCGATACTGACGTCTCCACAACATATTGTACACTTGTGGAATGAGAACACATCTTGTCGTAAGTTGTTTGTGAAGCATACTTTCTCGATTTTTTTTTTACAAGTTCTAATACTTTCTCGAATTTTTTTTACAAGTTCTAATACGGTCATGACACGAAGTTCGATATGTCTTTCTTCATGACCAAAAATAGCTTTAGAGAGGGTCCATAGAAGCAATTGCCATCCTCGTATACTTTCAAAGGACAAATATTTACTGGGTCATCTTCTGGGTAAAACGCCTCAGCGATTTTGTCCAGATTACCACCTCTAGACAATCTATCGGATCATAGGTAGTCTTTCTTGCAACTTGAGTATCTTTAAGATACATCGAACTGCAGGTCTTGCCAGCCTTTTGCTGCTGCTTCCAGTAAAGAGGCGTGTAAAAGATCAAAATCCCTTTCACCCGTGATATCTTTTGCATCTATTACTAAGCAAGTGTTAAAATTGGAAGGAAATGATAATCGGATTACTGTGAGAGAATTCTATTAATATTTACTTTAAATGATAAACGAGTACTAGTCTGTCACACTGAGTCTGAAGCAGACTGAGATTATACTAAAGTCGATGACTTTATGACGATGCTGTTGCAGAATGACAAGATTATGACATCAATCACTAGAAATAGGATATTAAACAAATCGTTCCTGTTTAGATTCATTTAGAAACTAATAACATTTGTGATTTGATTCTAACCTCATAATGACATTACAATACTAAGAAAGTTAATTCAGAAATATTTATAATATAATAACAGTCGACTCATTTTTCTTATAAATCGTTATATTGTAATTTTTTTTTATCTTTGCAGATTCCAGGGGGTGGGGGTTCGGACCCTCCCCCTCCGACCCCCTCTAGATCTGCGCATGTTTATCATTCATAATTTCTGATATCGTGTTATCTTATATCAGTATAGTTCCAGTATTTTGAAGAGTAAATTATTATTTTGTGATGTATTTTATTTGCTCGCTCTCCTAAATGGTAGATGGGATGATATAGAAAGATCCACTAGCTACGAGACACACACGCACGGCTTTAAAAGCAAGTGTTATTTTTATCAAAACACGTGGCGTGGTTTAAAAAAGCATTATTTGGTTATAGGAACAGGAAATGGTTTCTGCTATATTAATTATTATAATTATTTAATTATAAGAAGCAGGAAATAATCCCATACTCGAGAAGCGAGTGTGGACCCCTTTAAGGGGTATTTAAATAATGTTTTACACCTGTGGTGTAATACTGAATCACGTGATATAAAATGTCCGAGTCAGAAAGAAGAAACCATTGAATTCCGGATGATCTTTAATAAAGCGCAGTTGAGAGCATATTAATGCATTCCTAATGTTCAAAATTGTTATGATTTTTATTATTTTATCGATACGTGTTTTAAAAAACAATCGATTAAAATGAGCTGTAGTGCCTCTTTAATGTGCGCAGTAATTGAATTATTGCCCTCTTCGATTGAATTAATGATATCATTAATTCAATTGATATGCGCAATCATTCTTTTAGTGAAATTATCTAATTAGAAATATCTACAATTCAACATATCCACAGTTGAATTACTGGTTTCTTTAATTGAACTATTGTTGTCTTTAAAAGAATTGATGCACGCATTAATTCCTTATATAAAATTGTTGTAATTGTTAAAGATATTTTCAGCTGAATTTAAGAGATCATCACATCATTTATATCAAGCTCCATCTTAGGTAGCAGGGGACAGTTTCTCAAAAGGAAATGCCCCATATTTGAAGTAATATTACATGTGTAAAATGATAATAATTTAAGGATACATGTCAAGTGTAGCGGGGTGCTTATTGAACTTGATGTGCAACATGCAGGTGTCTCATTGATTCCTAGCATATAGTGGTGCAAGTACGAAACTAATCCACGTGGTCAGTTGCTGAAGAAATTCAGATGAAAACCTACATGGTCCAGGAAAAGGTGTGTAGCTAAGAGGGAATGTGGATGGTCCCAAATAAAAGGTAGATTTTTAAGAAGGGCAGACAGAGTTCTTAATTTACAGTGTCTAAATCTCCTTGCACAGTATTTTGATGGGGTTTGGGTGGTGCGGATATAGCCGAAATGAGAGAAAATCAAAGTGAGAAAGGGGCACCTGCTCGGAGCATGTTATGTACACAAGCACCAGTATGTATGGATTACATGTAATTTAGGGTCATGAATTATTAACTACACAATATGAAATACAAATATTGATATAAAGAGGTAAATATGATTTTTCATTAATATTCCGGCCTAACCAGACTTTGATGTATACCCCTCCCTACATGTTTCAGAATAAAAGAGGAAGAAAAAAACAAACAACAAACCACAAAAAACAAAACCAAAAAAACCTGTCCCTTACCACCTTAAATTTTGCGAGCAACAATCCCACCATACAGATGCGCGCATCAATCTGATTGTTGAGAGCCGTAGTTGAACTGATGCCTCTCTCTCTCTCTTTCTGTGTGTGTGTGTGTGTGTATTTACCCTTACCAAAAGCCATGGAAATGAACAATTTCCAACATATACCTCTAAGTCAAAAGGTAAGAAACTATACAAGCAAGACACAAGACCAATCTTGTCCGAGATATACGAATATTGTACATAGATGAGAAAGAGTATTCATCCTGAAAATCAACAGTTCACGACGTCGAAGGACTCAGCCCTCTGGCAATCGTCACGCCCCCAGACACAGGTGAAATATAGGGTTTTGGAAACTTTGATATTATTGAAGGTGTTCATTTAAAATGTTTAAAACATTTACTTTATATGAAAAGTATAGTACCCCAAATTACATGGGGGGAAAAACCCTAACGAAAACAACAAAAACCAAAACAACAACAGAAAAAAAGAACCCCCACCACCATGACATATAATGGAAAGCACACTGTTTCATCATATACGTTTGTTTATTTGTTGGATGTCCCGTCGAGAATTTTTCACTCATATTGAGACGTCACCAGCTGTAGGTGAAATACTCAAATTTAGACCTATGCTTAGCGCTCAAGGCCGTAGCAGTGAGGGTTCTTTAACGTGTCAACGCCTACCATGACACGGGACCTTCGTTTATAAGGTCACGCCCAAAAGACCTGTGACTTTTTCTTCTAAATGCCGAGTGTTTAACGAAGGAGCAATCACTACCCATGTTTACGCCTTAGGTTTGACGCGGTAATGGCATGAGCGGGGCTCGAACTCACGACCTCCTCCCGGTTACGTTCTCTCTTTCTTTTTTTTTTTTACGAAAATGGTATCATATTGATGTAAATTAATTATTAGTCCCAAAAATAAATCACGGGTGTTATATATATATATATCTAGACAGCCCTTATTCTGAAGTAAAAAAAAAAAAAATGGTATGAACCAATAGATCGGCTATATACAAAGTATTTCTGACTTGTATATATGGAATGTCCCAATATATTTTGAATGATCAGGAAAGAGAGAGAGAGAGAGAGACTCTGAACTCCAATTACTTGTATCTCTGATCAGAAATGTCTGTTTATAGGTCTGTGTTATTTTATGTTATTTTCCTCATGTACCATGTGTTAAAAATGGTCCAGGTTATAAATGAACTTAAACTGGTCTTGAAATTACACCAACGAAAACAGTTACCCAAACATGTCAGGGAGTCTCATATTTTGCATTTAAGCCTCATTCTGGAGTCTTATGTACACAGCTTTATGATCTTTCTAAATATCCATACAATACCCATTCAATTGCAATAGAAGGAAAGATTAAATTTGAAGTATTTAAATCAGCCTTTATGCATCCCCCCTCCCCTATTGGGTCATGAATTTCACAATTTGGGTAAAGGGCTTCATGGATAATCATAACCATGCATTTGGTGGGAGTGGAGAAGATTTTTGAAAATTTGGATTTTTTTGCAGTTAGCACTTCATAATTGTAATCGGGACATTATACTGTCATGATATTATACCCCCAGTTTGACAAACTAATCAGAATTCAGAGAGAGAGAGAGAGAGAGAGAGGGGGGGGGGGGCAGCAGTAAAATGTGTGAAGTGAGGTCAAATTTTAATCATTTGACAAGTTCTGAGGACAAAACTGCACAATGAGGACAAAAATCCAGTCTCATAATTACATCTTCATAAAAGTGACCTACAGCATATGAAAGATGTAGATACAAAATATTAGATTAGCGAGGTCAAGTGGTGTGAAAACCATTTTTCTTCTTTCACAATTCAAAATATTAGATAAACTTTTATAGGTGTCCCCTTAGCTATACCTAACATAGTGCTTTTTTGCCTTTAAAATAACATGTGTGTATTCTCTTCTGTTTTTTGCCTTTAGAATAACACACGTTTATTCTCTTCTTTTTTTGCCTTTAGAATAACACACGTTTATTCTCTTCTTTTTTTGCCTTTAGAATAACACACGTTTATTCTCTTCTGTTTTTGCCTTTAGAATAACACACGTTTATTCTCTTCTGTTTTTTGCCTTTAGAATAACACACGTTTATTCTCTTCTGTTTTTTGCCTTTAGAATAACACACGTTTATTCTCTTCTGTTTTTGCCTTTAGAATAACACACGTTTATTCTCTTCTGTTTTTGCCTTTAGAATAACACACGTTTATTCTCTTCTGTTTTTTGCCTTTAGAATAACACACGTTTATTCTCTTCTGTTTTTTGCCTTTAGAATAACACACGTTTATTCTCTTCTGTTTTTTGCCTTTAGAATAACACACGTTTATTCTCTTCTGTTTTTTGCCTTTAGAATAACACACGTTTATTCTCTTCTGTTTTTTGCCTTTAGAATAACACACGTTTATTCTCTTCTGTTTTCACACGTTTATTCTCTTCTTTTTTTGCCTTTAGAATAACACACGTTTATTCTCTTCTGTTTTCACACGTTTATTCTCTTCTTTTTTTGCCTTTAGAATAACACACGTTTATTCTCTTCTTTTTTTGCCTTTAGAATAACACACGTTTATTCTCTTCTGTTTTTTGCCTTTAGAATAACACAGGTTTATTCTCTTCTGTTTTTGCCTTTAGAATAACACACGTTTATTCTCTTCTGTTTTTTGCCTTTAGAATAACACACGTTTATTCTCTTCTAGACATTGTGAGGACAGCCTCATTTTAAGGATTGCGAGAGAAGGATGCATACAGTAACAGGGGATATATAGGTATTTATGATATTTACTGTATTGTAACCTTTCTGACTAATGTATTGCACAATATAATGTTATCTCAATATGCAGCAATGATCACCACCACCCCCCACCCCCAAAAAAACCCCCAAAACAAACAAACAAACCAAAAACCCAACTATTTTTATAATTGACTTTATTATAAATGAAAGGAAAAAACCCTGACTTAATTTCATACCTACAGTACATATTTTACAAAAAATCGACAATCTTTACAATTGACTTTATAGAACAAACTATTTCATAATATAAATATCATTATTCCCAGCTTTTTGTAACATTTAAATGTTCTAAGTAATTTTTCAAAGAAATATCCTTGGGCCATTTTTTCTGTTTCTTTGCCTCCTTTATTCTTTCAAACTTTTCTTGAGGTTTTCCTAATGCTTTCATGTAACCATATTCCTCTTCCTACAAAAATAAAACATGACCCTGAATCACATAGCTCACCTGAACAGAATATGCATTTTCCTATGTAAAATAAAATGGCCACAATGGAATCTGCCCTATAATAAAGATTTCTTTCAGAGAATTTTCCTGCATATTTCAATATATTTATTTTCCCAATGTTTTTTACTTTGATATCTACACAAATTGTAATGATAGCCATTTCATTAATGCATGCATGAATCTTAATCATATAGCACATTTAACTTTGATGGCAGGGAATTCTGACAAAAATGAAAGTAGAATGTAAATATAAATAATCTACATGAGAAGAATATTTTTAAGCAATATTCCCTCTTATATATATATATATATATATTATATTTGACATATCCATTTGTCAAATTGTTCATCTGTGGAGTCAAAGAATTTTCCTAACACACATATAAAACATCAAACTTCTTTTGTAGTCCAACTCTAACCTCATGAAACAAACTTCAATTTATGAGGATGCTTGCATATCAGTATGGCAAACTGGACCCTTGTGGTTCTGAAGAATTTTAAAGATTTTCTGATTCAGTGGTCATTGAGAGAAATTGTGATTGATCACATTTCATGAAGGGGGTAGCAATTAGAACTCACTGTCCTCATGAAGGATCTATTTTTGCCATTATATGATCATTAATTAAATATATATTTAAAGGGAATGCCCTTTTTTCGCTTTATTCACTTCCTGCAAGATTTCCTCATTATATAAAAGACATGAATGAATCATGTTTGAATCAATCTTATATTGCATCTGAAAATACTTACTTTTGTTAAATAAGGATTTTGTAAAATTTTAATGTTGGTTTCTTCTCGAATTAATGCCTGGACAGCTTTCGCCTTCTGACTGGGGGAAATAACTGGCAGATAGCGATGTTTGCTGCAAAAATATTTAAAGAGTGCTTAATTCCCAATATAAATATAATGACATGTAAAAAGATGATACAACAACTGTTTAGTTATTGATATTCAGTATGAACAAGAATTTTTAAATATTGTGCTGCTTGTATATTGTAGGCTTGCTTGTGTCTCTGTGATATGGATGCATACTTTTCAAGAAACACTAATGCTTTTCATGAAGTATATGCCTTCTTCTCATCGGTAGAGGCACCCAGTCAAAATTGACTATTATGTGCCAATGTGAAACATCTCAGTTCATACCCTTGTGTATTTTCAAAATCGAAATTCACTTCTTAAATATCCACAGGCACTTGTTTCTGTGAATAAAGTCTTGAAAAGTACTCAACTTTAAATCATTGAACGATCACCTCCTGAGAATTCTCAGAGAATGCACATGCAGGTTACCTGCGCTTCCAGGAAATAGCCTATCTCATGCAAATTCATTTATTACCGTTCTCTTCTACAATGATTTATCTACTATTATGGCATGACTCTTGTCTCCGAAAATAGCGACATTACATGACTAGACAGAGGAAACTCGAACTAGTATATCTAGCAACTCTTACAAGCATTGATTTTTAATCAGTGTGAAAAAACCCCGTCAATATTACCCTGCTCTCATTAATCCTGGCCATTTAGGTCTCTTTTTGAAATACTGCAGCACTCGTGTTAACTGCATGATTCCGAGCCTCGCATGCCCTTTTCACAAAGTGAAAGTAATGTATTAGATAACTTGCTAATTCTGTATTCGTATTTGCAAATAATAATTTTCTTATTGAAATATGTAATGAAATTAGATTTACTCACATAATTAATATTTATATATAATTATATTAACCTAAATATCACATTAATTTCAAATGGCGTAGAGAAAATTTTGAAGAAAAAAAAAAAATTCAAAATTCATAATGCGTATACCTTTGTACGAATTAACGTGCTTCGTTCATATACAAACAAGATGGCTGCGCCCTTGCTGCGACACATCTTGCGACCGAATACTATCAGAAGTGCCATTTTGGCGTTATCTCATAAAAGCAACAATGATGGTACGTAGACTGACACAGGGTAGACGTATACAAGTTTTAACTTTTACTTTCATTTCTGCCAAAGAAAGATTTTTTCATCTTAATGTAGATCCAGGCAAGATCAAAACGGAATTATCCCTCTTTAGCGAAAGTAAATATATCTCATGCAACCTAGAAAAACACTCTAGGAGTACATCTGTTTGTGTTTCACGTGAACAAGAATAAAAGTGTCAATATATTTGATACTATTGCAAATATGATATGGACCCACAAGGGGCAATAAGACCTACCGCAGGCCTACCAGTCCTGAATCTGATATGATGATATGAATACTATATAAAGAACATTTATGATTAGAGACATATACAAAAGACATACATGTGTAACAAAGTTTTTCTCACACAATACAATTCAGATTGATTGTGAGTGGAGGGAAGGCAACAATAAAACCTTTTTTTTAATTATTCTTTTGAGACATGCGAATAAGGACTTAATATTTAGAAATTATTTAAGGAATGGAATAATTTTGGGGCAAATTATATGAGTATAACCTGGGTTGGGTAAGTTTATACTGTATAATCCATGAAGTCATTCCTTATAATTTAATGCAAAAGGACAAAAAGTACTAATATTTGTTCATGAAAATGTACATAAGTTCTGAAAAATACAAATCATTTGAGCTGCGTAATGATTCACTGAGCAACCACATTGAAGCATGTTATATAGATCTAGCATCTAGATTTGTTCAAGGCAGCCATCTTAGTTCTACTAAGCCTATTCATCAAAATTGTGAACATAGTTGTTGAAGATGAATTTTATTATGAACTTCATAACAGAAAATATGTGTAGGCTATGCATGCAATGCATATTTTGCTGCCCTTTAAAGATAAACTTTTAAGTCACTCTGACAGATTGAAAAAATACAGGAAATTGCATTGTTGATTGCTTACCCAAAGTTAGTCTTCAAATATCAGAAAATTTAATAATTTGCAGCTTTTAAACTTATAAAGATTTCTACTACATAAAACTTACCCTTGCATGCAAATTACCACTGATATTAAGTCAGACACATGAAAATACATTGCGATATCAATGTGAGGTGATGTCATCTGATAAAATGTGACATACGATTTTTTTGTTTTGTTTTGATGAAATGGATCAAGTAATGAAACAACCCCTCCTTCCTTTCCCAGTGTGAGAAATGTATTTCAAAATAATGAACAGATATATTGGTATTTTGCAACAGTGATTTGTGTACTAAGTTGATTCTATACGTCTTGCTTGACAACGAGAAAATAATTGTGTATTAAACCGAAATATCTTATTGCACACATTTACTTTATATTCCATAGAAGGCCCAAAACAGTGCTGCAATGTAAATTAAGGGGGGGAGTAGTTCCGGCAGCTGGTTGTCAAGGAGTGGGGCCCCATACCAAACCAGGTTATACAAAAATAACCTGTGTTCCTCAGTTTGAATCTGACCAATCAGAGACTTGAATACAATAAGAATTAAATTATATTGTTTTATTAGTAATGTATCTTATTCAGAAATATTTTATTGATGATGTCATGCTAATATGTTGACAACAGGGGCTTGCTCCTGCTTTGTAAAATAAGTTTGAAAAGACAAAAATGTTGACATTGTCACTGTCGGCAGGTCATAAACAATCTTTGTTTTTAAAGAGTTTTACTGTTACAGAAGATATGTTTTAGATGTATTTATAACTTTCATATGGTTTCACATTAGTTCCTTGTCGGTACTTGAGGAATTCCAAGAAACTTCCACCGTTTTTGAATGAACAAGTCAAAAGAAGGAAATTAGCTGGTCCGGAACCTATTCGGCACCCCTCTGCATTTGGTTGCTGGTAAGATATCAATGTAGTTTGGATTGCTTTTCCACATAAGTGTAGTTTCCCAATGATATTGCAATTTACATTAGATTTTTTTTTCAATGTTAATTCAACTGAATTTTGTTTTAATAGGAACTATGATGCTGAGCTGTTTGCATTTGGTAAAAGGGTTGGAGAATATTTTGATGAAGAAATACTGAAAGAAGCCTTCATTGTCCAGTAGGTCAAATGCAAAATCTTCATACAAGTATATTGAAACTATAAATGAAACTGGTAAATGAATAAATGAAAGTGACATAAAGTACATGTATTAGCTATCTGCACCAGGTCAAAATGTTGGCACTATTGCAATATGTTTTGTGATACATGGATTGATTTCTGACATCTAAGTTTGTAGTTTGTCCATTTTTACCATATCATGACATATATACAGTAATGTTTTGGACATATGATAATTTACATTCTTGCACATCGGATTGAAAGGCTACCATAAAGCTTTGCATCATATTGGAGGTTTGGTGTCGACTGCCAGTCTAAGACTTGTAATTCATGACTATTCCCGTATTCTACACCTGCACACATCTCGCATGTATACTCATTAAGACTGATTAATGTTTGCATGTGCTAAATTGTTATTGTACATGGACTTATTGTAGTTTATCCAAAATTTAGTGCAGTTATAAGTCCTGAGCACTATACTACAATTACGAAATAGCTTTATGATAGTTTCTATCCCAGTGGATATATATGTGCTCTTGCAATGTTGCCAAAATATGACTCCAGCTAAACAAGTACACAGGCAATCTTTGTAGAGATATTTCTTTTGTTATCTCATGCAGTGGTTTAATATGGACATGTATGTTACAGATCATCCATTGAAAAGGAAGTAGAAGAAAGGAAAAAAGTTGGAGTTGAAGTACAAATGTTGACTAGTACATGTAATGAGGAGCTGTCACTAGAAGGTAAGTTCATCCAAATGATGCTCTGGTGTTGACAGAGTTTGTGTAATTATGTATTACAGTCATTTATTTTGAGAAGTAATTATGAAATATTTATGTAAGATATTGAGACAGAAACATTTAATGATTTAGATGAATGAAGAGACAAATGATTTTTATATTCCACAGTGTAGCCACCATTAGAGACCCACGGTAGATTACACTTCTTTTTTTATCAAGATAGATACAAGAAGTGCAGCTAATCGTGGGTTTCTGACAATGCAGTGTAACATTATGTTGTATTTCTATAGCAACTTTCATGATCTGTATTTTGTAGGAAAACAAGTAGTTCAGAAATATTTGAAGGCATATCTACGGTTTAATTTTCCATATATGTTTGAGGAAGGCATTTGGTAGGTATTCATTTCATCGATATAGTTGAATTTAGATTCTTTGATCTGTTTTAAGATGGCAAACTAAGTGTGAGAGTGGATCAAAGAATTTCATTCTAAATAGATGTTGTTTGTTAAAATCTTCTCACAAAACATGATTTTGATTAGTTTATGATTTTGTTTAACAATATTTTAATGTCATTTCTTCTAGTTCCATTTGTGATTTTCTAATGAATACAGAACTACTAGCTCATGTTGGGAAGTTGATAGGAATAACAGATTTAATCCAGTCAAAGGTAATCATTACAACTATTTCATGAGTGTTTATTTTCATAATGAATATGTACTATGCTCATTTTCTTGGTGAACAACTTAAGTTGCCATTTTGGCATATATTGCTATAGGTTTATATGTTGCCATAGCTTTATATATTCCTATAGTTTTATATATTGTGATAGCTTTATATGTTGCTATAGCTGTATGTGTTGCTATAGCTTTATATGTTGCTATAGCTGTATGTGTTGCTATAGCTTTATATGTTGCTATAGCTGTATGTGTTGCTATAGCTTTATATGTTGCTATAGCTGTATGTGTTGCTATAGCTTTATATGTTGCTATAGCTGTATGTGTTGCTATAGCTTTATATGTTGCTATAGCTGTATGTGTTGCTATAGCTTTATATGTTGCTATAGCTGTATGTTGCCTATCATACAACAGTTTTCTTTACAAAGCTCTTAGTACTTAATGTTTGGAAATGGGTCCTTGATTTATTTAACACTGAGACCAAAGTTCTGAGGCATGCTTGTGTAAAAGTGGTAAGGACTTGCTATATTTGCATTGTCTTTTGTGTAAAGGATGTTCTTAAAAACAACGCTGAGGACTCAGGTTCCTTAAAAGGCCTTTACATTTTTTTTTTAATTGCATGGATTGAAATCAAAAAGTAGGGAGGCATATCTGTTACATGTTTTCTGATATCATGTAAACTTACTTTTTAGTTTTCATTCAAAAGACTGTTGATTTATGAGCTCCATGCATTAATATTTCAGCATTATCCTCCAACAGAAGAGGAGATGAGCGACACATTTTTGGCTGTAGTGGCTGCATTAGGAAGAAGCCAGGTCAATAAATCTATATTGCTTTTATTTGTTATGACAGTTTATTATATGAGTTGATTGCTGACAAAAATCCACTACAATCGCTATCATAAGTGTCTGTTCAGTGGTTAGCAAGTCAGTGAGTCATCACATTGAAGATGTCGGAGCAGAATAGAGGACACATTTACATAAAAAAAAATGTATTTACAATTTAGTAACAGTCACACTGTTTTACATATTTCTAATCAACTAAGATTAATACACATACAATGACATGCATTTTTGACTTCTGTAGATGTCACATTTTAATATTTGGTTTTGGAGTGCTTTTTCTTTCAGGTGATTTTCTGGCATCAGTCTGTCCATTCGTCTGTAAATGTTACACATTCTTGACCTTTTCTCCAGAACCATAGGGCCAATTTCAACCAAACTTGTCATAAAGCATCCTTTGGTAAAGGGGATTCAGAGCTGCTCAATTGAAGGGTCATACCCTTTTCAAAGGGGAGATAATTATGAAATAGTGAAAATATGGTGGCATCTTTTAAAATTTTAAACCCTTTCAATAACCACTGAACCAGAGTAGACAAAATTTGTATGAAAGCTTTCTCAGTGAGTGTAGATTCAAAATTTTCAAATCATGGCCCCCAGGGGCAGGGTGGGGCCATAGTAGGGGATGCAAGGTTTTACATGGGAATATCAGTAGTATTAATATGCAAGCATTCTTAGGTAATACAGATACAAGTTTCTTCAAATGAATGTTCTTGGGATAGGTTTGAACCACAATACAAATTCAAAGTTTAACATTGGAATATATGGGTAAAAATTTGAAATATGAAAATTTTCTTAAGAACAACAGGGCCATGATTAGTATGCAAATATCCTCAAGTAGTGCAGATTCAAGTTTGTTTGAACCATGGTCCACAGAGGTAGGTTGAAGCAACAATAGGGGATCAAAATTTGAGATTAAAGGAATAGCAGGGCCGTGCTAAGTCATATTAATTAACATGTAAACATTCCTATGTTGTGTGGATTCAAGTTTGGTTAAGTCATTACCCTGTGGGAGTAGGGGGGGGTCATACTATGGAGTCAAATTGTTTGCAGGAATAAAGAGTATAATTTTTTTTTTTTAAATCTTCTGATGAAGAACAGCAGGGCAATGTGACTCAGGTGAGGTTGTGGCCCATGGGCCTCTTGCTTAACTCCCCTAGTCCACATACAGGATTAGTAACTCTTCAAAATTTTTATATAAAAACAAAGACATTTCTACCCATAAATGGCAATATATGCTATTTTGCTCTGTAATCATTCAGACTGAGTAGATGCTTGACTGCATTACAGAGTGAGGAGAGGGCTGGAGTGTTTGTCGTGGACTTTCTTACACCTCATCTTGTAGGAAAGGACATCAATGAGATGTGGAAGTTAGATAATCCCATGGGGTTACTTAATGCTGTTCTTCAATCTAGAGGGATGGCGACCCCAGAATCCAGGTACACACAGATTTATACTGGTATGACTAACTGGGTTGTTCTGACTAATGTACTACTTTATAAATGTATAATGACTTCTGTCAGCTAGACTGAAAATTGTAATGTGGGATTTTTAAGGAAAGGGTTTAATTTGAACCACTACATCATGAAACAAGTGGTTGAGTGTACCAGTGTTTGATAATGAATGTATGACAAAAACTATTGTTTGATCATTTCATGTGTATTGGTCATTATGATTTTGTAATAATGCCATTGGGCATGGAAAATATATATATATATATATATATATATTCAGTGGTGGATTCTTTGAGATTATTTGGTAGGACAACTGCTTCTGGACTTTTTAGCTCACCTGAGCCAAAGGTTTAATTAAGTGAGCTTTTCTGACCTAATTTTCAGTTGTCTGTCATTGTCATTTTCACAATTTGGTCTTCTCCAGAACTACAGGGCCAATTTAAACCAAACTTTGCACAGAGTATCCTTGGGTGAAGTGAATTTAAGTTTATTCAAGATACTAGAGAGAGGGCAAGAAATAGGGTGGGGTCTTATAAAATTCTTCTCAGGAACCGCTGAGCTATAAAAGATTAAACTTATGTGAAACCTTTCTGACAAAGTGTAGATTCTAAATTGTTCAAATTGGTGCCTACAAGGATTCTAAGCTTTACATGGGAATTTTTTAAAATAATCTCCTCAAGAACAGCAAGACTGTGATTAGTCATGTCAAGCATCCTCAGGTAGTATAGATTCAAATCATGACCCCAAGGGGTAGGATGGGGCCACAATAGGGAATCAAAATTTCACATAGGAATATATGTTGAATGAAAAAATCTTTAAAACTCTTCTTCTCAAGAATCACTGGCCATGATTAGGTACATTAATATGCGAACATTCCAACAAGTGCACATTCATATATTTGATCAAATTGTGGAAATAGAGTGGGGCTAAAATAGGAATCAATGTTTTACATGAGAATAAGTAGGTAATTTAGAAAAAGTCTTTTCAAGAATAGCAAGGGGCAACACTAAATCATAATAATATTCAAAAATTCCAAATTGTTTAGGTTCTTCTTTTTTAATCAAGTCATAGACCCTAGGTTTAGGATGGGGCAAAAATTGTGGATAAAATTTTACAGGATACATGTACATAATTATGGGAGAAAAGTCTTTTTTTTTTTTTAAAAATCTTCAGAACAGCAAGGCCATATTAGTCATAACATCTCCATGTTATGTGGATTCAAAGTCATGATTCCATGGGGCTAGAGTGGTCACAATATGGGGTCAAAAAATTTTCATTAGAATAAAGAAGACATCAAAAAATATTCTGAAAAACAGCGTGGCCAATGTGGCTCATGTAAGCATTGTGACCCACAGGGTATCTTGTTCTATAATTGTAGACTCCTGTGGCAGACTGGATGTACATCTATTATGTCAGTGTACCATGTGGGCATCTACAGTGACAAGGAACTCATAGGCAGATGTAAGCATGTATTTGATATAAAGCATTTGTTTTGTACACAGATATGAAAGAAAACAGAAAAAAGTTGCTAATTACATTTACTTGTCAAATTAGACAGATTTTTTTGTATAATTCTTTTGGGAACCAATGATGATGAGCACTAGATTTTGTAACTTTGTCTGTTGTCTGTATCCAATTTTTGGGGAACAGGGGGGTGGGGTGAGCTCTTGAAGAGAATCCTAAATGTCTATATATTTTGAATTTTAGCCCCTGGAGAAACCTTGACAATAGCAGAAGAGCAAGCTGCGAGGGAGGCTCTCAAAACCTTGATGAAAACCTATGATGCTTGTCCTCCACTGCAACCCAGCTCAAATGTACCACTGGGGTCATTAGATCTGGACAAGAAAAATCCCAGTGCTGAATTGTTACTGAGACATTACTCAGAGTCAGACACTAGTTCACAGGCAAATCAAACTCAGTAACCACAGGAGTACAGATAATGTTCTGTATTGTCTGTTGTAAATGAAATTGTTGTTTATGCAGGTATCAAACATGGTGCTTGAGGTGCATCATGAACAGAGACCTCAGTATTATGGTTTTCTTTAAAAATGCAAATATGAATTTCTGTCTTTTTAATTTGTCTTTCAATGATCACAGATATTCAACAGAAAATATATTGGAAGATTGAATATGTTAGATATAGGCCTACCATTACATGTAA
Organism: Ostrea denselamellosa; assembly: GCA_024699665.1. Lineage (NCBI taxonomy): Eukaryota > Metazoa > Mollusca > Bivalvia > Ostreida > Ostreidae > Ostrea > Ostrea denselamellosa. Next base: position 20,095,389 of record JAMZEH010000005.1, on the reverse strand, counting down.
AGTATTGAGTAGGATGTTCATACATTATGAAGTCCAAAGCAGACCCAGATGATACACACATGGTACTTGTTTTATGAATGTTTTTATAGAAGGTGGATAGTCAGTATGAGTGATATGGTGACTCTAGGTGAAGAGGATAATGAGTAAAAGCTCGGAAACCATTTTGCTATTTCAGTGTCCAGTACATATTAGTGTATTTGACCCCAAAATTGATAGGAATTATCTTCATCCCATGGGAAGTCTGTATGGTATGTTGAATCTACGTGAAATGGATAACACCCTAGAGCCCGGGATCATTGCGCTTACAGACGGATGGATGGACAACCTGATTCCAATATCCCCCACCCCAACTTTGTTGCAGGGGATATAATTAAACTGCAGATAATACAATATATAAAACGGTATACCTAGCTTTTTGGTGTTCTCTAAATTTATCGCTTAAAAAATACTTTCAATTTTAATGTAAACAATTTTTTAAAAATGCCAATTTTATAGCAAATTCATTATCAAAATTTCATTTGCGTGGCACATTTGCGTAATTTAATTAATTAATAATTTAATTAATTTCTTACAATTTTAATGCTTCAAGTCAGTCATGAAACCATCAATATGTATTAAAACATACGAAGTGTGTAGTTACTCAACATTAGGTGTTTCTTTATATGACCTCGGATATTCCCAGTCCGAGTACATACGATACCGAAACGCTCATTCTAGGTGTGCTCTCCAACAATATACCTTTGTTTATTTTGCTGAATTTTTCTTTAGATCTTGGGGATTATATTAGTTCTACCGATAGATGTTGGTAGGTGCGTAATTGAATAGTTGCAAGATATAGTCGGTTACACATTGTATTGTTTTCAAGTTTTTTCATAGATATAAAAACTGTTCTTCGGTTTACGGATCTAATTCATCATTTCCAATTCCATCTACTATTTTGTTGACAGTGCTACCATTAGAGCGAGTGCTTGATATACGAGGGACAGAACTTGTGTAATCATTCCTCTCCCGAACGGTATCACGGTATGCAGCGCACGTGGTCCACGTGCGCGTTGCGCTGAGTATTTTCAACACGTGGTTTTGTACACTATAGTATAATATAGCGTTCAGTTGTTGGTTTTGGTTTTTTTTTACGCCACACTCAACAATTTTTCAGTTATCTGGTGGCGTCCAGTTTTTTATTGGTGGAGGAGACCACCGACCTTCCGAAAGTAAACTGGCAAACTTTCTCACATATATCGGCGCGAGCAAGATTCGAACCCGCGCCGATTAGAGGTGAGAGGCTCTAATATGGATGGAAAAAATCTCAGAACAGAGGGTATATTGTAAGATTCGAGCATACCTCGGGTTTCCGTCAACGGAAATTCATGCTGATTTGCGAAAGGTTATGGGAATGGTGCTTTAAAATATGCTACAGTTTGCAAGTGGGCACGTCGTTTTAATGATGGTCGGGAGTCAATTGAAAATGACCCTCGAGTGGGTAGGCCGGTTTCCGTTTTGACGGAAAAGAACGTTGCTACTGTGAAAACATTAATTGAGGAAGACGCACGTTATACCGTGCAAGAGATAGAAGAATTAATTGACATTCGTTCGTCAAGTATTTTGAAGATCTTACGTGAACGACTTTGGCTATGTAAGATCTGCACGAGCTGGGTGCCCCATTTGCTCACTGACGAGCAGAAAGAAAGTCGGGTTAGACTTGCATCGCAAATGATAAAATAATATAAATGTGACCCTCGTCGTTTGGAAGAGATGGTTACAGGTGATGAAACCTGGATCTATCATTTTCAACCCGATTCTAAGGCTAAAAAGAAAGTTTGGGCTTCATCTGAGGGAGACAGACCTGTCATTGCGCGCCGTTGCAAAACATCAAATCGCATGTTGTATGCGATATTCTTTAATTCGAAAGATGGCGTTAACAATCGAACATGTTTAACTTCTTGATAAGTACAAATTTGGTATGAAGTATCTTTGGGACAAGGCGGACATAAATTTTAAATTCCGGGGGGGGGGGGGGGGGGTGTGTGCAAAAATTGACAATATTTAAAAAAAAACCCCATTTTTCTCTAGAACTGTACATGTGTAAGAAAAACTAAATACATAATAATAATTTAGAGCAGTAAGACCTCTACCAAAATTGTAAATTTCATGACCGTGGTAAAGGTTCTGACTCCAGGGCGGGGCCAAGCTTGGTATGTAGTATTTATGTGTAAAACATTTAAAAGACAGCTTCTTTAATGCCAATTGAAACTAAATGGATATTTGGAATGAACAGGTAACCCTTTACCAAAATTGTAAATTTCATGATCCCGGGGATATGGCTTTGGTATTAGAGTGGGGTCAAAATGTCAGTGATTAAATGTGTTAACAATTCAACACTTTTTAACTTCTTGTTCATTCATTCATTCGATCTTTATTTCCTCCCTTAGGAGATTATAAGTTAAGTACAATTAAATTAAATAAGTATGACTACAACATACAACAATATGTAATGCTATAATCTAATGATACACATAGTGAAAATGAGGCGAAAAATCTCTGTACAATGCTTACTGGAAGTAGAAAAAGTAACATTCCGATTTGTGTAACAAAATTGATTGCATACAGAGCTGTAGCAGCTGTCCCTTTGAATGAAAATTACATGGGTTATTGAAATGCTTTACTGCGTAGAACATCTGTAGTATTGTGCTGAAGCACTACGCACTAATCTGAAGTTTAAATGACGGAATGATACATCGTCCTCCTGGTTCAAGTGGGTAGATATCTGCCCGCCAAGAAGTACAACGTACCACTCGAATTCCGAAAGTCCACAGAGTTCTGCGCATAATTCTACGCAGAAACAGTCAGCTATAGCGTTCCACCAAACTTCTCTAATACTAGCGGTACATGAACATGAGCATGAAGAATGACAAAAAACATCTGTAAAAGAGTTGCCACATAAACGACACAAATAGATAACGCCATTAACATGCATGCCTGAGTATATTTTGCATATAAATTTGCAAAGTTGAACGTTGGGTAGGCTCCAAATAGTTGCAGGATTTTTATCAGAAAATATTTGTCTGAAGAGATGAAAGTCGGAACTGTTCATCCTGAGCTGTCGCTGGTCTTGGTGATATAATCTTACGGTTTTTCTGGTTATTTTTTTCCAGGACAGTTTGTCGGGGGAAAATCCCGTGTCCAGCCACACACTGATATGGTTGGTAAGATCGTACGATTGCAAAATGTTGAAAATGTCCGGAATAAAACCGTATTGAGTCTCTGAAAGATTTTGAAAGTAAGAGTATAATCTGGTCAAAAATATTTTTTTTGGGAAGAGTGTGTATATCCATTCGGCATAGTCTTCCTAGAAATAGTAGTTTTCTTGCATCTATTTCTGCGCTGATAGGCAATACATCAAAAAGTGATTCGCATATATCGGATCTACATAATTTCGGCAAGTTTAAGGATTTTTTGCACACAAAATGTTGGAAAGTGCGTAGTTTTTGGTGGTCTGAGCAGGACATATTGTTCCAAAGTTCACATTCATAAAGTACTGTGGGCATCACTATTGTTTTGTATAAGTGAGATACGGTCATTGGATTAAGAAATTGAGATCCTAAGTCAGATAAAGCAAAAAATGACTTTCGGCCCTTTTCGCAGGCTCTATCTAATCTTTGGGAAAGCTTGAAATTCTGATGAATCACAATGCCTAAGTGGTTGTAGAAATTTCCGCATGGGATGAGCGATTGTCCCAGATGCCATACAAAATTGTTTTCGACATTGTTTTTCTTGCCATGGAATTTCAAAATGCACGATTTTGATGCATTAAATGAGAATCGCCATTTATTTGAATATGAGTTAGCAATATCTAGCATATTTTGGAGGGCAACTGGAGACAATCCAATACAAGATATGTCATCTGCTAATGAGGGACAGCTGCTCATAACATTAAGGATACCTGTATTAGGACTATTTCGCTCTAATTCATTAATAAGGTCATTAATGAAAACAAGGTATAAAAATGAAGACAAAACACCACCCTGTCTTACACCTTGGTTAACAGAAAACCATCTAGATTGAGTATGATTAACAATAATAGAACTTGATGTTCCTTGATGACAATCATTAATCAGTGACCAGGTTTTGCCTGTTATTCCAAGTTTGTATGGCTTTAACATGAGGCCGTTCCTCCAAACCGTGTCAAACGCTTTACTGCTATCCAAAAAACTGACATACACATTACTGCCTTGTTCTACGTTATGAAAAATTGTCTCTTGTATATTAAATGATGCAGTTAGACAGCCGAGATATTTTTGAAAACCTTGCTGTTGATCATTAGGAAAATGTTTCCATGCTATAACTGATTCTGATATACGAGGAAGAATTAATTTCTCAAAGATTTGAAGAGGCAGGATAAAAGGGATACCGGTCTGTAACTGTTGCAGTGGGATTTTACTTTGTTATCACCTTTGTATAATGGAACTATTAGACCTCGCTTCCATTCAGAAGGAATACCACAAAATATGACTGCGTTGTACATTTTTAGGAGGCAAAGAATAAGATTTTTACCTCCGTAAATAACATGCTCATTTGTTAAGGAATCATACCCTGGTGCTTTCCGCAACTTTAAACTATTTATAACCGATGCTAGTTCTTCCAGTTTTATTTCACCACCGGGTAGATTACCAGCGTCATGTTTACATTCTTTTTTAATATTGCTAATATTGTGATCAACTTCATTTTTAAAATTCAAATCAAAATGTTTATCCTCAAGAGGAGTATAAATTTTTTGGAAATAATAAGCAAAAGCTTCCGCTACACTATTGGGATCATTGTATTTCTGACCATTTTCATCTTCTATATCGGGGTAAATTCTTGAAGCCCTTGTTTTTCTACGTTTAACTAATTTCCAAAATAACCGTATGTCACATTCAGCTGCATGATCTAGGTCATGATAAACTTGATGCATGTATTTTTCATGTTCTTCGTTAAGAGCATTACGAAATTGTCGTTTTGCCCGTTTATAATCTCGGTATGATGAGAAGTTCATACCACGAGGTCGCCCTTCAGATATCCACACACGACGTTTAGAACGCTCGATTGTGTGAAGATCTTTAACGGTTTTTGTCCACTCTGGACGGGTGAAGGGATTGAAGGATGTAAATGGAATGGATTCCTTAGTACATCTATGGAGGATATCCGTAATAGTATATATTCGACCAGACTAGCTTCATTATTTAGGTTAGTTTGTAACAAATTTTCTAAAGCGATATCTACGTTGTTTCGGTATTTTGCAATAGCCTCGGGAGTAGCTTTGTGCCATGCGGGTAATCGTGATTGGGTGAACTTACGTTTATGCATCGGCATATTGAAGTTTATAGTTGCAATGACAGGCAAATGGTCTGACGTTGTAGAGAACGTGCCTTCAGGAATAATTTTACAATTTTGTAGATTTTCCAGAACGTACTTATCAAAAAGAATATAATCTAACGTTGTTAATTTTTGTACAAAGGTAAACTTTTCACCCTCTGCCACAAAGTCTGTATTCGGGATGGATAAATTGTACTTGGATACAAAATTTAACAGTAGTTTTGATTTTCGTACGTTTGTGTTGCAGAGGTCAATAATACTGCCATTCATATCACCTGCAAGAATGACTTTACCATACTCAGAGTAATAATCGTACAGGCTGTCAACTACGTTAAGTTCATGTTCAAATGCTTCAATGTCATTGTCTGATGGTAGATAAACACCAAGAATATATGCAACACAACCTTTTGCATCTTGAATTTGAATACCTAGTACTCGATTGGATTCTGAACATTCAATTTCTTTGACAGAAAAACACAATGACTTTCTAAACATAATTGCAACACCTCCTCTACCATACATATTAGAATTTTGATGAGAAGTGTTTTCTGTGTCAATTTTAACAAAACTATGATAATCTTTGTGAATCGAATTTAGGTAACCTTTGGTGTTTTCTGTAAGTTTATGTTCAGAGATAACTACAATGTCACACTTTTCTTTCTCTAACAATGACGAAAGACATAATGTGGATGAAATAATTCCACGCACATTCCACGACATGATGACAACCATGGTGTTATAAATAATGAGTGAAAGCAACATGCAGATAAAAAAAAGAGATCTAAAATGGCTGAGAGTTTGAATTCGCTTGGATATTACTCAGACCCATCTTGGAGATAGGAATCCCAATCCTCGTTAGAGAATTGAGCGTTGCATTTCTGTTCCCAGTCTCTGATGCTCATCCATGGTCTACATTTCACGCCTTTGGGCCAGAATTTTGGATGTTCTATCTGGTCCGCGTATTGAATGGGTACATTTACTTTCGCTGTCAACACTTTGGCTACGTAAGATCTGCACGAGCTGGGTGCCCCATTTGCTCACTGACGAGCAGAAAGAAAGTCGGGTTAGACTTGCATCGCAAATGATAAAATAATATAAATGTGACCCTCGTCGTTTGGAAGAGATGGTTACAGGTGATGAAACCTGGATCTATCATTTTCAACCCGATTCTAAGGCTAAAAAGAAAGTTTGGGCTTCATCTGAGGGAGACAGACCTGTCATTGCGCGCCGTTGCAAAACATCAAATCGCATGTTGTATGCGATATTCTTTAATTCGAAAGATGGCGTTAACAATCGAACATGTTTAACTTCTTGATAAGTACAAATTTGGTATGAAGTATCTTTGGGACAAGGCGGACATAAATTTTAAATTCCGGGGGGTGGGGTGCAAAAATTGACAATATTTAAAAAAAAACACCCCATTTTTCTCTAGAACTGTACATGTGTAAGAAAAACTAAATACATAATAATAATTTAGAGCAGTAAGACCTCTACCAAAATAGTAAATTTCATGACCGTGGTAAAGGTTCTGACTCCAGGGCGGGGCCAAGCTTGGTATGTAGTATTTATGTGTAAACATTTAAAAGACAGCTTCTTTAATGCCAGTTGAAACTAAATGGATATTTGGAATGAACAGGTAACCCTTTACCTAAATTGTAAATTTCATGATCCCGGGGATATGGCTTTGGTATTAGAGTGGGGTCAAAATGTCAGTGATTAAATGTGTTAACAATTCAACACTTTTTAACTTCTTGTTGGTCACTATAATTCCAATTCTTTTCAGATTTGGTGTGAAGCATCCTTGGAACAAGGGGGGGGGGGGGGGCATTAATCGTAGATTTCTGAAATCCTGCATCCCTGGTGCCTTAGGAGCGGGGTAAAAACTTCCAAAATCTGACTGACAAATTTTCAAAAAATCTTCTTCTCTACAACTGCACATGTTTAAGAAAATCTAAATACATTGTTATGTAGAGAGGAAGGCTTCTACCAAAATTGTAAATTTCATGATCCTCGGGGTAGAGGTTCTGACTCCAGGGGGGAGCCAAGCTTGGTATGTGTAGTGTATATGTGTAAAACATTGAAATAGTATTTCTTTAACTGCTATTGATACTTAATTGAAACTAAATAGATATATAGAAGCAGTAAGTAGTCCTCTACCAAAATTGTAAATTTCATGATCCTGTGGAGGAAGGGTTTGGTTCCAGGGTGGAGCCAAAATTATTATAGTGATTATTGTCTTTTTTATTTGAAAGACTTTTTGAAGTTTGCTGATATGTATAAAAACTAAATGCATGTTTAGGAAAGGCAAAACTGAATTTTTCAATCACAGGATTTTGACTCTAGGACAAGTAATTTCGCGTTAATGTTTTATATTATGCAAAGCCTTTCATTAGTGTAGGCACTTTTCGAGAGCATTTAAGTTTTAGGAACACGTCTTCTTTTACATGTGTAACTTTTGTTGAATATTAGAATTTAGCTTAGATATTCAGAACTGGGAATTTTTTTTTTAGATGTAGCCCTTGTGACTAATGATACTTTTAACTAATGCTCGGGTGACCGATAAAGCATGTGGACCTCTTGTTTTAAATAGGTAACGGTACATAGAAATCCATGAATAATCAAATTGATGAAGATCATTTGATGTCAAGTTTACAGTTACATCTTTTCATAAATATTTTAACTCTGTCATAGTAAGTAAAGTTTCATGGTTGTTATTTTCCCCCACATTGTACGTGCATGTTAATTGTGCTAAACTAACCTTAAACACAAGACAGGATGTAGGAGGAGTGTATTGAGTCGGGTGCAGCTTGCTTTTTTCCCTTTTTTTTCCAAGAGCAAAAACCGTCCTTGCTAAGAGGATTATAAAGATATCTCTGCAGGCACTTTTCCCTGATTTTTTGCTTTATGTATAAGAACGTAAAATACAAATTTCAAAAAAGTTTTAATTGTGTTCAACACCCCTCCCCCCGATCAGAATCGAGCCACTGTAGGATATAGAGTTAAAAAATCTTAGGAACGCAAAAGCCGCATTTTTGAAAAAATTAATATGGAGCATTTTTCTAATATGACTCTAATAAACCTGTTTCTGTTGATCTACTAACTTTAATGAAGAGTTGATATCACGTTACCATTTGGATTCATTTCACTTTTTATCTGTGGAGTTCATTTTTAATTTGGGTAAGCATTGTGACTTCTTTTTGTAGTTCTCCCTTCGTTATTCATCCTTGATAGGATGACTTTATCTGTCCACATTTCACAAATGTGCCGCGAACCTGTTGAAGTTTATAGAGAGCAAACTTTCATTGAATATTAAGGAGACAGTATTATTTAGAATAACTTTTTTTCGTGTTAATTATTGAAGATACAAAGATAAATAATTCGAATTCGCAAGGTAACTGACACTAAACTCCGCGGAAAGTTGCCCTTGTATCATCATCTCAAGCCATGGTCAGGAGTCTGTATAATATAGCTCTCTCTCCAGAATAGGAGTGGATCGTATTTTTATAATCAGTAACCATAAATGATTTGTTCTGTTCTTCATGAAACATTTAGGCCTAACGAACAGATTTGTGAACATTGCGGTATGCTTCACTCTCTCTTGGAAAACGTTTTATTTTCTATTTTTTATTCTTTGATTTGAAATTAAATATGTACCCAAAGTATTAGTAATTTTGTTTGAAATAATAGAGAGGAATATGTGGATATAAAATCACACAGCTGGATTTCTTCGTCGAGTAATTTGAAAAGAGTTGTGCAGTATATTTGAAAGTTATGGTATGATTTTAAAATTCATATTGTGGGCTCTTATATATATATATATATATATATATATATATATATATATATATATATATGCTGTTAGTCTCTTTTATATGTTTAATGTCACATGTAAAACTTACAGGTACATACATTGATTTTTTTTTCCCGGAAACTGTTGCATTTATATCCTTGGACCTGGCCGCCAATATTTTTATTATTATTAATAATTGAATTTCCATTATGCAACCGTAATAAGGCCTTTGATTTTGAAATCTAGAATTAATTATTGCTCTTAGTCTCAACCTACCTCCTCAAGTGCAAGTGTGTCTCAAAGTTGTCAACAAAATCCTACTGTACTCAAAACAAGAGAAATTATGGTGTAGTGCAGTAAAATCATGTGATTATAGGTCAGTCAGAGGCAGGTGATTTATGGAATGGGTTAAAAACAGGAAATATGTTCTTGCTTTTTAATTGTAAATTAGTCCTGGACTGATTAATAAGTTTATGATGGAAAATTAAATAAAACAGGTACATTTTCAGTTTAAAAGTTTTGAAATGCGACACAAGCTTGATGTTACAAATCCTGCCTATTGATATTGAAAAATTGGAAAAAAAAATGTTTCAAATCCGGAATCATTCCTACTTAAAATGAAGTTTACAGCACCAAAATTTTGACGTATTTCGCATATTCGTAATACTTGCATATGTTTGAGGCAAGCTCTTATTTAGATAGTGTTTGGTACCGTTGAGAAATCTCTCGTCCCTTAGAAAAGCTTTTCCTTTCATTCATTCATTCAATCTTTATTTCCTCCCTTAGGAGATTATAAGTTAAGTACAATTAAATTAAATAAGTATGACTACAACATACAACAATATGTAATGCTATAATCTAATGATACACATAGTGAAAATGAGGCGAAAAATCTCTGTACAGTGCTTACTGGAAGTAGGAAAAGTAACATTCCGATTTGTGCAACAAAATTGATTGCATACAGAGCTGTAGCAGCTGTCCCTTTGAATGAAAATTACATGGGTTATTGAAATGCTTTACTGCGTAGAACATCTGTAGTATTGTGCTGAAGCACTACGCACTAATCTGAAGTTTAAATGACGGAATGATACATCGTCCTCCTGGTTCAAGTGGGTAAATATCTGCCCGCCAAGAAGTACAACGTACCACTCGAATTCCGAAAGTCCACAGAGTTCTGCACATAATTCTACGCAGAAACAGTCATATATATATATATATATATATATATATATATATCCCGCTCAAAAAATCACACCCACCCACTTCAATCACCCTCCGGCAGTTATACGCTTAAGCCTTAACTATAAGTTTTTATTGTTTGGTATCGTTGAGGAAACTCCTCCGTTCGAAAAGCCCCCCCCCCTCTCTCTCTCTCTCTATATATATATACCCTCGCACAAAAAATCACCATCCAATTCAGTCGCCCTCCGGCCGAGTCAACAGGCGCAGTCTCCGCCATGGGCTGTAACTTTAATATAGTATCCCAAACTCGGCCAAAGTTTCCGGCAAATGTATTTGAACACGATCTATGAAATAAATTAAAGAGAACAACATCATACGCCAATATGTAGTCAGACCAGTAATTTAACACATCAAATTGTGATACAGAGTCCATTGGTTTGCAAAATTAAACATTAACTTACTCGCCCATGAAGCCTTTATTTATAGATGGCACATGATCCGTATGTACACCCAAGAAAGCGAGTGTAACATGAAAATTTTGAGGGAATTACTTTTAAGGAAAATTCCGCTACAGAAAATTAATGCATGTTACCTTCCACGGGGGATTGTTTTTTGTTTTTTTGGGTTTTTTTTTATAAGACACCGCCGGTTATGAAGCTGGATTGGCTCGGAAAGGCATGGCGGTTTGGAAGACTTACAAAGGTCTGAAGGATGGGTCCTATAGTTTCCTACGTTAATGGGGAGGATTAAAGGTAATGCACCCCAAAAAGACGAGATAGACTTCTACCCGAGGAGATTAACCACACACCTACCCCCATCACCTTCCATATGTCTCCCACTGAAATTCGTGGTCCGTGCATCCGCGCCAACAGTAGATCATGTCCGTGTACTTTCATTGCGATGCATATGCCTCCAGGGGTGGAATTAAAATTTGAGGCATATCTATGACATATAACTGATTATGATTAGTAGGCCTACCAATAAAAAATGAAAGCTTAAATGATAATGCGCAGAAATTCCTAGCTAATGTGATCCAGGGCCACACACAATGGACCCACGAAATCCGTATACTTCCCTATAACGTGTACGACTTTGATCTGATCTCCCACACAAATTCAATGCACTAATGGCAATATGATAAAACATACATTTGGTTTTTCCGACTTCGTAATGTTGACATCAACCAATATAATATTTACAGAACATTAGGGGGTGGGTGTAGATTACTTTAACGGCATTATAGAAGTACAGTTTGATATTCTCTCTCTCTCTCTCTCTCTCTCTCTCTCTCTCTCTCTCACAATACTTAATGTTGATATTCCAAAATTCTGAAAAGATATTTAATTTTTAGATTATTAGATAATGACCGCAGTTGCAGCCTGTCAGTCAATAATCTCCCTACCCTTTCAAGTATGTTATGCTTTGTTGACGGAGGAAATGAAATGAGTCTATCCAAAATAAACGGACTGATACCCCGGCCTCTCCGTGGAATGACCTGATGTATATATTTCAGCTGTTGACTAAGTTGCCATAAACTTCATTTACTTCCGTCATTGATACAAAGAACAATTCTAGCTATGCTGCACGTGGTTTATTGAACGATCCACTCGGGCACGCACGTTCTTGGGACACTGGAAAAAAAAAACAAAAAAACCCAAAAAAACAAAAAAACGGGGGAAAAATCCCCTTACTTGCAACCATCAAGTCTAGTTAGATTTCGATTTTCTGTCTGACATTGATGATGCTTGTACCTTGCTTTGCAATAATAGCAAAGCGTATTTTTGTGATTTGTTGTCATCAACTGCTCTGATGTCGAACGGTGTGTCTCACATGACCACAACTCATCAGTATGTCTCGAAAACTCGAAAATCGATAGAGATGTTCATTTAGATAATGCTGGCAGCGTTAGAATCAGGTGAGGAACATGTTATCCGCTGTTGTCAATTACCAATTGCAAGGGTCCAAAAATTAGTTGAAAATTTTAGGTTCAGACCGTGTCAATCAAAAAGTACGAACATGGATCCAGAATCCTACCGAGGTTGTGCGCTATGTCCCCTAGCAACCAAGTCGCAGGGGACATAATCAATAGTAACACGTGATTGGAGTGCTTATTTATCCTGTTACATTATAAAATCAACTTGATGCGGTATCAGTGGTGTTATTCTATATTAAGATTTGAACGATGAATGAAATCTTTTTTAGTGATGGAACATTAATATTGTTCTCAAATTATTGGTTAATTAAGAGGAAGGAGCACATAGTCTGCACGCCTTGTTGAAAGGTAAATGTTTATATTTATTCACAATGCATACCGCAAGCATATTTCGGGTTTGATTCGGAAACGATTAGATTTTGTCCTCCTTGTTTGTCTGCTAAGTTTCTCTTCTTTACATCCGCCCCTTATTTCTCCGTCCTGAATGGATTGAGTACGCAAATTTTAATCAAGCTGTGCGTCTCTGTTCAAATTGCACACACACACACACACACACACACACACACACACACATATATATATATATATAGAATGCTTGAGTGTAAGGATTCATAGTGCATGGATCTACAGCTCTCTGGTTTACCCCCACCCCCTTTTTTTAGACAGTTCTGTTGCTAGGTAAACTATACAGGAATGTGGATTATTCGTGTATCTTGTAAAAATACCATACCAATAATAACCATACATTTACTCTGATCATGCAGCATATATATACATATATATATATCTATATATAATTAACAAAATAAACATTGAGCCCTTTTATCAAGCTTGCGAAATTCGTGGATTCAGGCCTTGGGTGGAGCTAAGTTGCTTTATATTGAAAATGTTTTGTATCTTAGAAAATCCTGGACTGGATATCTGGAATAAAACTTAAAGCAATATAAGCTGTCAAAATTGTTATTTTGGGGTCCCTAAAATTTAATCGAAAATTTTGTAAACATCTACCTTCTAATACCTGATTTTATCGATTAAAGTTTTGACATGTTGTATTTTTTGCATTAAATGTAAAAATTGTTCGACAGTTGAAATTAAGTCTTCCCGTACCTTAATTTTTCCGGCATTATTTCCGTATGCAATGACCTAATGTTGAACTCATTCGGCAAAATCAAATGCGCAAGCGCAATATTTCCGGTAAGCACGAAAGATGTCTGACACGAAAGGTTCGAAGCGAGGGAGAAAGCCGACTTTGACTGATTCGGGACGAAAAAGATATAAAAACATAATATAACATCGTTAACAATGCCAAAATAATGATGGTAACTAGAATTTTATCTCACCTCGCCGTCCATATTTTAATGACCCGGATACAACCCGATCCACTCCGATCAGCATCAGAATCATTCGTGTCAACATCGGTTATCTTCGGGATTGTCGCCGACGATTAATCAGCTGCCGTTGTTAGGGTCAAACGGAATGTCGAGGAATATATTTTTCATCACGTAAAGGTGTGTAAACGATGCATGAGAGAGGAAATTCGATGCAGTTCTTTTTTTCAATCATATCAACGTTCATTTAACCTCTCTTAATGCCACTATAAAAAAATTGCAATTTTGACAGCTTATATTGCTTTAAGTCGAAAGATGGACTTCAGTCTGAAATTTTACCCAAATTTTGACTGCTCAAATAAAAGAAAACTGAAACTTAAGTTCGAGATTTTTTTCGAGAAATCCAAGTCTGGACATCAACCAGTCAAACTGTCAGCCTGAATATTCAACCATCAACCAGTCAAACTGTCAGCCTGATTATTCACGACTCCTGGGTGGTGCTTGATTGGTCCTATACATTATGTATTGAAAATGCAATAGAAAATCTTATTTACTACTGAACGTCAACAGAGAAACTGTTTGTATGATTATAATGAGCAATGTAAAATTTACTACCCCTGGGTTCATGTTGCAGGATGGGGCTCAGTTAATCATATATTGAACATTTTAGAAAATATTCTGGACATCAAACAGGCAAACTATTTGCATGATTACCTATAAAAGCAATGAACCCTCTTTGAAACTGTAAAAAAAAAAATCATTTGCCCTTTTAGAACTCGAGTAGAAAATCGCATTTCACTGTGATGTGATAAAACTTACTCATCTATATTAATATAGGAATTTAGTATGTATGAACATAGTGATAGCTATACCAACAAATCTTACATCTAAAACAAAGTTTGAAAATAGAGGCGTATAAAACAATGATTCTAAAGGGGTAAAAAAAAAAATGCATACACATCATGATCAGATGACCTATAGATCCATGGACCTCTTGTAAAAAATATATAAATATATGCATATGAAAGTTCTTCTATTTACCGAATTTGCATCGGTGGGGAGTTTCATATTGGAGAAAAACACATCAGCATTGCGAAAAAGGGTGAGTACATTAATTAATAGGTATGTTTGATTTATTGATTGATTGGGGTTTTACGCCGTGTTGGCAATATTTCAGCCATGTTACGGCGATTAATAGGTATGTTTTATATGATACCGCAATGAAACACAGTAGGGTTAGTATAAATTCACAGTTTAATTTTACGCTGCGTGATCGGGTATATCTCCATATTGATTATCGGACAATAACCTCGGTGAAATCCTATGAAGCTCAAGTCATGAACCTTCACTATACATTCCAATGGACAGCATTTTATATCAGAGCCGAGAAGTCAATTTTCAAGGCTGAATATTTTGGCCTTGCCTTGTACTTCCCTTTGCATTGTGCCACAGAGCGGGTGTATACAACCTAGTGAATGATTGTTACAGATAATGATTTCAACAACACCTCGTGAGGGTTTGATATTAAATCAATGTAGTTCGAGTCATCAATGAAAGCCTATACCAGTGTGACCATACAAAAAGTAGGTGGACATGTTAGATATTTTCAAAGTAAAGGTTGATGCATTTTTGTTTTTTGCTTTTTGTTTTTGGTGTTTGTTTTTTTAATTTTTCTTCTTTCTCTTTCTTTGTTCCGGTATTTCTTTCAGCAAACGGTGAATTGACCACTATTTAAAGAGTCAGTACACTTTTTGCACATGTTTACGCGAGTTGTAAATACATGCATACATACATATATGTGATAATTTCAGATACTAGTAAAGTGTGTAAAAGCCAAATAACGGTAATCATGAAATGTGTTGCCGGCACTCTTCAGGCTGTTTGTCTTAACGTTTCTACGTCTTATAAAGGACACGTGATCTTGAAGTGTCTCTTTTACTGCCTGTCTTCCATACCCCATAGAAATGGGTAGGATATGTATATTTAGGATGTCATATGTATATCATTTGTCATGTATAATACTGATGCTAGTGTAAGCAAACAATGACAACTGCACATTCATTCGTAAGGGGGCAAGATCATGAATAGGTTTCTTAATCATAACACGGAGGTAAAACACTGTGTGTATTCGTGAGTTACGTGAAGGAGAATACGATATCTGTATTTGTATTGTCCCGTATTTCAACTTGTGTACATCATCATGGTCAACACAACATTGATGGGAACGCGGTTTCGCTCTGCGGTGAACATTTTATTATTCAATAAATATCCGTAAAACAATTTGTGCACGCGTTGCCTGGTAGTAGTTTTTCTGTTGATGCGATTCAATGACAAAAACAACGCATGGAATTCAATCACAGGCCCTCAACGTTTTAAATATCTATAATTAAAAATATTGTCTCCCTGTAAACAAACTATTCACAAGTTATATCACGCCCTCATCTTGGTTTTCACTTTTACCAACTGCATCGCTTGCAATTTTCGGCGAAAAGTTCGATATAATATTATAACTGGACTCCTACCGTTCAGAAGCAACTCTGTCAAGGTCTTACATCTCGCATCGTCATGGTGAACTGGAAATAAAGTCAATCAACTGTCGAACATCGTCCACTGCTTCTCAAATGCGAAAGAAAAAAAATGGTGAAAGGGGGACGGAAATTTACATTATTTCGGGATAGCCTTTTTTCATTGGTCGATAAAATTAAAAATAGTAAATATTAAAATCAGCAGTAAATTTGAATATATTCTAGATCATATAGATAGCGAGGTAATGGATCTTAAACACTACTCTATTAGTCTGTACTTTATTTTTTTTTAAATGTCAAACATGATAACTTCACTTATTCATGTATTCGGTGTATCAAAATTAGTTGAAAGTAAATGTCATACGTAATAAGGAAATTTCACAATCGAAGTAACACCCACACGCGCGTATAAAATACGTGGGCATATTCTCAAACGTTCAAAGTGGCATTTATATATCCAGATGTCCTCTTCTGCTTATCTATAAATTTTCAGTATTGTCACAAAGGGTGACAAACCTTTGTTGGTTGGAGTCGATGCAAAAAAAATAAAAATATATATATATATAAATAAATAAAAAAATAAAAAAAAACAAATAAAAAGGGGGTGGATTTGCAATGTTGTTTTGGCATTGCGATCGATTTAGGCCATTCTTGGCAAACTGATTCTGACTACGGATTGCTCCGTTTACCTGATCGGAATGTAGGGCTCACGGCGGGAGTGACCGGTAGACAGGGGATGCTTACTCCTCCTAGGCACCTGATCCCACCTCTGGTATGACCAGGGGTACGTGTTTGCCCATCTCTTTGATTTGTATTTTTTATAGGAATTACGAGATTAAATACTGTTAGTTATCTTGGCTTTTTCATTTGCTAAACTTCCCGTGCCAGTCTGCCACAAAACCACACAAGTGCGTCCTAATTTTATTGTTTGTAGGGGTGCACACTGCCCTACATTCAGTGTCCCCCCCCCTTTTTTTTCCCCCGCACAAATATCAGAGGGTACATCAGCAAGGAAATTCTCATTTGCATAATTATGTCAACTTCCGTCCCCCTTTTACCAATTTTTCGCATTTGAGAAGCAGTAGACGATGATTGACGGCTGTTTATAGCCTATAAATGAAATTTATTTCCCGTTCACCATAACGGTACGAGAAGTAAGACCTAGACAGAGTTGCTTCTAAACAGTAGGAGTTTAATTGTAATATTGTATCGAACTTTTAGCCGAAAATTACATGCGATGCAGCTGGTAAAAAAGAAAACCAAGATGACAGCGTGATATACCTTGTTAATAGTTTGTTTTGCAGGAAGAAATTTTTTTATTATAGGTATTTAAAACGTCGAGCGCCTGTGAATTCAATGGAGATTGGGTTCTGTCCGCGCGAATCGTGTATTTTTATTTTTTAAAAGGTTTTCTCTATTGCTGTCGCTAATGACGATTTGGCAGGTTCTGCAATTTATTCTATTTTTTATTGGCACTACGGGAGTTAGCCATGTAAATCAAAAATACGTATATACTGTATTACATGGTATTAGATGTTTTTAAGGTATAAAGAGTCTCTGATATGTAAACAAATTTCTTTTGTAGACACAATATAGAGAGGATTAAGTAAACAAGATACAGGGTTATTATGTGATAATTTTGAATAGTTTTTTCTTATATGTTTGTGTTAAAAACAATCGAGTAAAAATGTTTTCGTCTTCAACACTGGTCTTACAGTGGAGGCATAGTCTATTTTCTGTAGGAATGACAGGATTGCAATATCTACCTGTTTCTATATATAACTGATGTGCACTTACTCTTAAGTTTTGTAAGATAAGAGCGCAGGTTCCTGTGAATTAAAAAACACAAATATGGTTGTATATGTAGTTTAATGTATTATAAAGTTTTCCACATTGAG
Organism: Ostrea denselamellosa; assembly: GCA_024699665.1. NCBI lineage: Eukaryota > Metazoa > Mollusca > Bivalvia > Ostreida > Ostreidae > Ostrea > Ostrea denselamellosa. The sequence goes on along the minus strand of JAMZEH010000005.1, from coordinate 20,077,381 downwards.
TGTTATTAATATTTGTAATTCATCGAAGGTTTTATTTACGAAAAAATCATGAAGTTTAGAGCCAGGGAGTTTATTTGTTGTATCAAAGTTAATATTCAACTTTCTTTGTAATTGTTTAATAAAGCTTTGCCAGCATTTTTTATTTTTATCGACCAACTTTGTACCTTCCAAGAATGCATTTCTTAAAACAAGGTCATCGATATCATTTGATTTTGTCAGATCTACCAGTCTAGAACGTAATTAAATGCGAGCTGATATATTTTGACATGTAAAGGGATTGGCGTCTATTTCAATTTTTCCAGCCAAGTTGGATGTTTTATTGTGTATACACCCAGAATATTTTTCAAGATGAAATTTTGAATCTTTTCGAATGGTGCTTTATCAAAATTGTGAAAATTGGTATTGAAATTAGAGATCCAAATTTCTGATGAGTATGTTAAAATTGGAATAATCGATTCATATAGTTTTCACCACAATTTGGCTGAAAGATCTGGACCAAATGGAAGTTTATATTTCAGGGCAAAGTAAGCTTTCCTAGTTTTAGCCGCAAGATCATTACAAGCAAATTTTGAATTACCATTTTAAAATTAATATTGTTTACACGTATTTGATATACGATTTATATGGTCATCTTTGTCTAAAACACAATAACAATATGTATGTTTTTATTTCAAATCTATCACATTGTATTTTTATCTTATTTGATTCATTTTGTTTTCTTTTAATAATGTATGATACATAAGAAACGTGGGGACATTATCCGAGGCTTTTATACTAGTTGCCTTTTTTTAAGCCCTAGGCGCATGCGCCAGCGATATTTTGGTTTAACAGTCTTTCAGTCGATAATCCCTATCGCGCAAAAGACGTTATTCCAAAGAAATAAGGTTCTGCGACTTCAATATACATGAAGGGGCATTTACGTTTCTGTTAACATACCAACGTAGTATATTTAAAGTACTTCTTGTTTTTTAAATATTGTCGTTTTATTATATTTTGTGACACAGTATGAAACACGTAGCGTAGGTACTAATGTCATTTCGGCCCTAAGACACTTCGGCCCAAAGAATTTTTTTTTTCTTGGTCTGATACACTTCGGCTCATATTTTATTTGCGCATATCACCCACTTTTTAACTCAACATCATAGTACATTTTACATTTTGGCCCAATGATATTTCGGCCCAGAGACACTTCGGCCCGTTCTTTTTTTGTATATCACGCGTAATTTTCTTCCAATAATATAATAGTACACTGACACAAGATTGCATCGTTTCGAGGTTTGTAATCAAATAGACAGAAAAATTATCAGACCGATTAGGTACAGATAGTCGTATTATACTAAGCAACGATATCTACATCCAAATTTTTAATACAGAAATAACGTTATGTGATTTTAAAACAACGTACAAGCCCAGTAAGAAATTTAAAGCAATTACAAGCTGTAACTGACGGTATTTTTCAACTACCCAAATATGCAGATATTTTGTTTTTGTAAACTGAGAAGAAGCCAGTTGAATGAGAATCACAATATTGTTTTAGAATCATTTGAAAAGCATTCAAAACTATGTACAGATCTAGACCTTTTTGAAATTTTATTTAATTTCATTCGTTCATTTATTTTTGAGTTTTGCAAGTCTTTGTTATTAAGTAACGGGTTGACTAGTCGGATGATCCGCTGTTAATCCTGACCTAGGGTGTCCACCCGACTATGGACATTGGATTTCTTGGATTGATCACAATCATTTACATGTATTGTATTAATCATATACATGTATTGTATCAATCATATACATGTATTATATTAATCATATACATGTATTGTATCAATCATAACATGTATTGTATCAATCATAACATGTATTGTATCAATCATAACATGTATTATTATTGCAGTCTATAATATGAGGGTCCGGGTTGTTAGAATAGATCCTCAGTACCCCTTGCTTGTCGTAAGAGGCGACTAAATGGGGCGGTATTCGGATGAGACCGCAAAAACCGAGGCCCCGTGTTACAGCAGGTGTGGCACGATAAAGATCCCACCCTGCTCAAAGGCCATAAGCACCGAGCATAGGCATAAATTTTGCAACCCTTCACCGGCAATGGTGACGTCTCCATATGAGTGAAAAATTCTCGAGCGGGACGTTAAACAATACATAATCAGTCAATCAATACAATTGTCAATATAGATTACTAAGGTTTATTCATTATACACACATTCCCTGCGCTACCTTAATATACAGAAGCCAGAATATCTCAAGAAGTGGTTTCTAGGTCATATAAAGGTGTTAGTTGTGTTACATTATATCACATACATGTAGATATTCATAATGTAAAGTGGATGCAAAAATCATCTCTTAATCCTCATCTAGGTTACCACAGGCCCCTGAATTGGATACATTTATCATACTATGATTATAAAATCATTTCATATATAATAGTTATTACATTAAAAATCTAAACTAAATTAGAGGTTGTTTTGAGAAAAGGAGATATATATATATATTTTTTTTTTTTTTTTTTTTTTTTTTTTTTTTTTTTTTTTACATTTTTTCAGAAGAGAATACTTGTAGATTAAAAGTAAAAATAAATTTAGGAAATACAAAAGAAATTGCTTAGGAATCAAAATGGAATTAATCCGATTTAATACTTCTTTGGAATGTGAGATATACTGAGATTTTTACACTTACAAATGTATACTCTGCAAAAAAAGAAACGCATAATGGATTTTTTAAGATTTTAGTAGATGTATTTTGGATTATGATTTTACAATAAAAAATGTAGATATTCACTAGAATTGTTTCAATTGAAAAAAATTACAGTCCAAACCTTAGATATTGGTGAAAAAAAAGTAAGATCATCACAGTTAAGAACACTTCCTGTCACGTTTAAGTTAGTACCGTGTATGACCACCTCGAGCTGCCAACACAGTTCTGCGTCTCCTTGGCATAGAGTCAATCAATGTTCTTACGTTATTGCGTGGAATTGTTCGCCATTCCTGTTGTAACATTTGACGGAGCTGATCGAGGGTCTGAGGCGGAGGTTGGCGCAGGCGCACACGTTTATCCAGTTGGTCCCATAAGTGTTCAATCGGATTCAAATCCGGTGATTTGGAAGGACATGGTAGCACATTAATGTTGTTCTGCTGAAGGTAGTCAATTGTTAAGCGGGCTGTGTGAGGCCTAGCATTGTCATGTTGGAATAACTCCCTCTGTCGGTCAATTACGCGCATAAGGTGAGGTTGGAGAATTCCGTCTCTGTACCTTTGAGCCGTTAAATTGCCCGGTACATGTACCAGTTCTGTTTTACGGTCATTAGAGATCGCCGCCCACATCATGACGCTTCCTCCACCGAAGCTATCCACTTCTTGGACACACGAGGAAGAGAAACGTTCATTCCTGCGTCGGTATACACGGATTCTTCCATCACGTTTCTGTAGCAGAAAACGGGACTCATCGCTGACCCAGATTCTACGCCAGTTGCGGAATGTCCAGCCCCTCAATCTGTTGCACCATCGGACTCTTTCTCGTCTGTGTAACGGTGTCAAAACTGCTCCAAAATACGGTCTTCTGGGTCTAATGCCATATTGTCGAAGTCGGTTGCGGACTGTCTGCGAGCTGATTCTTCTCAATCCAGGTATTCCGACTGCAGTAGTTGTTGCAGCAACGGTTCGATTCCGTAGATGAAAAACCCGGATGTAGCGATCTTGTCCAGGAGTCGTAATGCGAGGTCGCCCACTCCTCGGTCGGTCATTAGTAGAGCCAGTCTGCTGGAATCTGTTCCACAGCCGAGAAATTGTGCTCTGATTTACGTTTTCAGTTCATGCAATTTCACTTTGGGATACTCCGGCCTGGAGACGGCCAATGACGATATTTCGAGTAGCAGGGTCCAACCTTGGCATGGCAGCATTTTAACGTTATGATGAATTCAAGCTTCAAACTTCGTCCTTTTATACGCTTTAATGTAGTGGTTGAATTAAGCACAAAGTTCTCGTGAAAAACGTAAGCCAAATTCCATGGCGATAGAGGTGATGTGCAATTTTAGAGAGTCGCCGAGCTAATTTGGCAGAGAGCCAAATCAAATGAACATACCTTTAAAGTTTCATACTTACCTGTAAAAAATCAATTACTCAATTGACCATTTCAGTTTACCTGGTAAAATACATAATTTGCATTTTTAAAATTTCAAAAGGGCTATGCGTTTCTTTTTTTGCAGAGTATAGATTTGATTGAGACGTTGAGACATAGTTCAGAAATTTCATCAAAGGAACGAGAATACTTTTGGAATCATTTTATAACATAAATGAATTTCATGACGTCAGATTATATGTGTATCTATATGTGAGAATTTATAAGATGATTTGAAATTGTTTTCGAAATATTTGAGAAAATTCTTGAGATTATTGAGAAATACACACACATTTTGATTGAGATGGTATAATGAGACATTTCTGACATTTTGTCACTTGAATGAGAATTCTTTAGAATCATTTGACGTCTCCATATAAGTTATTGATTGTTTGTTTGTTTTACTTCCCGTCGAGAATTTTTCACTCATATTGATACGTCACCAACTGTAGGTGATGTACCACAAATTTAGACCTATGCTTAGCGCTCAGGGTCGTTGCAGTGAGGGTTCTTTAACGTGCCAACGCCTACTGTGACACGTGACCGTGAAATTAAGCGCGACACGGGACCTCATATTCGAAAGACCCGTGATTCTCACGGAGGTTCTGTGTCGCGGCAGGCTTTGGCACGTTAAAGAACCCTTATTGTAGTACTAAGCTCTAAGTATATATCTAAATATGTGGTACTTCACCTACAACTGGTGAAATCTCAATACGAGTGAAAAATTCTCGATGGGACGTAAAACAAACAAACAAACCAAGCGTTGCGCTTCTCAGTATTTTCAGTACTTTGATTTAAATTCGATATTCATTCAGTTCGTCAATAGTGCTTTGATTATTTTTGCGAGTGTGAAGGTAAATTTCGAATGTTCTTGTCTGTTTTCTCGACTAATCATTTTATCTGCAATATCAGATAAGGCAGCGGTCGGGGTACCTTGATGGCCCCTGTGGGTCCAGGGAACTCCTCGGTTTTAGACAGCATTTCCCAATTTCGTGATAATGAAAATACGTAAGGCTCTTTTTGAGCTATGTAAAAAGGGCATTTGAACATGATTATAAGAGGGACTCAGTGATAAAATTGTGCACATGCCTATTATATGCATACGCCTATGCTCGAAAGGCACGATTTTGTGCTGAACAATCAACGGAGACAGATTTAGGCTTCCTGCGGGAACTGCATGAGCTGTCTGTGAGAAAGTTTGCGGCAATGCTGTTTCAGATTGTTGAATACTACAGTCTGGAATAGGCCATCTTGCATAACTGTCATACCAGTGATCATAGTTACTATGAAAAGGTGATAAGAGGAGTGGTGGAGGATGACATGTAAATGGTTCAGAGACGAAAAGCGATGACAGAATATTTATTATAACAAGTGAAATGCTATAATTTTCTAAAACTCAGAACTACAAATATGGATGTTTATCCGTACAAAGTTTGTTTATGTAAATATAAATGGGCATGGACACGATTTGAATTAAACGTTTTCTCATTTTTAATGTTTACAGTGCTTTACTAAGGTAGTTTTAATGGTTGGCAAAAAAAAAAAGTCAGTTGTTGAGTTATAAATGAGATACAACACTTACAATTCTTTGTTAATCAAACAAGACTCGTGCTATGTTTTTGTTTACATATCGATTGCTCATTAGAAAATATGTTTTAAACAAAATGAAATGTGACTAACACTAGAAACTGTTTACCTTTGTACAGAATTAATTTGTAAATTGAAAAAAAAACCCTGTTTTAAACGAAACTTATACTAGTATATTTAACTTGTGTAAACAAAAACATTACACGAGACTTGTTTACAATACAAAGAATTGTGAGCTCTGTATCTCTCTTGTAACTCGACAATTGACATTCAAATTTTTGTTGACTATTAGAAATACTGTAGTAAAGAATTGTAAACATTAAAAGTAGAAAATAACATGTGAAAATTTTCAGCTCAAATCGTGTTCATGCCCCTTTAACTATTTTTCTATTTCTTGACATGTACCAAATTATTATCAAAAGTATAAACTTTATTTTTTAAAACCTAAATTTTACTATTTTTTTTTGAAAACCCAAATCTTTATTTATAATATTATCAAAATTGACATTACCAGAAAAAAAACAAACAAACAAAAAACCCCATAATTTCTGTGGATGTGTGGCACAGCAAGGTCACACATCTGTTGTCCGCCATTGTGCTTCTACACTTAGCAATAGCGTTGAGAATGATTGCTTGCAGGAGCAAGACCTTACTGGATTCATTTGTAGTAAATGATATGATATTGCAATATTTGGATAGATTTGCGCATCACAGAACAAAAAAAAAAAAAAAAAGGTGCTCTTTTCAATGAGTCAGATTCCGGTAATTCGGCATTTCTACATTTCACAATCAATCTTTCTATCTCGCTCCATATCATCAGAAATGACAAGTCTCATGCATATTACATTTTGATTCCTTCGACAATTTAACGACTGAATAGCTTGTGGAAATGTAGAGGTTCGATGAGAATTAGATGATCAAGGAATGTCAAACAATAATCCACTTTGAAATACTATTCCGTTGTTTCATCTGGAGCAGTTGTCCTCATCTGTTGGAAGCTCGTCGTTTGGATTCAGGAATCTGATTTTCCTGAGCGATTATCAAAATCCATCTAGAATAGGTCCTCATGACCCCTTGCTTGTCGTAAGAGGCGACTAAAGGAACGGTACTTCAGATGAGGCCACAAAAAATCGACGCCCCGTGTCACAGCAGGTGTGGCTCGATAAAGATCCCACCCTGCTCAAAGGCCTTAAGTGCCGACCATAGGCCAAAATGACCGGCAATAGTGACGTCTCCATGAGTGAAAAATCCTAGAGAGGGACGTAATACAATATACAACCAACAAACCCACTTTTAAAGTAGGTGTGTTCAATACAGCATTCGTACTCTCAAGCTCCACATTGACATTCGTACTTTCACGCTCCACAAACCCAAGGAAATCCTCCGTTACCATTTATAATCTACCATCTATGAACAAATGGAATACACTAATTGACAACAGAGAATTTTTGCATTTGTTTCCTCAGTCATGCTAAACAGACTTTTCGTACCTATGACGGATATTTTCTCTTAACTTCAATTTTACACTGTTGAATAAATTCATTCTAAATTTTGGGGGCCTCCGTGGCCGAGTGGTTAGAGCATCGGGCTCAAAATCACAAAGCCTCTCACCTCTGTCGGCGCGTGTTCGAATTTCGGCCGCGGCGTTATGTGAGCAAGTTTGCCAGTTTACTTGCGGAAGGTCGGTGGTCTCTTCCCGGGTACATTTGTATCTGGGTTCTCTCCTCCACCAACAAAACTGGACGCCACCAGATAACGGAAAAATTGTTGAGTGTGGCGGAAAGCAATAAATAATCAATCAAACATTCTAGATTTTGGGACACAAGTAGTTTTGCTTACCAATTAATATGAACGAACAGTGATCAATTTCATAATTCCTATAAAGAATACAAAATTAATAGAAAGGTAAAAACGGACCATTGGAGGAGTAAGCATCTCCTGTTGACCATATGAGATTTCAAGATTATTTATTTCTGCATTCCAGTCGATAAAAAATTGAAAATTATCTCCCCTTTTCCGAGATTCTCCCGAAAAGCAATATTTCGTTAACCAAGCTTGATGATAGAAAGCAACGCAGATTTATTTTGTTATTTAATATGCTCTACACATTTTCTCAGATTTTTCGTTTTCCTTATACATTAACTAGGAACATTTCAGACTTTTCGGGGAGGGGGTGCCTCTTGGAAGAGACAATACTATTCAATATACCCCTTTTCTCTCCCGTTGCAGATTTCCAGTCTTTAAACACAACGATTATGAATTTGGGATAGTACATATATCTGTATGCTGGTCAGGGAAAGCAATACAGAAAGCTCAGATGTTGTCAGCAGAGGCAGAGTACCTTATCCAAGCCACCGAAGTTCCCACCCTTTACTGCAGTACCTGCCTTGTTGATTCATTGGATATTTGCCTTTAGGTAACTTGGATTCATCCTAACAATTCTGAACAAAATTCATCTGGTCTCGTCAACCTTGAATAACCGGAAATGATGTCTGTTGGAGTGAGGTCACTGCGAACGGTTGAACACGAGTTGCTCACTGACAGGCAACCGAATTTTCCTCTTGTTTGCAATGGAAGAATCATTTTATGCCGCTTTCTGGAAAAAGGTGGATGTCATAATTTCGCTATGCATTGATGATTGTGTTCGATTAATAACGATCACACTTTTCCATTGAAACGCGGTTTTACGATGAAGGTGGTGGAGAACAGTCCCCCCCCCCCCCACCCCCTCCCCGCAACATTTGGGTAGAGCGCATATACATCAAAGTCGTGTTATGACAGGGTAATGAAAAATCATACCACCCTGTTTACTCAATACTTGTATTTCATATTGGTGTTGTTAATAAATAAGGACCTTAAATTATCCATACTTGCTGATGTTGTTGCACAAAACATGAACTGAGCAGATGCCCTCTTTTTGCTCTGCTTTTCTCTTGTATGGGCTAAATCTACACCACCCACACATCATCTGAGTAATCTGCGCGGGGATTTAGACACTGCACAATAAAAAATCTACCATTCATCTAGGGTCATCCACCTTTCCCCTCAGCTTCATACCTGGTACCCTGTAGCTTTTAATAAGAATTTCTTCAGCAACTGACCACGTGTCTTAGTTTCGTATTTGAATACATCTATATGCTGGGCATCATGGTGACTGCTATATTTTTCATTAAACACTCAGTTATACTTGACATGTATCCTAGAATTATTCTACACATCTTTACGTCAATTTGTTCGAATCTATCCACTGCTTCCCTACAGGAATGTTGTTTGTGCGTATGAAGTCGTTGCAGAAAACTTCGATTCAAACCGAGCACAAAAGAAATACGGGCGAACCTGCCGCTCGTTAGAATATGTAAGATAGCCAATCCACAGTACTTACTTATCCATGGTATCTAGTCAGTATTTTGTTTGATATTAATAGATTAAAGTATCAGGGTCGTTAAGATGAAGACCTACACATCTAACCCACGACTTTCGTCGACGTAACTTAAAGAGGCTTCTAAATAATAAATTGAAATTGAAAGCTTACTAGTGATATATACAGGCTTAACTTTTGAAAAAAGCTTAGAAAGTCAGCCATTGGCATTTCCATAATTAGAAAGATAGTTTAAAGTACACCTACATATTATATGCTGTGTAACTATATGTATATGCAGTCTCTCTCTCTCTCTCTCTCTCTCTCTCTCTCTCTCTCTCTCTCTCTCCGACCAAACTTGTAAAATTAGGACGTCCTCACAATTTCTAGAAGAGAATACCCTCATATGTTATTTTAAAGGCAAAAATGTACTATGCTAGGTATAGCTATAGGGACACCAATTAAGGTTTATGAAATTCTCTCTTTCGAATTGTGAAAAAAGAATAGTTTTGAGAGAGAATAATTAGTAAGGACATGCCCTCACACCACTTGTCCTCACTAAGCTAATATTTTGTATCTACATCTTTCACATGTTGTGGGTCACTTTTATGAGGACGTAATTGTGAGGACAGGATTTTTGTCCTCACAGTGCAGATCTCCCCTCACAACTTCTGTCAAATGATTAAAATTTGTCCTTGTTTACACGTTTAACTCTTCCTCTTTCCCTCTCCTTCTCTCTCTCTAATCAACATACACTTCAAGCTGGGAGAAGGTATCGGTTTCCATGAATCTTCGCTACCTGTATTGCTCCTATTAAAAAGTGAAGAGACCGGGATCAAAACTAAATTTTGTCATATAAAAAAGAGCATTTACAGGAAGAAAAAAAAGCAAAAACACCCCCCCCAAAAACCCCCAAACAAACAAACAAAAACCCCAAACAAACAAACAAAAAAACCAAACAAACAACCCCCCCAAATAAAAAAAAAACAAAAAAAAAAAAACAAAAAAAAAAAAACAAAAGCAAAAAAAAAAAAACCAAAAAAAAAAAAACCCCCCCAAAAAAGCGTCACCCCTTCCTTCATCCTTTGTTGTACGACCGATAATATCATATACCTGTAATTGTGAAATATGTATGATAGAAATTAAATAAGTAAATTGAAAACTTTTTTTTCATTTAAGTTGCATGTTGTAGACCGCAAACCGTTTTAAAACGTTTTACAATGGTGCTTAAAACAAAAACAATGACATCTGTGAGGTTTTTCCATTCAGTCATGATAGCAATACTTTATTTGTGATACACCATAAAAACGTGTTACAAAACAGCATGGTCAGTCTTTAAAGAAATACATTTGATGCATTAATAAAAAAAAAAAATAAAATATATATATATATATATATATATATATATATATATATATATATAATTATATATATGTTAACCGAAATTCCATTGAAATAGGGTGGGAAATTAAATAAAGTTGGGAAGGGCATTTGATCCCGCAGTACTATGTTGATTTGGTAAAATTATCATCAAATTTCATATTCAATATAATATTCATTTAATTTTCAATTTTACCAAATCAACTGTACTGAGGAACCAATGAGATTTCAGAGAAATGCATCAAATGTATTGAATAACTAAGATGAGGAAATTGAACGACAAAAATGACTCATAACTACTCAACTTTAATTAGTACAACACCAAACATATCTTACAAGATTCTAAATATGAGTTGACAATCAAGCAGTCAATTGGTATATTTTGTCAACAATAATTCTCCCATGTTACATCCATCTTGTACAAGAATGTTCTTGTGATAGAATTTCCGAAACACACAATCAGATGCCCAGCCTGCAGATTTGAGGATGGTACAGATTGGAACATTACATAGTTTTGCGGCACTTACAGCTGCACTCCTAGTACTATGAGGAGAAAACTGTTTCACATCAATGCCCGATTTAGATAACACCGTTCTAATCCAGTTTGCGATGGTTTGCTTACAAATTCTATGGAACGGAGCAATGGTACTGATAAACAATTGTGTTTCATCCTTCCTTAAGTCTTTCGTTCTGTCCATATATACAGGTAAAGTTTTTACAACACACAAATCTTCATTAGTGAAATACTTAAACTCAAGTGGTGTCAAATGATATCCCGGGCGTGTTTGTTTCAAAATGTCACCAATAAAATTTTTTTGCACCTATATCATCAAACTTGATGTTCCTAACATCTATCAGATGAAGCGTTTGAGATCGTTGACCTGATAACAAAGCTAAGAAAGTAACAAGTTTATGAGACAGCAATCTTAATGATATTGTATGGAGTGGCATAAGCGACTCCAAGTATTCTAAAACTACAGAAACATTCCAAACATTACTGTATCTAGGCAATGCAGGTTTAATATGAAAAATACCTTTCATAAACCTCTTTACTAAAGTACTATTTACAACTAATTGTGAGTGTTCATTAACTAATTGAAGAAACACAGCTAAACAAGACTTGGCAGTGTTAATGCTATTATATCCTAGCCCCTGTTTGAATAAGTCTGTAAGGAACTCGAGAATGTTATTTACAGATGGATAAAAGTAATCAATCTTCCTTCGTTCACAAAAACACATCCATTTTTTGAAATGCACCCAATACTGTTATTTGGTTGAAGTTCTCCAGGATGAAATGATGATATCGGCAGATTCCTGTGGTATTCCACGTTGTTTGAGAAGTTGCCTGATAGTCTGCATGCACAAAGTCTCAGCTTCTTTAATGGATGGATTCTTTCTGGTTCCATAGGAAAGGACAATATCTTTTGTATAGGCGGAAGAATAATTGGATCCGTTACCAAGAGTTTCAGCATCTTTGTGAACCAATGCTGCGTGTTCCACATTGGAGCCACTAGAATCAATTCTGCTCTGTCCAACTCTATCTTCTGCAGCAGTTTCCCTATGCAGCTAAGAGGTGGAAAAGCGTAATACAGAATATTACTATCAAGTTTCATACTGAAAGCATCTATTGCACAAGCTGATGGATCGGGAAGGAAAGATACATATTTTGACAATTTATTATTTAGTCTAGATGCAAATAAGTCAATGCTTGGTTTACCAAACATAATACAAATTTCCCGAAAATTATTAGGATTTAGGCTCCATTCTGTATCCATGGACAATTTCCTAGATAATTCATCAGCTACAATATTTTTTGCCCCAGGGACATGACTTACTGTGAGCCATAAATTTCTGTCAATACACCAAAGCCACATTTTTCTTGATAAATCATGAAGCATGAGCGACTTTCCACCCATGTTGGACAAATAAGCCACTGCTACAGTATTGTCCAGAAAGAGCTGAATGTGACAGTTCCTTAATGTTGAACAGAAACACTGCAAAGTAAGGAATGCAGCTTGCAATTCCAAGTAATTAATGTGGTTTTGTTTTTCACTATAAGACCAGTGACCACTTTGTTACTTGGGTGTCACCCCCCCGAAATCCAATCTACGCATGCACATTTGAAGGTTTAACCCACTACAATTAGTCAGCCCGCGGGCTGACTAATTAATGCTTTGTAAAACTAATTTAAGTAGCATTTAAGAAATAGTTTTGAATTGGTTTTACGTTCTTTTTCTCTTGTGTCCATGTAGAATTTATAGACTGGAAAAACGGTAAAACTCGGATTAATGTTTTTGGCGCAATTTCTAATGTGTTCGCTTACATGGGTGCACTGGTATTTTGGTTCTCGGATCTGTTATGGGTGAACGGTCATGCGATGTCTGGAGGTGTCTCCTGTCTGGCCGATGGAATTCTCACCACATCCGGTGCAGGTAATTCCGTAAATAAGGTTGGAAGTTACACGTGTCATTGACGTTTTTTTTACTGTAAAATTACTTCCGTTTCGGATCCATGTGTTATGTACGGGCACGTAGCGCATCTTGGTTTGTTGCATTTAGTAATGACTGGAGGTTCTTTGATATTACTGGTAAAACAGGCTCTGGTTAGAAAAATATATAATTTGAACTTAAGTGATTGATTCTACGATTCAAAATCGAAACTTGTGCAGTTTTCAGTCGTAGAATTGATTAACAAATCAGTTGCCTTGACTGTCTTTATGATAGTTACGGCCATGATCTCCAAACGGATACTAAAATTTTGATGAAACGTATATGCATATATGCATGTAATCTGATTATCGAACAGAGTTGTAGATTGTACGGACTCTGCATGGTTTATGATCACATGTTTGTATCATTTATAGTGATATTGATTTGATACTTTATCAGTTAATTTTGCGTTTGCAACAAAAACTAGTTAAACAATGTAATATTAATATCCAGAAAATTGGTTTTATTGATTCAGGACCCTTCACACATTTGAACTTAACATATATATATAGAAAACATCCGTAGTACCTGTATTCTTATTCTAAAGTGCCTGTCTTCTTTTGCCAATAAAATAATTCCTAATATACACCACCGGTGATTGTAGAAAGTTTGATGGGGGGGGGGGGGGTAGATTAAAAAAAATAAACACCAGACATGCAATTGCAGAACTAGAGCTTTATTAAAAAATGTTGTATTCCATCATTTAAAACAATGGAACTTAATAGCAATTATAAAAAAAGGATTATTGTGTTAAATCACTTTAAGCACAAAAAAACCCCCAAAACACATAAAACATATATCATCATTCTTTTGTAGCAATTTTTCCTCGTCTTAGCGCCATCTTTATTTTTGATATGCTAGAAATAAACAGTATCATTTGTATAATGGATCTTTCATTTCTGCGCACAATTGTTTATGGACAGGACTTCCGGTATCCCACTTCTTGTATTTTTTGAATGTTCAATTCCTGGGTTTGTGTATTTTTACTAAAATATTTAACATCAGAGTGTTTATATTTTAATGAAATACACAAATTTCGCATAGAAACTTTTTAAAAAAATGTCATATCACCGATCGTAATAGATGAACAAGGTGTGCAACTTGGCAGGGCCGGCGACATTTTGAACATTTAACTATTTTAGAACAAGAAAATCCGGTCTTCCGAAATACCATTAGCTACACGAAAAGTTAATAAAATACCATTAATAGTATGAAGGAGCTAGTATTTTTAAAATTTACATTTTATTGTGTATAAAGGGTAAGTTTAGGCCTACAACATGGAGGATAGGAAGAATTTCTCTTTGATGTCTTGAATATCAGAGAACACTGAGGAAAGTGAAAATAATCATTCAGATTTATTTGACATAAAAAAAAATTAATAAAATTTCCAGTGTCTGGAAAAATTATTGGAAAAACATCACTTCAAATATATCAAAATATCAAAAATCACTAGGGCAAGATGTATCAAAATATGGACTACATTCACTCATAGATATTATAAGATTACTTGGAGAGTGGACAAACATGGTTTTGGAATTCGCACAAACACTTTATCACACTTGCCCAATGATTTCTTTGTTCTATCACAAAATAAAAAGGACATAAAATTAGGATATCTGACATCTAAGATGGTCAATGGGAATAAAGCAATGCTGCAAATAACACAGTCATTCTGCATGACTGGTCGAGATATAAACTTAAAAAAATTGGAATAAATAATGAATTTCATTTCACCAGATCTAAATTGGGATATATCTGCTCTTGGCATTATCAAGACATTAAAACTTTGTGAAGTGCTATACAATAATTCGAAAAGAGAATTTGATGACGTTCTATGTTATAAATTACGTGTGTCACAGGATGATGGTCAATTATTCAGCGAGATTCAGAGCCCTCAAATGTTTGGTGATATTTCCCTCTCAGACAAGCTGTGGTGGGGGAGGGGGATCATTAGGTTTCATATTACCGGGCCGGGCGTAACTGCAAAGTCGACGCGAACCATTGCTATTTTTTTCTGATTGACTCGAGATGTAATAAATATACAACCAAACGGAATATTTTGATGGTACATATTTTATTGAGTACATGTATAAAAGGGGGATAAATATTTCTGTAAAATAAAAAAGGAAAAATCCAGGTCCAGCGCCTGTAGTAACACATGAGACTATAACAATGCATGTGAATGTTTGTATTCAGGACGAAATCCCACTAAAAGTAGTAAACTCAAACGTGTTGAATATTATTCATGTGGAATTACATGTCTGGATTGAAAAATGTGCTTCCTGTTTTATATTAGCGTATGTAAGGAGTTATCTTTCATTATCATTTATTATATTAAAAATGTATCATTTATTAACTAAAAACAGCTATTTCGCGGTGCATTCTTAGTGACTCGGGTTTTCTCGTTCTAAAAATAGTTGGCCGTGACAGAAATATCTCAGCATCACAACTTCCGTTCGTTATCGTCAGAAATGAGAAGCGCGAGGTATAAACGATAAAATTGAGCAGTGTAAAGTAACTAGTGCGCATCAAATGGCGATGCATTTAATCCACGAATCAATAGTAGATTTAGAATGGCCGTTCATTTCAGATGGTAGTTGCATTATAGATGTCTTTTTCATTTCGATAGAATTTTTCATCGAAGTACCGATTTTTTCAAAATGTCGCAGGCCCGGCCGAGTTACACACCTTGTTATCTATTATTATCGATGATGCGGCATTTTTTAAAACCGTTTCTATGCGAAATTTGTGTATTTCATTGAAATATAAACACTTTGAAATTACGTATTTTATTAAAAATACACCCGAAAAACCCAAGGATTTGACATTAAAAAAAACCCAACAACAACAACCAACCAAAAAAACCCCCAAAAACAAAAAAAAAAAAAACAAAAAACCAACAACAAAAAAAAAACCAAAACAACAAAAAAAAAACCAAAACCCAACAAAAAAAACCAACCAAACAAACCAAAAATCAACAACAAAAAACACCCCCCCCCAAAAAAACAAACAAAAACCAGAAAAAAAACCAAACAAACAAAACAAACAAAAAAACCCAAAACAAACAAACAAACAAACAAAAAGCAAAAAAAAAACAAACCCACCCTAAACAAACAAAAGCAGAAAGGGGAGTACCGGAAGTCCAGTCCACCAACACCCGTGTGTTAGATGCAGTTTTTTTTTTCCAATATACAAAATAATCCATAAAGAGTTTATCAATATCTAGTGAATAATTTTTATATACAATGCTAGTTACAAAAGCAGTTTTATAATATATATATAAGAAATTCCACGTTTCGGGTTGTCTTACCACAATCTTCAAATTAAGAGTACATGTATGTGTGTTACTCCACAAGGGCTCGCCACGAATTGATACGAGGAAGGAATCCGGAATCCCAAAAATTGCTGCCTCAAATTTTCATTTTTCTCGTGTTTATATTTTACGGACGTTAAATTTTACAATCTCGGTCTCGATCGATCGGGGAAAGATCAAAGATTGTAAAAATACCTAATATCTGTTTGTATCGGCGATAAATATGAAAGAAAAAAACAAACAACAACAACAACAACAAAAAACCAATGCATTATCTGTAGTTTTTAACACACAGGAACTTTTCCTCAATCACTCAAAATAGAAGACGCATTCTCATTGGTCAATTCAAGTCGCTCTTCAATTTTGATCAAGTTAACTCGTACGCGAGAATGTTTTCGCGGGAATCTGTCAACATGGTTGATTGATTGTATGTTGTTTTACGTCCCGCTTGAGAATTTTTCACTCATATGGAGACGTCACCATTACCGGTGAAGGGCTGCAAATTTAGGCCTATGCTCGGCGCTCAGGGCCTTAAGCAGGGAGGGATCTTTATCGTGCCACACCTGCTATGACACGGGGCCTCGGTTTTTGCGGTCTCATCCGAAGGACCGCCCCATTTAGTCGCCTTTTACGACAAGCTAGGGGTGCTGAGGATCTATTCTAACCCGGGTCCCCTGTCAACATGGAGAAAGAACATGCTGTATTATGGGGTCATAATATTTTGACACTTAATATATATCATCCTAATACTTGATAAAGTCTTAGTTCCTACTTACTTCGAAACATGTGTTTCCCACTCAATCTCCGACAGCCCATCTTACCTACTCTCGCGCACAATGCACGGTTAACTTGTTTGAAATTGAAGAGCGAATTAATTGATTGATTATATATTGCTTAACGTCCCACTCGAGAATTTTTCACTCATATGGAGACGTCACCATTGCCGGTGAAGGGTTGCAACATTTAAGCCTATGCTCGCGCTTATGGCCTTTAAGCAGGGAGGGATCTTTTACGTGTCACACCTGCTATGACACGGGGCCTCGGTTTTTGCAGTCTCATGCGAAGGACCGCCCCATTTAGTCACCTCTTACGACAAGCAAGGGGTCTGAAGTCCTATTCTAACAAACCGGATCAAACAAACAAATACCAAGCAACTACTATATTGTATACAGATTATCGAATTTTCAAGTAGTATCGTTTTAAGTGATATCAAATCTCAGCGACTTTATTATGTTTTATTATTTTTGTTTGTGTAAATGTATTTTGTACATTTTCTTATTTCCCCTTCCCCTCTTCTTGTTAAAAGAATCTCTCTCTTTCATATGATGAGTATTTAACCCTGAATGAATCCTTCGAGAAGTTGACTCGTCATCACCAGGAGCATTGGATTTCATAAATAACACTGTTATGTTGGTCAAAATAACCTACACAAATTCTTTTTATTCTGACTATACTAAGAGACATCTAACTACGATGAATACAAAGCACAAACTGAACTTTCAGTTCTCATACAATCCCTATTACTTCTATACTGCACCCATTCTTATTTAGCCAGTTGTCATTCATACATGGGAATGTTTATTTGGCTGCAAACAAACACGACTTCGGTAAATGAACATTTGCAAACTTCTTTTTGTCAAGAATAATAAACACTTTTGTAATATATTGCTTTCATATGTATTGGAGTGGACTGAAATTGAAGAAAAAAATATTAAAAGGGGTTTGAATAAACTTTTCACATGGGTAATCTTTCATCAGATGGCGCGTTACGCAAGCTTCTCTTGCACCTCTGTCAACGCTTGGAATCACGTGACAATTGAATCGCATGATAATATACTAACGGACTTTAAAAACGCAACACTTGATAATTTTATATATTATAAATTTGTTCATATATATAATAGACAAATTTATAGTGGTATATTATAAACCATGTTAACTGAACATTATTCTTTGATTTTGAACATCATTTTATTCACAAAGAGGCTACAATTGAAATGAATGTTAATGAGGAGTGCGTCAAAAATGTGGTTTTGTTCACTGGTAACGGGTATGACCTCCATTAGCAGTGATGACGGCGCGGAGGCGACGTGACATAATGCTCGATTGAATTCAAGTCTGGGGACATAGCGGGCCAATCAAGGACGTCAATGGCGTTCGTCTGAAAAAAGTTTTGTGTCAATCATGCCGTATGTGCGCGCGCATTGTCCTGTTGGAAAATTAACCTATTTCCTTGCCTATGCTGCTGCATTAATGGTGCTAAAACAGGCTGCAGAATTTCGTCAGCAGTGAGCATTCCATTTAAAACGACCAGTTGTGACCGAAAATTGTGATTATTCGCACCCCAGACCATGACGCCTCCTCCCCCACCCTCCAAAAAACTGTCGCGCTCGAGGACACAATTGTCTGCAAAACGTTCATGTAAACGACGGTAAATCGACATCTGTCGTCTACGTTGCTAACGTTAAATCTGGATTCATCTAAGAACACAACATGTGACCAATTTTGACGTTGAGTCAGATGCTGCCTTGCCCTTTGCAATCTGTACCGTCAGTGATGCGGTTTAAACTGTAACCCCATATGAGGTCTTCTGCAGCGGATCCCATGGCGTCTCAAAATTCTGGAAACGGTTCTAGGATGACGTCCAATGATTTTTCTCGCAGTGTTCGCAGCCGCCGTGAAACTATTGCGCAGATGGCGTTGCCGCATGAACGCTTGTTGCTGTGGCGTTATCACAAACGGTTGACCAGGTATTGGGCGGTCATTTAGGGATCCTGTCTGATGGAATCGTGACAACAACCGGCTAACTGTACAAGGATGGACATTAAAACTCCTTGCAACCTCACACTGACTAGCGCCTGCTTGCAGCATACCAAGTGCGTATTTCATTGCTTAAGCGTGGCATAGTCTTGGTTTTGAATTTTTTCTGTTAGTGGTGTCTATACTTTCACCAACAAAGTTGTTTTATCGCGAAAAACTCCTCAATTACCTTTCCACGTGTTTGAAAAAAAGCCCTGAACATTTCGCGCGATGCTACTCACAACGCGCAAACACAGGTAAATCGAGAGATGGGTTTTAAAAATCAATACGATGTATGGTGGTTAAATTTTGCAATAAAAGTTTTATATGTAATGTTTTCAATGAATAAATTTGAAAAAAAAGTGTGTTGCGTTTTTAAAGTCCGTCAGTATAAAACATCGTTCTCGTTTTCTTTCTGACAGCAGGTGATAAATCAAGCTCCTTTCATAACCCACTAGCGCTTTCATTAGTACATTTTCACCATTTAGCTGTTTGTCTCTTCTTTTCCAAGTTTTATCATATATATACTCTGCAAAAAAAGAAACGCATAGCCCTTTTGAAATTTTAAAAATGCAAATGATGTATTTTACCAGGTAAACTGAAATGGTCAATTGAGTAATTGATTTTTTACAGGTAAGTATGAAACTTTAAAGGTCTGTTCATTTGATTTGGCTCTCTGCCAAATTAGCTCGGCGACTCTCTAAAATTGCACATCACCTCTATCGCCATGGAATTTGGCTTACGTTTTTCACGAGAACTTAGTGCTTAATTCAACCACTACATTAAAGCGTATAAAAGGACGAAGTTTGAAGCTTGAATTCATCATAACGTTAAAATGCTGCCATGCCAAGGTTGGACCCTGCTACTAGAAATATCGTCATTGGCCGTCTCCAGGCCGGAGTATCCCAAAGTGAGATTGCACGAACTGAAAACGTAAATCAGAGCACAATTTCTCGGCTGTGGAACAGATTCCAGCAGACTGGCTCTACTAATGATCGACCGAGGAGTGGGCGACCTCGCATTACGACTCCTGGACAAGATCGCTACATCCGGGTCTTTCATCTACGGAATCGAACCGTTGCTGCAACAGCTACTGCAGTCGGAATACCTGGATTGAGAAGAATCAGCTCGCAGACAGTCCGCAACCGACTTCGACAATATGGCATTTGACCCAGAAGACCGTATTTTGGAGCAGTTTTGACACCGTTACACAGACGAGAAAGAGTACGATGGTGCAACAGATTGAGGGGCTGGACATTCCGCAACTGGCGTAGAATCTGGTTCAGCGATGAGTCCCGTATTCTGCTACAGAAACGTGATGGAAGAATCCGTGTATACCGGCGCAGGAATGAACGTTTCTCTTCCTCGTGTGTCCAAGAAGTGGATAGCTTCGGTGGAGGTAGCGTCATGATGTGGGCGGCGATCTCTAATGACCGTAAAACAGAACTGGTACATGTCCCGGGCAATTTAACGGCCCAAAGGTACAGAGACGAAATTCTTCAACCTCACCTTATGCGCGTAATTGACCGACAGAGGGAGTTATTCCAACATGACAATGCTAGGCCTCACACAGCCCGCTTAACAATTGACTACCTTCAGCAGAACAACATTAATGTGCTACCATGGCCTTCCAAATCACCAGATTTGAATCCGATTGAACACTTATGGGACCAACTGGATAAACGTGTGCGCCTGCGCCAACCTCCGCCTCAGACCCTCGATCAGCTCCGTCAAATGTTACAACAGGAATGGCGAACAATTCCACGCAATAACGTAAGAACATTGATTGACTCTATGCCAAGGAGATGCAGAACTGTGTTGGCAGGTCGAGGTGGTCATACACGGTACTAACTTAAACGTGACAGGAAGTGTTCTTAACTGTGATGATCTGACTTTTTTGTCACCAATATCTAAGGTTTGGACTGTAATTGTTTTCAATTGAAACAATTCTAGTGAATATCTACATTTTTTATTGTAAAATCATAATCCAAAATACATCTACTAAAATCTTAAAAAATCCATTTGCGTTTCTTTTTTTGCAGAGTATATATATATATATATATATATATATATATATATATATATATATGTATATATATATATTACATCCTCTTATTTTCGATTCCATGTTTACGTCAATTTCAATCACTTTCAAGAATGTCCTGCATTCATATGCGTATTATGCAATAGTTCCAAACTCAGGATAAAAAACAGTGATTAATTGCACTAAAAGCATTTCAAATATATCTAAATATTTAGTTCAAAACATATATGATGCATATTAGAAACTTCCACTAGATTTCTTTGAAAAGGGGTGGGTGTAATGGTAGTGCGTGGCATATGTCCCGGGACATATATATCTGTCACGTGATGTCCGATATTAATGTTCGCCAATTTATCGTTATACATAAGTTTTTCTTCAATATCTTACTGGATATGTTTTTAGACGATTACTAAGAGCCGTCATTGTAATTTGGCGTAAGTAAATTGCCTAATTATTTAATAAATGACGTTTATTTATTCTTCAGGGTGTAAAAGAAGTCTAGAAGATTTTACGAAGAAAACGCATTTCCGGATTTTGTTATCGTCTTGTTAATAATTGAAATAAAATTATTAAAGTGTTTTATATTGCTGATATTTTCGCTTAGATATTGTTTTATATTATAACAAAAAGATTTACTAAATATTCAACATGTTATATGAATATTCGTCCTTCTTTTTAAGGGATATTCTTCGATGGTAGACCCGACACAAAGGCGAGAGTTTGAACCCGTATCATGAATGTCTATGCAAGTGTTTTAAAGTAACCGATATAGAGTATTATCAATAATAAGAAGTAGTATTTACATATTTTGTTAAATATATCAGCTGTCCTCTAAAGGAATATCTACAATGTAGATGTAGCATTTTGTAACGAATATAAAAAATATATATTGAAATTCTCTCTTTAATATCATTAAAAATGTAAAAGGAGAATACCAAATTCTAGCAAAGTTATAAATCAAAACATGATTTTACTAATTAATGTCATTTTATGTGTTGCTATCAAGATTAATTATCGTCTTATGATTATTCAAATGCAGAAGCGCGAGCATGATTTAAAATAAATAAAACGATGAGAATTGATTGCTCTAGTCTTGTTTGATTGGTTAACCAAAATTTCCCATAACGCATTCTCTATATTATCAAAATAATTACAACAAAGATGAGCACTGAAATTTCCAGATTGTTTAACGTTATTGGCTGGCGAAGTTTTTCCCCATCCGTACTCGGCATTGGAATGTGTGGGCAATAAGCTTGTTGATTTTCAAATTATTTTATTGGATGTGGACTGCACGTCGTTAACAACTCATTATTACAGATTTCTAGAAATGTGGCGCAATTTTTCTAATGCAAAATTGAGTACACGAGTTTCCTTCAAAAACTGCAGCTAGGTACGTACATATTTCAAATAACAGTAAGAGTCGATGCGAATTTATCAAAATACTAAATTAAAAAACTTATAACTCTTTAGAGGGATGGCCTCTACGTAGCTAGAGCTGGGCAACGTAATTTAATTAGACATACTTAAATTGCACGTTTAATTAACTTATGGCTAATAACCCCAACATCAGTTTCATTGGTCTTTCCGCATTATTATATGTAAATCAAATTACATTTAAATTCAATG
The DNA here is from genome assembly GCA_024699665.1 of Ostrea denselamellosa. NCBI lineage: Eukaryota > Metazoa > Mollusca > Bivalvia > Ostreida > Ostreidae > Ostrea > Ostrea denselamellosa. The sequence goes on along the minus strand of JAMZEH010000005.1, from coordinate 20,054,663 downwards.
AAATACATTTAACATTGCTCTTGAATAATTTCTGAGTTTTTAATGAAGGATTAATATTACAAATAGTCCGTACCAGAATGCGGATTTAATGTTTCATCTCAGTCCGGTTCTTTTATTAATATCTCAATTAACTGCGATGTCCCGAGAAAAAATTGATTTAAGAAAAAGTTTATTGTATTAATCATCGTGATTATATAGGATAATAAAAAAAATAATAGTGTCTTATGATTATTAACAAGACGCAATACTTGAAGATTATAAGCGACTTGTACATAAACAAGACGAAAACAAAACCCGCAAATGCATGTTCTTCATAAAATCTTCGGGATTACTTTTACACCCTGAAGAATAAATAAAAGCTATTTGTTAGATAATTAGGCAATTTTCATACACCAAATTCACAACGAAGTTTCTTTGTAATCGTCTTAAAAATATTCAGTAAGATATTTGAAGAAAAACTATCGTATAGCGAAAAATCGGCGAAACATGAATATCGGACATCGCGGGACATATGCCCCTGGACATATGTCCCGGACTACAATTACACCCACCCCCTGCCATGCCGTTGACGGAGGTGTAGTGCACGCAGCGCAGAGAACTATGGGTAGAGAATGTCACGCAGAAGGTACATACTTCGGCAAGATAACATGGTGTTGATTTATTAACTAACATTGATTTTCTCTTTTCAGAGAGATGATACGATATTACAATAAGACGTGGGCCCTAATATTGGTTGGTGTCTGTCTTGGATGGTTATCAACGTACATGTATTATAATGGTGCATTGGATTCTGCCATGATACTTAACCAGAGACGTATTGTATCAACTCCCAGCAATATTCCGAACGTCCTCATCCACAGACCACATAGCGATCGGTCTGTGAACCAGTTTCCTGTATATGAGATTACAAAAACAAAGCGTCTCATGGAGAATTATAAGTCGGGGATTGCATTTAGTAGAAATATGACTATGTGGAAGGTAGAGCCCAGAATGTGTAGCAAGAACACTACTGCTTTCCACAGAGCTGTTTTAAGGACACCCGTTGGTTCCACGCCTATATATATTTATAATCCAAAAAATGATATATGGGTAAGTGGACATATAGTGAAATATGGCAATTGGGAAGGAAAGAACATAGATTTGATTATAGATTTACTAAAGCAGGATCCAGAATTGCAGTTTATAGACATTGGTGCTAATGTGGGCGTATTTGCGCTCTCGGTCGCCCTTTTTGGAAGGCGTGTGTTGGCGGTAGATGCACTCGCAATGAACATACATAGATTATGCTCTTCCGTGATTGCAGGAAATTTTAGCGATCGGATTAAGATTGTATACAATGCTCTTTCGGATGCACACGAATTGGTTTCACTAGGAATGGACAATAATAATGTCGGTGGCACATTTGTGGCAAAGGATAAAAATTACAACAAAGTGAGAGGCAGCAAAATTGTAGGGAACTATGGAACTGTGCAGACGATCACGTTAAATGATATCTTAACTCTACCAAATTTTGATTTTAAAGAAGTTGTTATCAAAATTGACGTTGAGGGTTATGAAAATAAAGTTTTCAAAGGTGCAGAACAATTTTTCGATAATGTGAATGTACACGCGATATTAATGGAATGGATGTGGCTTAAAACGGGAAATGCTGGTCAGGAAATTATAAACTTCATGTTACGTAAAAATATGGAACCACATAAACCAGACAAATTACCCAATCCACTTCCTGTTGATGGTCGAGCACATTGGCCGGGTGACGTTTTATGGAGGAAAAAGTTGTAATAAAAAAGTAATTTGATACCCGTTTTTTGATTCTTTAAATCTTCTAGAAAAAATATAAGTACTTATGCTGTTTTAGTGTATTCCATTAACCTATATATTGCAAAATATTAATATAAGGAATAAATATCTTGGTTTGTATTATGGAAAATACAAAGACAATGGAAGACTGTGGTTATTTCAGCATAATCCGTTTTGCCTTAGATAACGACTTGATTATCTTACTATCACAAGAAAATTATATAGTTTTTTTTTTCTTTTTTTTTCTTTTTCCAGTTTTTTGACGTTTATTCAGAATTTACATAGCTTTATTTTTGGGGTAAAATTTCCTAAGAAATCCCCTTGTAATCGTTACCTGGGGTGCCAGAGGCCCCCAGGATCCGATAAATTAACATAATGACATATAAACATACGTATACAATAATTAGTTTAGTGTCGTATACAATAATATGCATTTTCATATGTAAACATATACATACATACTCTACAAATTAATTATATTAGAATAGGAAACTTGATAACTTAATACATTATGTTCAATTATTACAAAATGTGTTTGTACATTTTTAATGGACCACTCACATTCAACCGGAGGTATACTACACACATATAGTTATAAGAAATGAATCTCGTTATAACGAGATAACAATGGTTAGGTGTGTAGTCCCAAAAGGGCTTCATTGATTTGTCCACTCGTTCAGTTGATTAGTAGACTTGGTACTCAAGTAAGAAAGCAAGACTTCCCCCTTCTGAGATAAGGTAGCCATGGTCAGAAATCACTATTGCAACTAATATTTGGAAATGCAGATCGACGACGATTTAATATATATATATATATATATATATATATATATATATATATGTACCCGTAACTTCTCTAGTTATTGTTAAATAGTTGCCGCTTACTTAGGAAAATAGGAAATATTCATATACGGGGTTTGTCGTGAGATTTATAAGTATACTACACACATTCGGCGAAATTACATATCTACGGAAGCCTATAATAATTTCCATTTACTTGTTGGAGGGAAGTGATTTTTCCTCTCTTCAGAGGAAATCCTCCGATTAGCTCAATTTTCAAAAAAGTGAAACACTCTGGATTTGATCTAAAGTGACAGAAAATGATAATTTTTTCAGGTAGGTTGAGGTATTTTTCTCTCCTTTTGACCAGTCTTCGTCTGATTTCCAAGGAATGTAGTCGCATCCCTGTTACTGACAAACTTTGCATCAATACGACTGAGATAATGTAGAAATCACATTACACTACAAAAGAAACGGTTAATTACAATTTATTACGTAATAGAAAGATATAACTAAGTTCTTACGAGATGATAACTCGTTCTAATAAGAAACACTGTACCAACTCGTTATAATCGAAGTACTGATGAGAGTCGAACAAAATGTATGGTAATATCATGCATAAATATTAATAAATCAATGTTTTGTTACAAAATCTTGGTTTGATAATCACAAAACATTTTTAAATAATAATGATTACAGTCGAATTCTTACCTGTAATTAATCAGAATAAATTACAAGTAACCAGATTCCTTTATGATTAGTGATTACATATAATTACTTGATAAAAAGTAATCAATTGCAACTGATTACAATTAACGACTACCACATGTCTGGTAAAGCTGTGTATTTTATTACCACATTGCCATGCCATAAGTTTAAGAGACATAAACAGCCGCCGGATAGCTGAAAAATTGCTCAGGCGGCTATAAACAAACAAACAAACAAACAAACAATAAGAGACATAAATATATTGATTACCTCATAATTCGTTGTTTTATGTTTTTTCCAAACCAAATGCGTACGAGTTAAGTACATTATGTTCGAATTTCTCTAACCGCGTGGGGGCTATTTACAGGATGTTCCGATAGAACAACAAAACTTTCATGTAAGCGAAAGCCGTCATTTGATTGGTCAAATGTGAAAGGTTGAATTACATGACTGCAAACGCATTGCTATCCGATCCTTCTCAAGCAGTGGCGTAGCTAGCCTTGAAGCGAGGTGTATGCACAGTGACAAATCGAGAAAAGGCTGGGGATCGGTGGGGGGGGGGGGGGGGGGGGGGGGGCGTGGGGGGCGTAATAAGGCCCCCAGTCATAATGGGAGCAGTCATAATGGGGCCTAGGGGGCGAAGACCCTGGAAGCTTTAAAAGTTGCAAATGCAATTTGTTTTGATTTTTTTTTCTTGAGCCACTAATTGTCCATAATGTTGTGTGAACACAAGGTGTAAATCTAGTATGATATTTAAAGTTGTGTGAATGATTCAATCTAGACCATGGTATACTCACTTTTAAAAGTCATGTAGCAGATATGTTCAAGGGCATGAAACTAGGAACAAGCATGACACATTTAATACTTATTTGAATAATTATGTTTGAAAGTGCATGTTTGGGGAAAAAAACCATTTTTGCATCAACAAATTTTATTCGTATAAATTTTAACTGTCTTTTACCAAAGTAATGCGAAGCCGTTTGTCTTGATATTCCTCAAACACTTTGCATGTTATCCCCAGATGAGTTAATTATAACCTTACATATATGCAAGTTACCGCTAAAATATAAAAGTGTTTGTGTTTTATCGTTAATATATATTTTGAGGGTTTTATGTTGTGTTCTGATTACATTAAACTATATATTTTGCATAATATTTTTGAAAGTTAGCATTTAACTCGCTACTTAATTCGCATACACGGCGACTTTCATGTTTACATTGACAATGAAAATGGCAAACCGGGTGATTTTAATCTCTCAAAAGCGGAAAACTGCCAACGATCCTATAGCTGAAATAACGATGAATCTCAGAATATCCATGTATGAAGGAGTCATCCCCAATATTTCAGGCTACGACCCCTCCCCCCTCACTTCATTTAGCTTCACATTCGACATTATCGACAGATGCAATGCTCAGATTGTCGTTTGAAAAATACAGACACATGATTTTGAGACTATGGAAGAAGGGGAACCGATAGACAGCCATAGAGGACTAGACAAGGCTGTAAAGAAAATCAAATATGGTGATCGATTACTGTCTCAAATAATGACAGTTCAGGTATCCATATCAGTTTAAATATTTTTATGATTATTTGTTTTCCAACACCTCAACATCAATAGCATGCCAATGGCGTGTATCAAGACCTATGAAGAAGGAACCAAAATACCTTAACGATTGAAATTTTTGCCTATGCTTATTACATGAGGGAAGCTATGACCAAACTGAGAGGTGGAGTTCAGGGAGAGGAAACAAATAAACTTTGATCCATGCCATCCTGATCAAATTTCTTTTGACCTGGCCAGCTCCATGCAGCAATTAAAGTTGCTAAAAGAGTTATTTCCCATATTTTTGAATTCCCATCAGTATCACTGATATAAAAAGCCCATACAATAATTATTAAATATGTTAAATGTCACTTTACTACTTATTTATTTAAAACATATCTAATGACAAACACTTTTAATCACTTAAATTGCAAAACATATGCACACAAAATTAATAATTCATGGATGTTCATGTTTCAGTTGTGGAATATCCTGACATGGAAAGCGAGGTGGAAGTTAGTGCGACTGAGAATCCTTTGTGAAAAAAAGCTCTGGTCTTGTCTGAAGAACAGTCTGTTTAAAACGTGAAAAGACAGGCAGATTTTGATTAACAAGACTGCTTGATTTCTGAATAAATATTTCAGTACAATCCAAAATAACTTTCGATTTGGGAAAAGAATAAAAACAAGAAGGTGTATTCTGTTTGTTCCTTTGAATGATGTTCTGAAAAGGAAGGAGGCTCAATGGTCTCAGCTTCTGAAACAGCAGGCACACTGAGGTTGTGAAGTAGTCCAACACTCCTAAAACATACACAGTAATTATCGTATATTTGTGGAGTAACTTTATCTGTATCTTAAATTCTAAAATCTAACATTTCATAATTGAACAATATGATTTTCCTGTAGACATGCTACTACATGTAATGTATGAGACTTTCTAATTCTTTTTGGGAACAAAAATCATTACTACAATGTTCCTAACTTTAACACATACCAAAGCGTTCAGTCAAATCTTCTACATACAATCAACTTGCATCTCATAATGAGAATACTCTCATCTAAGAGATCATCACTTTGCCAACCAAAAACAAAGTGCTCAGAACGTAGAGGAATGTTCAATGGGTACAAATTCATCTCGATTCAGGGCCCTCGACGTTTATGTTCATCTTTAAGGAATCCTAAGATTGAATATATACACAAACTCAAAATTACTACGTCTATATATGAGTAAACAGTGTATACTTTGCCTCTCTATGCATAAACATATGAAGCAATCTCCCCTACATATTTGTCATATTTGAGATCTATTTTTGTTTGGCAACTATGAAAATTTCAGTTGAGATTTATTTACAAAGTGATATTGATTTTACGATCACATTGCTATGCAGGCCTCTTTGATTTGGCATCGCTTCTGATATGAATTTCGAATAAAAATGAAGCAAATATCCTTCAATTCACCTGAAGAAATTATCTTCTTCTCTTGTCCTCTCGCATCGTCTTGATTAGTACACCTGTATGCTCTGCAGCTACGTGTCATTGCGGGATCAATGTGTTGATCAAAGCAAAAGAAACGTTCTCCATAAAATGAAACTTGTCCTGCGGAAGTATTTATGCGCATGCGCGGAGTGCAGCTCCACAGTTACCGTGAAACGGTCTATTCGGAGGGGAAAGTAGTCCCAGAGAATTGACACTGTACGGAGTTTGAACGAGATCTCGTTTTCTGCTTTAACTTGTGTAACTTTTCAGTAAATAAGCAAACTACATGTATCAGTTATAATGAGCTCAGGCACTAAACATCGTTTTGGTTGCGGAAAGGGGAGAAGCAAACGGAGATTAAAGATTATAGTTACTTTTATATTTGTCTGAAAATTCTTAGTTAGCAAACTAAGTAGTTCTGCCCAAAGCCCAAATTCGGGGTAATCCTTCAGAACACGAGTTCAATTCATCGGTTCAACCTTGCATTTTCACTACCATTTATCACATAAATAAAGAGTGAGCTGCTAATAAAATGATCTTTGCGTTTAAAAATGGCGGGCTTTATATCAGACCATAACTACGTCACATGTAAAGCAAAGTAAGGAGTGCCCCCCCCCCCCCCCCTTTCCCCTCTGCTATGTGTCTGGAGATCAAATCGATGCACATGCACAAAATATGATTGTTTACGATGTTATTACATAGCGGTTAGTTGTTGTACGTATCAACTCAAGAAAATCCAACAAACTGAGGAATTTTTAACATGCCATACTGTAGAGGAAATGCACCGTCCATGCTGCGAGTTGTTATTGAATCGCCTTCCGCAACCAAACATCAGAAATTTAATCTAATTGCTTATGTTTTTTGGCATTAGGATATTCGCTAGCTACATTTCTGAAAAATAATCTTTAAATCGGGAATATATTTTTGTATGAGAAATTAATCGACTTTAGCCATCATTAATTTGTATACAGGAATTGCCCAAGTGAAGCATAATTTTCGTAACTTCTTTTTCTGAAGAGTTCCAATTTTTCTTAGTTCCGATATTGCAACATAAAAATGCAATTCCATTCTGAAAGGTACCTTGACTAAAAGATGGAAACAAGAAAAATGCCTGCCTTGGATCTATTTTTAGAGAGTTTAAATTCTTTAAATGGTAACTTATTTGCTATATTCAACATTCATGTAACCAATCTTATCTTCAAATTTACTTCCAATATTATACTCTTATTAGTTCAGTCTAGCTTTGGATATTGTATTTGATTACAAGAAAGCATCCTTGTATTTTTCTCACCTATAAACATTTAAGGGTAACGTGATTTAGACAAGTCATGCCATGGTTGACGTATATTTCTCAACTACTTGTTGCGGTCAAATTCGGATGTGGCTGAGCTGTTCGGTGTGTATTAAATTGCATTTAATTCACATAAAAACTGATACCCAAGATGAACATTTCAAGTAGAAATGTTTTTGAAGTTTAGAAAATTTTCACGCTTAACTCAATAGCAAGAATTATAACGGCAAGGCGCATCTGTGGTCAGAATAATTACGTCATGTAATGACACCCGTAAGGTCATTTTTATCTTCTGCACAAGATCACCATTACACCATCGTCCAGTTGTCAGGATCCCTACCTATCAAATACTCATTTTCAAGTAGTACTATGTAATTAAGCATTTCCTTATTATTAACCATTGTTATTCGATACCAATGAACAATGAAAATTGGGATTTTTCTTCTTTATTGACAGACTTAATCTTAAAGGTAATGTCATACTCTTTGTACACTAATTTTATTTATTAAAGTGCTCTGGCGAGCAAACACCACGTGGTTGGTTATCATGAGGAGATAACAGAACTTGTAGGTAGATTGCCCACACACATGTCGGTATACGGTAAGATTGTATTTTATTTAATGTACTTTTAATAATAATTTAAAGACTTGTTTGTTTGGGAATGCATGTACCCCAGAGGCCGAGAAATTCTGTCATTTGTGACACAACTTTTTACATTTACGATAATGTCGACAAAGTTTCGGACGGACAAAAACGAACACGTGGTACATTTCTGCGTTGTCCAGCAGGTAGGAAATCAATAATGCGAGGTATTTTCACATGGTTTTTATTTACAGGTAGGATCCATGATGAAATTCAGTTTGGCCGTCAAATTCGGCTTCCTGGCATTCGTTTGTTTTGTCACCGGATGGTTCATTGCCAGCCTACAGTGTGTTCAGAACAACCACAGTACAATTCCATTTTCAGATCATAGTATTCATACTGCAAAAACCCTGAGAATTACGAAAGCACCGGTGGTGCCAGAATACTTTATATATCAAAGAGATAAAACAAAATGGAACCCTAGCAATATAAGTTGTAAAGATCCTAAATTTACCAGGGCTACCTTACATACCAACGTTGGAGATACACCCATTTTCTTATATACTTCCCAGGATGATAAACACGTCAGTGGCAGCATTCTTCGGAATGGCAGATGGGAAGCCCATTTTGTCGATTTTATTTCTTCTCTCATGAGAGAAGATAACGATCTTCAATTCATAGATCTTGGTACAAATATAGGAGTATTTGCTTTATCTATAGCAAAAATGAATAGAAAGGTAATCGCGGTGGACGCTTTAGCAATGAATGTAGAGCGGTTATGCGCCTCAATAGAAGTAGCGAATTTTCAAAAAAACATCACAGTGGTACATAATGCCTTATCAGACGTAAGAGAGGTGGTGACTCTCGGTGTAGATAAAGGAAATGTTGGTGGAACGTTTGTTTCCAAAGATAAGAATCCAAATAAAGTGAAAGGAAGTGAGGTTGGGGGAAATTACGGGTCTGTGCAAACTGCGAAACTGGATGATATTTTGGAACTTCCGGGATTTAATGCCAAAAAGGCTGTGATGAAAATTGACGTAGAAGGATATGAAAATAGAGTGTTTAGGGGTGGTGATGAATTTTTCAAACGTGTAAATGTGACCGCGGTGCTTATGGAATGGATGTGGCTGAAGACTGGCCCGGCAGGCCAGGAAATAGTGGAATTCTTTAAACGACATAATTTCGAACCAACAGTTCCAATAGAACGACGTCGTTTGTCATTTGATCAGCGCGGATTTTGGCCAAACGATGTTTTATGGCGAAAAAAACAATAGTGTTAATTTTATTCATAGTAAATAGTGAAAGATTCATGTGATCGCACTATAAAGGGTGTGTTCAAATATTGTTTGAATTGATTTTGGAGTTCTTTAAATTTCATTTTTGTTATTCCATATTTGGTATGTTAGTGTAGAACATGAGAGATTCCATTCTGTTGTATTTTAACTTCATAAAGCATCTGTAAGACAACGTCTCACCAGCAGTAAATTACCCTCATTCAAACATAGATCTACACAATCAGTCATTTAACGGTGGTAGCTTATAGTGTATGTTAAGTATAGGTTTGAATTCCGTATGCAGAGACTACTTTTTACTGATGTATGATATAGATAAATAGCTATATGTGTAGTGTTTTTAAACAACATGCATTAAGGGTGTGGTGTGGGCATAGTGTATTGTAAGTGGTGTTTTTGATGGAATATCTTGTGAATGGTGTTTTGGTCAATATGTTTCGTGAATGGTGTTTTGGTCAATATGTATTGTGAGTGATGTGTTGGACATATGTATTGTGAGTTGTGTTTTGGACAATATGTTTCGTGAATGGTGTTTTGGACAATATGTATTGTGAGTGGTGTTTTGGACATTATGTCTTGTGAGTTGTGTTTTGGACAATATGTATTGTGAGTTGTGTTTTGGACAATATGTATTGTGACTTATGAGTGGTGTTTTGGACAGTATGTATTGTGAATGGTGTTTCGGAAAATATATATTGTGAGTGGTGTTTTTGATGGTAAATCTTGTGAATGGTTTTTGGTCAATATGTATTGTGAATGTTGTTCTGGACAGTATGTCTTGTGGGTGGTGTTTTGGACAACATATATTGTGAGTGGTGTTTTCGACAGTATGTCTTGTGGGTGGTGTTTTGGACAACATATATTGTGAGTGGTGTTTTGGACAGTATGTCTTGTGGGTGGTGTTTTGGACAACATATATTGTGAGTGGTGTTTTGGACACTATGTATTGTTAATGGTGTTTCGGACAATATGTAGTGTGAATGGTGTTTTGGACAGTGTGTCTTGTGAGTTGTGTTTTGAACAATATATCTTGTGAGATTTCTTGTGAATGATGTTTTGGACAATGTATTGTGAGTAGTATTTTTGGACAGTACTGTATGTATTATGAGACTCGGAAGTGTTTTGGACAATGTGTATAATGAGTGTATTTTTTGACAGTATGCATTATAAGTTATATTTCTAGACATTATATATTGTTAGTGATATTTATTCAACCAAAGGGGAAGGATGCAACCTCCTTAACTCTTCTCTAGATACGTCACTGGTAGAGAAAGATTGTAGTCAATACCAAAGGAAAATTCTATCATAGAACACTGTTTATTGAATATTTTGTTTATGATGTTCAAGCTTATCATACGTTTATGGAGAATAAAGGAAAATATACACAAATATTTTTTTAATTTGTAAGATGCATATTCGAGAATGGAGATTTAATTGTCCTATAAATTTAACTGGATATTGGTCACCCGCTACCATCTGCTACCATTTGCAGATGCAAGCGAAAATTTCTTTTGTTGACCTATTTGTCCATGTTCGGACGACCGAATTTCTTTCGTATTGAGATGTGTTACAAGTAACATTTATGTCTTTCGGACAAGACCTTACAGTACGAATCATTATAACTTTACGGTGTGAAATGTTTATCGAATAATCATATACCCGCTTCAAATATACTGTTCTGTTTTAAACTTTGAATGATTCCCTTAATAGGACAATATAAAAGTAAACCACGCTCATCAAAACATTACTTAAAGATCCAATATAGACATTTGGAAATAATTTTCGTTACAATCAAAATTAAATACCCTTTACTGTAACGTATAAAAAGGTCATACACATTAATTTCACCTGAGGCTACCACATTAATTTTGCCAATTTAAGACTGAAAACAGATAATTATTTTTTGTAAACCTGAAAATGGTGTGACAAGAGGAAAATTTACTAATGAGCAACCATCAAGAAGACAAATACCGATAATTTGTATGGCAAATTCTACCTTGTGGTATTATCCACGAGTAGAAAGTTTGTCTTTTGTGAGAGTTTATCCTCGTCACAGCACAGTCCTTTGTTTCATTTTACAAGAATAAATTTCCAGATACAGAACGATACAGATAAAACCCATCATCAGCGAAAGTTTGGAAAATCGATGTTGAGCGACGGGGTTTGTTACAACTCTCTATACTCGTTGTTTCGTGGTATATAATAACTCTTCACGTCTAAAAGCTCCGTCTCCTTGAATGAAAATCAACAACGTCGACAAATTTCTTTGTATTTGGGTAAAGTTGATATAGTTATTTAAATTTTTTTTTAATTTATTATCTTGCACAACATTTTGTATTTATAATACTTTAGGAGAGGGACTAGTAAGTTGTTAGAACTTGTTCCCAGTCCTTTTCATTTGATCAATAAATAAAATATGTTCAAAACAAATTCTTTTTGGATTTTATATATATATATATATATATATATATATATATATATATATTCAGGAAGGGAAAATGACTACATGAAAAACATAAGAAACAGAAACAAACCAATAAAGACTAAGCACTAAAACTTCATTATAGAAACAAAACGATCGAACCAATAAGGACTAAGCACTAAATCTACGTTATAAATACGACTAGAGTGTGTGCAGCTACATTTTGCAAGGTTCATTACTGTAATGTATTTTTCAAACTGAATAGTTTTCACCTTGTAAAAATACTTAATAAGTGAGGAGCGGATTCAACAAATAACTCTTGATCTGTAGTCAAATGTAAATGTAACCTCTTACTGGTATATTTTTACTCTGGAATAGTTTGACGTAAAAGTACCAAAAATAAAATACATAAAATTAAGGGAAGAAAAATTAAACCCCACGGTGGCGTCTCGTCAGGTCTGAATGGAAAATAAAGAGGATATCGTTTGCTAAATATTCTGTTTTCAGCTTAGTTCATTCTAAAGAGTTGGAGCATTGACATAAAACATATATTTAGAGGGAAAACCCCTGAATTTTTTTTTTTTATATTTTACCACTACAAATATCATTCCGGGCTCCATGAAGTTGAAAGGTAGGGAGCCGGTTAGCTACCACGTGAAAGAAGTTAATTTTAGTCCCCGTCTTTGTAGGGCTTCCTTCTCCCGACTTTGGTTTGAATTTTAGAAAAATGTTTTGTGAAGAGTCGGTCAGGCTGTAAATCAACTAAATACATTAATTAAAATAATATATTTGCGTACGAAAGTGTGTATTTTCTATTTTTAACAATATTTTATATCCGTCCTCCACTTTTAGCGAAAAGCGGAGGATATTTAATTGGGTCTATTCGTCGTGCTGTCTGCTGTCCATCCGTCTGTCTGCAACACTTATTACCGGATGATAGATGATATCTCTAAAAGTCCGTGAGCCTTCCAATAAAATTTTAAATGATGAATCACGAATCCTTATGACTCAAATATGGCCATATTGATAGGATAAAGGCCAAGGTAAAACATTGCAGAAGTTCTAGCTGATATATATATATATATATATATATATATATATATATATATATATATATATATATATAAAATGTAGCCCTCTCCAACATTTGGGGGGGGGGGGTACAACTCCTTATGATCTCCGTAATGCTGCAGATACGGGAGTTATTCACTTCCGCAACAGTTTCGATCATATCTAAACATATGTTGGTTTTCTTTATTTAAAGAAAAATGATATTATATGCTTCTTAGTCAATAAATAAATTTACAGCCTGCAGGTTACGATTTGTGGGACTATTCTACCGTTTTAAAGATTTTTAATATATTCCAATTTCTGAATTCATTTTGTGCAATGTTTGATATAGTGAAGCTGAACTTCCAGTTGTCAAGTTATTTGCATACCCATATAAGGTAGTGTTTTTATCAATGTATAAGTATGGAGGGAAAAGCGATATCATCGGTATTGGAAAGGTATTGATATTAAGTTAAAAAACAAACAGCAGAGTGTATTTTTTCTGCCTCCATATGATTTTCCGTTCTTTGTCGGAATGTCTCGGGTCCATGTCGAACAACTACATTTTCGCGCTTATTGTCAATGTTTAGGTTTTTCATTGGATCCACCGACGATAACAAGCAGAGTAGATAAAGAATTTTTGTTGTACATAATTTTTTTTTTATGAAAGGCAACTTTATTAAACATGCCCAAGTTCAAAGTTGGTACTCTTTATAGTGTAAACAACATCAGAGACAAATACACGGAACTTATTATATGTTATTCATAAAAATAGTTTGCTCCATTACAAGGATCCTATGGAATTGTAGCCATCTCCCGAAACGTCAGAATAAAAAAAATCGGAGAGGGCTATATTTTTGCAGCTAATATCTTTAGTTCTAATTGAGATTTTGCAATGGAATTAAATACGACATCTCTGTGCAATAACTAATATACTTAATACATGTGTATATAAGATAACTATTGATCTTGAGTTCAAATGATTACACGTCAAGATCACCAAGTTTTGCATTATAGGAAAATGTTTATAGTCTTATTTGAGGTTTTGCAATTAAACTTAAGGTAATGACTCTCTTCACATTTCGTGATTCTGATGTCCAAAAATCAAGATGAAGACAACGAACAGTGATCAATCTCATAAAGAATATACAATTAAGAATAGAGCAATCACGGACCCCTAGACACACTAAAGTTGGGATCAGGTGCCTGGGAGGCGTAAGCATGCCCTGTTAACCAGTCAAACCCGGCGTGAGCTCTCTACTCCGATCTGGCAAACGTAGTATTCAGCAGTCAAAATCAGTATTTAAAGAACGGTCTAACATTTGGAATGAACACGTCAGACAGCATTCAACATTCTGTATTTGCAAACAAGATCATTACAACAACCATATAATTTGCGAAATGCTGACTTTAAACAAGACTATTGAAACCCCAGTAATATCAACTTATTGGTCAGCAGTTTGCCTCGATTTAAAAATTTATTTTATGCAGAGCATTATCTCGCACATCGAATCAGTTGACGTATCTGAGCACCATATGCAGGTAATAATGGAATATTGCTGTATAAATATTGGAAATTGGTGTCATCCCGTTTGCCATAAAGTTGAATTGTTATTTGCCGTTAAAATCTATGTTTAATAATATATCGAAATATGAAACAGATATGGAAGACTCTGTGGCGTTTTTTATTTCAAGTTCACCGGGATAAATCGAACAGACATATGAATGAAATGAATTTTATTAAATATAATATAATAGAGGCTACATACCACGTAAGGAAGGAATAATCGTTGTTTCTTAGAATGTAAGCATTTCTTAAATCAGATTAAAGGCTGGTCGGCAGACTTAATTGATTCTTCAAATTATATTGAAATAAGACGTTTAAATACATTTTTCGAAATCAAAGTAAAACTCTGAAGACCACTCCGTATTTCACATTTTCTCAAATTACCCATCTGACTACAAGAAAACCGCAATTCAGTATACCTTTATCTCTTTCTCTGATGACACAGAGGAGAAAATTTAAAGATTAATTGCCATCTCTGAGATAAACTACTTATTTTAAAAAGTTCGATAATTTTAGACCATGCTTATGTCAATCCAAAAATCTCTTTGTTAGTCAGGACTCACGCCTCTCACGTAAAACCAGCAGCGTCATACATGCCAATGAATTACAGTTAATTAAAATATCGTAGATATCATGCAACATTATTATCAGGTAATACAGATAGATCTTAACACGAACAACTTGCAGAAAAATCTCATCATCACAAATATATTTTCATCTGAATGGTCCTTATATCACAATTACAATTTTCAGACACGAACAAAATAAGATAAAAATCTAATTATCATACATGTCAAGTGATGGATTCTCCTATATGAATATTTTAAGGTCTTATGTCTTCTAACTAATGGTATCAACAAGATTCCAGATGCAAGGCATCGCCCCCGGAAGTTTGATTGAAAATGGATACCAAATACATGTAAACATTTACATTCAAAATATTGCAGTTCATTTGCAGAGACCTACATAATCTTGATTTATGGGTAAGACACATGTAGTATTCTTGAAAATACCATATTCCAAAAAACAAAATCTTCTATACGAGAATTAAAAAAAAAAATCCCATTCAATGACCTTGTATTCAGTCTTGAAAACCAATATGAAATCTCTGTACGAGATAGCAAAATCGGACATATTATGTAGGTCAAACCTTGTATGTAAAGAATTTCCCTCTAATGACATTGACCTTATAATGTAAGAAAATGGCCTTCAATGTATTTAACCTTGAATCTCGATAAGAATCAGTGTCTTTTTTTTTTTCTTTTTTTTTTTGCAGGGAACCATCCTTGCGCTAAAAACTGGATGACATTCGGAAACATGGCTTAAATCTTGTACACAAAGCTGAACTGACAAGATAATAGGTATAATAAAGTGATAGATATAAAAAGGTATTTCATATCATTTAACATACAAAACTTTTGTAATATGCAGACAAGGATCATGGATGTTTAGCTTCCAGGTGAAGAGCAGACTCTTCTGTTACGATGAAATGTATCTCTCTTGGATCAATAAAATCTAATATAGATTGCGAACATACATACTTGATACCCCGTGATTGTTAGAACAGATGGCAAAATGTATCATCAATAAGGCAAACTGGAGAAGATAATACCCGCGATCTCTGTGTACATAATCACGATTTCTGAAGAACATAAGACACAATTACAGTGTGTGTTAGGAGCTGCTGATTAATTAATACGGATTTACGAAAATGGCAATGTCGATATATATAGTTTTTTCCCCTCTAAGTGGTTTCACGTACTCTTGAATTATCTTCAAAGTTCTTTTCAACTTTTCCTCACGGTACTTGTTTATATATCACTACAGTGTAATTTACACCGAGGGCCTCCCTCTCCACTTCAAGAGACATTACCAGAGGACAAAGACAGCCTTTTTCAACTCAGTATTTAACAAATATACAGAACGAGTTTTGCAGAACGGTCAACAGTGGAACTTTTCCTCTCCCATTATAGTCCAGTCAAATTAGCCCCAAAAAGGGTCAAACTTGCAACTAATTGCAAAAGAATTGTTTTCAATGATTTTGACCTCGCTAATATGTGTACTAAAACATATAAAAAATCTAATGTTTCAGTTGAAGTGGAAATACCATTTTTGGGGGGTCAAAAACAGAGAAAAAGAGAAAAAACGACAAAAACTGGAAATTAGCTTTCTATCATTACCTATCAAATAAAAATGCAGTTTCTTGATTGGCATTTATAAATTTTTGTAAGAAATAGAAATTGTAAAATTTCCATGTAATAATTTCACCTTTAAGAGGCTTTTTTGGAAAAGGGGGGGGGGGTAATTTCAGTGAACAGACCATGGAAATCAGTTTGTTTCTTCTTCTTCCTCCGTGTTCCTTGTTGAATTGGAACAACTTGTTCCTCTACAATGGCCACATCCAATAGTACATTCTAGGCCATGTTTTCGGCACGTACACCTCTTTGTGTCACAATTTACCTTGCAATTACTGTGGATAATATTCAGAAGACGATTGGGAGCAGGCGGCAAAGTGTTTTTAAGCGGCATGCATTTGCTATCATCAGTGACTGTCCATCCCCAATCAAGTGGGTTCAGATCAGTGCCATCTAGTTTTATCCACTGCTGACACTGATAGTATGACCTTCTAGAATGCAGAGCCGCAGAATCAGATGTTGGCGGGAGACTCTGTACCTGAACGCACTTATTGTTAGTGATAGCCTTATTTGTGTATAAGCGCAGTCTCAGAAGATCCAGTCCTTCGCACAATACTCCCCCATATAGGCTAGCAATAATCTGTTCGCCGCTCGTTACAACAGTTTCCAGATGGTTTCCAGGCTTTAAGAATTCCTCTATTGCCATTGTAACATTGTTTGTTTTCGAAAGCTTCTATAAAGCAACACCTTTTCCTATCCCAAATAGGCGGGAGGTTGTATAGCTTTCGGTTTGCTAACCTTTTTACCAGGTGTAGAGCCTACAATAATGCCCATGCCATGGAATGTACCATACCCATCAAGTGTGCGCACATTGTGATCCACGTTGTCAGCAACGAATTGCAGAAATTGTCCATTTTCATAGCTTGGAATATCTGTTCCTTGTGAAATGGCTGCACTTGTTTCAAAACGTTGTATCTCCGAATATGAGGAACAAAATCCTAAGGAATTCAACGTATCAATAAGAAATTTTGATGAAAAATGGTGATGAAGCTGCACTCCTAAACCTATTTGTAGTGGTGCAATATGCATACGTGGCTTAGCCATCTGCATAATTGTCTGTCCAATCGATGCAATTTTCAAGTCAGGGTCCTTTTCTCTGACGAGAATTTTCAAAAAAGTTTGAAGACTTTCAGGAACGTACTAAAGATTCTTTTCAAGTGATTCAATATCTGACGACAAAGGGTACAGATCAGAAGCTAGATGAAGGGACAGGATATCAGATTTTATCAACTTAGCAGCAGTTGTAATGATGTTGAGCTTCTCCAATGTCTGGTCCACTGTTTTAGGCCGATTGTAGAAGCTCTGAAGAATTGATCTTGCCGTTTTTCGTACCGTTATTACAGTTGATTTTCCTTGTTCTTCTGTCATGATGATTTCATCCCCAAAACGCTCATACAATTTCTTTTTCAAGTAAACAGGCGAGTATGCATCATCACCACAGTGGTCCTTCATTTTAGCAACAAGATCTAACAGTTGATGTTGTTTGTCATCATTCTCCTGCAGATAATTCACCACTTTAAGAAATGCGTCAGTAATATCACTGTCAACAGGTCTGCCTCTCTTGGCTTCCGTCGAAGAGGGTGAGAATATTTTAGGTATGTGTTTGCCTGTGCGAAAATTTACGTTACAAGTTTGATGATAGATGGCATCAGCAGCATGCAAATCATTTACAGCTTCTAGTCTACCATAAATTTGGTTTGCCCAAGAGTCTTGTCTTGTAGAACAGACGGATTTTATACAAACCTGAAAATCATGAGTTCGCACAGGAAAAACATCATGCCCTCTTTTACTTTGATTAAGTTTGGCAGTTTGTCCACAAGAGAGGCAGTGGTCACGGAATGAAAAGGTCTGTTTTGATCTAAGAATTGGTGTACTATCAGCAGGAGGAATTGGCTTGCTTTGTTCTTTTTCCCTCAGATATTTGCTAATTTCAATCGCATTTGTAAATAGACGCCTACATTCGGTGTGCACATATTGCCCAGGATGCGTGCGAAGATTGCTACCCCTTTTCTCAGCAGCAGTATTGATACCTGTGCTACCCTTCCCATGAAGACAAACTAGACCATTCTTGTCCCCCGATTCACAAATTACACAGTCTTGTAATCTTTCCACATTCAACACAAGGTTAGAACAGATATAATTAAAATGGAAGAAATTTTCTACTAATACAACATAAAAGGTTAAATTAAATTGGTATCGTATTAGTTTTGCATATCACAGAAACCGCATTCAAGTTGCAACTAATAGCGTCACTTCAGGAGAAAGATTTACTCCGTCGGATGGGACGTTAAAAGGCGCCCCGTGTACCCCAATCAATAACGAGAATGCAGTCATGAATTACAGATTACTGACTCAGGACTTTCCGACACGCTCATCTTTGGAGTACAGGCACAATGTACAGTCTTACCGTAACTGAATAAATAGATACAAATGTATGAGGAGGATAGATTTCCTTTGTAATATTTGTCACACTATATTTTCCTCTTCCACAGTACTGTAAGTTGTGAAAGAAAAAACATTAAATAAATAAATAAATAAATAAATAAACTGATGTGGTAAATTGAAATAATTGCACGTAAGAAAAACCCCCACCTAAATTCATTTAAGAAAATTGAATTAATACACTTTACACTGATTTTTTTTCTCTCTACTAAATGTTACACTTTTAGTATAAGTTGGAGCCCTCTTAAGAAAAATTTCAAAAATTTCCTAGTAAAAATGAAAATCTGGATCCACTCAAGGTTTGTTTATAGAATAACTAGGAATATTAGGGTCAGGGTTGGGTTAGGGTTAGGGTTTATAGGATGGTCTCAGAAGTATTTGGTCACCCTTTACAATATTCGACAAGAAATCGATATCTATTTTAAGAACACCTAGTATTTCCAACAAAGAGCAGGTTTCGGATTATCGCACGTTACTTTGGCGTCGCATTTCTGTAATATATTGATGTGTCCCATTCTTTAGCGTACTGGGACTCTATGTATAGGCAAGCTGGTCAATACTAATTAATAGTTTCCATTAATATATATAGCAGAATCAGTGAATTATACACACGAACTAACGCTGTCGTGTCAATTCGAAACATGCAGTGATTTATCATCTACTTTAACCATCTCCCCGGAAGTTGACTTGATTTCAAGTAAAATAGTACTTGTGTGTATCGTGGTTGTGAAATCCCCCAGTGTTTGGATACGGATTAAGCACTTCGCTACATGCACGCCGAATGGGATTCCGAAGTTGGACAGTCTTTTTTTCTGCAAATGAAATCCGTTAATTGGTAACAAGTTTAATATGGAACAAAGCAAGTTCTGGACCGGGTTTTTGATGATATGTGCTTTCACATTGGGATGGTTTTTATGTAGTATTGAAAGGGAGGCGGACTTAAACGTTTTACACCAAGGTCAAACGATTTTAAATGCTGGACTTCGAATTTTTAAAGGAACTGGTCATGCTGAATCAGCGACAATACACAGTAGGAATGTCACGACAAACAGACCTGGAGGTTTAAACGTAAACAATGCAAGAAATTCACTGAAAGACAATCATAGTAGGACTGTTACAACACATAAACCCGTGGCTAAAAAGGTGACAACCATTAATAATCAAGCCGGATCCCAAGTAATACACGCACTAACAACACTTACTCCGACGACTCTTCAACTGTATACCAGAAATGCTCAGCATTGGACTCTGGATGAAAAGACTTGTAACATAGCCACCAAATTCATGCAGGCCACCCTCAGAACGTCGGCTGGGGCCTTTCCTATTTTTATACACAACCCAAAAGATGACATTCATGTCAGTAACAGTATTCTGAAACATGGCTCTTGGGAAGGAGGCTATATCGATATGATTTTAAATATGTTAAGACAGGACCCAGATCTACAATTCTTGGATCTCGGTGCTAATCTTGGTGTGTATTCTATGGCCGTTGCAAAACTCGGTAGAAAAGTTATAGCTGTCGATGCATTAGCAATGAATATCCAAAGACTCTGTGCGACAGTGAAACTGAATCAGTTTACGAATAACGTTAAATTGGTGTACAATGCACTTTCAGATGTTCACGAGGTCGTATCTTTAGGCACAGACAGAGGTAATATCGGTGGGACTTTTGTAGCAAAAGATAAGAATCCAAACAAAGTTCGTGGAAGTCGAGTGGGTGGTAACTATGGAAACGTACAGACGGCAACTCTTGACGACTTACTCCTACTTCCGGAATTCGATTCAAAAAGAGTTATAATTAAAATGGATGTGGAAGGATACGAGAATAGGGTTTTTCGTGGAGGAGAGAACTTCTTTAAAAATGTGAACGTGAAAGCTGTGTTAATGGAGTGGATGTGGTTAAGGACGGGTCCGGCTGGACAAGAAATTATAAATTTCTTAACACGCCATGGATTTCAACCAATGCGACCATCACTGGCTCGACAAACGCTACCTCTAAACAAAAGACTCTCATGGCCAAACGATGTATTATGGAGGAGGACAAAGTAGTACATTTATACGAAAATTTTCTTTATAATCCATTTATAGAGGCATATTTATACGCCCTCAATGTTAGAGAGACTGGAAGTGGGACTTGTTGAGGATGGGTGCGAGTGAGTCCAATTGTGCATTCACTCAGCACAAGTCTCGTTACGACTCTGAGAAATATTGTCGACAGGATGTCGATGCTGGCGGAAAACGTTCACTACCAAGGTCAAATCGTGAAATGTGGCAATGGGTTTATTTTTCACTTCAATTAAAGTTCTGTACAATATTCAAGATTAAAAATTTTTCAAGTCGATAATGGGTGCAAGGTGTCTGAATATTTGTTTGTTTTGAATACTTGTATATTTAAAAGGACACAAAAGGATGATACAGAAATTTTGTTTTAAAAAGTATAAATGTTCAAACATTGTATTGTGTGATTTTAGTTTTTGAAAATATTTACTGGGGTAGATTTTGAATATTGAAAATTCACCCAAGTCATATTCTGATATTATTTTATTACTGTATCAATGTTTTTTAAATTGATAATTACCTCCTTATCATGAGATTATTTCTAGTTTTGCCTTGTTTATTATTAAATCGAGATCCTAATGAAAATCTACGTGTACTTATTTTAGCGGGATTCAAATTTTAGCAGCATTGGTGTTGAAACAAGAGTGCTAATTTACGATTGCGCTAAAATACTACGCCAAATAATGTATCAGTTCCAACCGTGCCAGATTTTAAATACGCTAAAATAATTACACATATAATGATTCTTAACGTTGAGTTCGGTACTGGTTCTCAAATATTTGTTGTATTGTCTAGTCTACAGTATTATTTTGTTCTTGTCATATACTAAATCCACTGACTATTCTGAAGCTTGTTTTAGGGGTGGTGGTGATTGACATTGTAGTTTTCTACATGAATCATTGTATCATTTTTAGTATTAGTTTAGCATCAAATAAATCTTTCTTGGGAAGAAATATTTTTTTCTCACAAGCATACCTACAGACTTATGATGTCGATTTTGTCATGCGTCATCATTTGTATAATAATTTCTAAATTATTGATCTTTGATACTGACACGATGTAAAACACATGTAAAACAAAATTTAGAACCAAATTACATTTCATGTGATAAAGCGGTGAATCTTAATATATCATGAAAGGACTTTTAGACACAAAACTTTGTACCAAGAGGATTTTCAAACTGATAATCGTTTGATTTAATATTGCCCATTGTATCGATGACGATAGGAATAATCAACTCGTTAAGGAAAGATCAATTTGAACAAACGTACGCAGAAAGATGCACTTTAAAATATGCTACTAGGAATAAAATTCTACGAAGAAAAGGGCTGTACATGAATTTAAATTTTTAAACGGGGAGATAACTCATTTAAAAACAATGTTAAGGTCTATTTCCACATGCAACCTACATTTACAATACACTTAAGCTAAATATATTGATGTCATAATTTGGTTCTATTAATCTTTTTTAAATAAGAATTTTGCTGGTACAATGTATTATGACTCAAATACATTATCATTTTAATTGAATAAATAGCATATCTTTTTAAACTTGTATTTAAATTGTAATTTGGTATTTATGTAAACAGTAGTTTTTACCAAAACAAAATATCTATACTCTGAGTTATGCATGCTTCAGTTTAATATTATTTCATGTCCTTTTCCTGTATTAACTGTTCACTGTTTTAGTTTGTTTTACATGTAAAGTGCTTTTGGGTAATTGTGATTACGGCGCTGTATAAATGTATAAATCTTAATAATAAGTATTAAGATTTATATTCAATTTAACATTAAATCTATATTTTTATTAAACACGTTTTCTACCTCCACATTCTTTTTGTCCGTGTATTGTCGCCATTCGTTATTCTTGCAAAGCGGAAAGTCACAGAAGTATTCCAGTGAAATGAACGAAAAGAGAGACAGGGTCAAATTGCAGAAAGATTGTGTAGTCGATTAATCGTTTCTGAATGGTCGTTATTGCCATTAACATACATCACTCTTGACCACTCCTTTCCAAATACTACCAATAGTTCAACCCGTCTAGACTAAATCAATTTTTATAGGCTTACCCGACACGATGTGCACGTGACAAGGTCAGTCGCGGTATGCCTAGGTGCGCAGGATCGTCAGAGTCTAGTATGCATGCTGAATAAGATATTCGTAATAAATCAGGATATAAAGTGAATTGTATTTTGACTG
This sequence comes from Ostrea denselamellosa, assembly GCA_024699665.1. NCBI lineage: Eukaryota > Metazoa > Mollusca > Bivalvia > Ostreida > Ostreidae > Ostrea > Ostrea denselamellosa. The sequence continues at coordinate 20,031,258 of JAMZEH010000005.1, read as the reverse complement.
AAAACAATGTATATTCTGTATACAAGTCAAAATTCCGCCCTGGACCCCTGTAAACTCTGAACCAGGGGTAAGAAATTTCACAAATTTTTTAGAAGCCCCACATTGCGTTACAATCATTTACCCATGAACTTGCTGCAGTTCTGTTGCGCTCCGGTTGTAAAAATCGGGGTATGCAAGCATTCAAGTAGTTTCTGGTAAATAAATAGAGTTCTTTATAGAGCAGCATTTATGGAAAAATAGGGTATTAATTTAATAATTTATAGGGATGTTTCTCTCTACTTACCAATGTTGAGAAAAATCATTACAAGTATACAAACTTTATATTGTAAGTCTTGAAGATGACTGCACTGCAGTATACCACTGTGAATAAGGAAAACCAAGATATTTCTTTTCCAACCAAGATTAGAACCTAAAATTTTTAAAAGGTTCAATCAGTAAATGACACAAACTATACAAGCAGCTTTAGATAAGTAAAGATAAATATTTGAAATGATTGTCATGAAAATAATGACAAATATGTTATAAAGAGTATGTATTCAACTTTATAAAAATACATCTCTAGGCCTACCTGGAAGTGAAAAGAAAATGAAATATAATTTCATGGCCATAATGATATTTCTGTGTCAGTAATAATGCTCATCCAATCGGAACATCCCGCCCTTTACTCCGGAGTAAAGGGCGAGGGGTTTCGATTGAATGTTCACCAATACTCCAGTAAAAGATTTAATTACCTCTTTAATTTTGCATATCTAATATTAAGGATTTTTTTTAATGATTTACGGCTATTTAGTACTTAGAAAATTTATACAGCAAAGAGTTCGCTATTTCTTTTTAGTAAACATGAGCAAAACAACATAGTTCTCTTCCATTCTACACTAAGTTGTAAAATTTTCATGTGTTTATTAGCTTCATGTACTTAATAACATTTTGTTATATAAAATGATTACCACTAACATACACAAGTCAAACGAATTAAAAAACTTCGAAATTAATTAAACTCTGAAGAAGACACGAAAGAATTTTTTTTATGAACAACATCCTGATGTATGTCATTCGTAGCTCCTCGTCTAGCTCGTACTTCGCACACTGTGAAGTTTAGCCGAAGCGTAATGAATCATCCGAGAATTGCTGATTGGATGACTATATGGGAAAAGAGTACCAATTCATTTCCCATAGACCTCAATACTAACATTTGGTCCTCTCACTAATTAACGAAATTAATTTTAGATAAATGACCGCCAAGATTTCAAAGTCCATTCCAAGTGCTAATAAAAAACGACAAAATTTATATACGGTCCCGTTGCCTTTATAGGTCATATTTGTACTTTTTTACAACACATAGCAATCTGCAGTAAATTACATCTTTCATTTCAAACACACCCCTACCATGGCAATTTCCTCAGTCATTTCTCGATTTTGTCCGATAATTTTTCATTCCAACAATTAATTTAAACTTCTATATTATTTCTCTCAATTTCAAATAATTTCACTCTTGATATTAGCCAATCACACCACACCTACACATTTATACCTCCGCTCAATCTGGAGTAGACTGCGTCCAGGTTACGCATCCGGGGGTTTGGTACTCTCATTCCATATAGGCAAGTATGAATAAAGGGCAGATAACTCTAATGGGAAGACATTTATGCGCCAGTTCATAGTGCTAGGAATACAAATATAAAGTGCGGTAATGCCAATGCGATTGATTAAAAATACATGTATGTACAAGTAGGTATGCAGATTTCACAGCGATATGATATGATACGATGATTTATTTCCAATCAAGGACACTTTAAAGGTAACATGAGGTTGTTACAAAGAAAAGAAAATGTTCACTTATGAAAGGGTATGATTGATAAAACATTGATAAAATATTCAGATTGACACAAACATAGTTAATGTGCAATGTAAAATTAACACAAATGACTATATACAGATAATTAAAGATAATGGTTTTAAATAAACTCTTGCTCGAACAATCATATCAAAAGGACATTTTCCGTCAAAAGATTTATAAAGATTTATGTTATCATTATTTTGTTAGTAGTTGCCATGAATTTTGGTTGAAGATAATTTCGAATCTTTTATCTGATGGACATGAAATAAGATGGGAGGAAATACTGTGTTTTCGCATTCAGATATTTTAGTATAATTTTTTCTACAGCCGTATATAATTCCAAGGTTTTAAAAGAATTTGAGTACATATTTTGAAACGATAAACTATACTCTCTTGTAAATACTCCTCATAACTTTAATAGAAACACTCTCGGGTTAGAAATCATTTACAAGTGTTAGTAGTGCTTTGAAATACACAAGGTTTACAACAGAGTCAGCATGCAATATTAGTCTGATATAAATTAAAAGATGTACACTGTTAGTGTTGCACTTGTGACTTTTTGAGATTAAAGCAATATAAGCTGTCAAAATTGTTATTTTGGGGTCCCTAAAATTTAATCGAAAATTTTGTAAACATCTACCTTCTAATACCTGATTTTATCGATTAAAGTTTTGACATGTTGTATTTTTTGCATTAAATGTAAAAATTGTTCGACAGTTGAAATTAAGTTTTCCCGTACCTTAATTTTTCCGACATTATTTCCGTATGCAATGACCTAATGTTGAACTCATTCGGCAAAATCAAATGCGCAAGCGCAATATTTCCGGTAAGCACGAAAGATGTCTGACACGAAAGGTTCGAAGCGAGGGAGAAAGCCGACTTTGACTGATTCGGGACGAAAAAGATATAAAAACATATAATATTGTTAACAATGCCAAAATAATGATGGTAACTAGAATTTTATCTCACCTCGCCGTCCATATTTTAATGACCCGGATACAACCCGATCCACCCCGATCAGCATCAGAATCATTCATGTCAACATCGGTTATCTTCGGGATTGTCGCCGACGATTAATCAGCTGCCATTGTTAGGGTCAAACGGAATGTCGAGGAATATATTTTTCATCACGTAAAGGTGTGTAAACGATGCATAAGAGAGGAAATTCGATGTAGTTCTTTTTTTCAATCATATCAACGTTCATTTAACCTCTTTTAATGCCACTATTAAAAATTGCAATTTTGGCAGCTTATATTGCTTTAAAGACTGAATTTCATTAACAAACACTATGTCATTGGTTTATCGAATGGTGCAGTCTGTCATATTTAGTGATGAATTTAATCTAAAACATCAGAAATGGTGTCTAATGTGCATTTATGTCTTCACCTACACCTTTTGGCCATATCAAACCCGGAAGCCATTATGGCCCTGAAGGCCTTTGATTTTTATTTCTTCTCACTTTCCGTGCGACAGTATTGTCCATCCCCCCCCCCCCCCCCCCCGCGCTTTTAATTTTTAATGGATGTATCAATGATCGGTGGGACAGCTCATTTAGAACCCCCCTTTTTTAAATTGCCTGATTTAATCCTTGGTAAAATTTTCTGCAGTTTTTATCTCTTTCTTTTACCTGTTTTCGTTAGTTCCGTTTCATGCTGCATTAGTGTATTTTTTTCTTTTGGTTGGTAGTTGATTGGTTGTATATTGTTTAATGTCCCGCTCGAGAATTTTTCACTCATTTGGAGACGTCACCATTGCCGATGAAGGGTTACAAAATTTAGGCCTATGCTCGGCGCTCACGGCTTTTAAGCAGCGAGGGATCCATCGTCTCAAGCCACGACTGAACTGTACCCTCCTCCCCATTTCCCCGTGGGTCTGTGCGTGAAAATTTCGCCGTTTCTCATTAATATACATGACGCAATTCGGCCAATCGCTGAGCTTCTGAACAAAGATTAGTAGGAGAATTAAACTTTTCATAGAATGCAAGCATGTTATTCTTGACAGATCAGAACGCTTGTTTTTCAATTATTTCAATAAACAAACCGAAACCAGAACCCGTAGTATACAGAATTAAGTGTTTTCAACATTGAACAGTAAATAATGAACAAACAGATGTGTTTGCGTATTTGATGAAGAATAACGAGGCTTTCTTTCACTAAGAACAAGCGGTGAGAAGTCTCTATGTTACCAGCCGCTCAATGAAATATTCAGAGACTAGCAATGACAAGTGTTGTGTATTGATAATAACCCCCATCCTTTTCACAGAACAAGTGGATTATCTTAATTCTAAAGGTCTGACCGTACATATACCAGTGGGGTTTACATTATGCTTAAGAAATAAACAACTGTTCCGATGTCATCGATCTGTATGGTTTATTGTCAAAGATAGATACGTTGCATAAAGCACAAGTTTTCACACCCGCAGCCAGTATTGCTATTTACGAGTGAAATACGGCTGCGCTAAACCAGATCTACTGTTTTAAGCTAATCGTGAATTCTATTGGTCAACGAATTACGCCATTCTCGACATACATATTACTGAGAAACAATGAAATTTTCACAAAGAGAGCCACGGGTAAAAGGGGAGAGGAGTGTAAATTTCAGCAGACGATGAGAGGGGTCTTTATAGTGCCACATCTCCTGTGGCACGGGGCCTCGGGTTTTACGGTTTCATCCAAAGAGCAGTCACCTCTTACGACAAAGGCCGGTGGGGATCCGGGTTGTTAGAATAAATCCTCAGTACCCCTTCCTTGGCGACTAAATGGGGCGATCTTTTGGATGGCCATAAGCAAATGAGCATAGGCCTAAATTTTGCAGCCCTTCACCGGCAATGGTGACGTCTTCATATGATTGAAAAATTCTCCAGCGGGACGTTAAACATTATACAATCAACCAACGTACGACAACCAAGGGGTACTGAGGACCTATTCTAACCCAGATCCTCACAGGACTCTTTTTCTTTTGAAAGCATTTGTATTGATTCCTTTTTCTGTCCCTGAAGCTAACTTTGTCCATTTTGAATGCCCAGCTGCGTCTTTCTAAAGTCGACTTTTATATGCCCCACGAGCAGTTCTGCCTGCCCGAAGCAGCAAGATGTTTTAAAAAACATAATCTATGGCTCTTCGCTGACCAGTAATTTTCTCCCGGTAGGCTGGTTCTCTCTGGAGTAACGTCAGACAGAGACCGTTCTACATCTGAATTGTCATGGTGAATACAAAGGGTACTACATGTATTAACTACTTCTGAAAGCAAACTGTATTTTTCCTCACAATCTGGTAATGCTATGCTGAAGCATTAGTTCCAGAAATCATCTATTCTTTTATTTTCAACATCTTTCTTCTCTCCTTGTACCTGACACCGGTCATCTGGTATATTTTTAGCTTGATGTGCTTTCCATTAATCTCTTAACAGCCCTGACACTTTTATCCTTAACTCTATCATGTAAGATCCTTGATCAACTCACTGCCCAGAGCCATTTTGTTCTGTAGGTATTTAGTGACAACTTTAGAGAACTTCTGCATTTCCTTTCTTGGTAGTTGTGATTGATTCTTCTCCAAGTTTTTTTTCAGGTACTAGTAATCTTCAGTTGGTTCAAATATTTCCACATTTTCAAGCGATAAAGATTCTCAGTATTTTCAACATCTACGAGCTTGGTCAGTTCTTCACAAGAATCTTGCCTTATGAACCGTCCTAAGGATCTCCTTCAGTTCATGATATGATATGACAGATGAAACGTCGTTCAGTTGGAAAACAAATGTCCTTATCCAAAACAATGCAAGTCTGAAAATTTGGACACATTTGAAGTAGTATCCGGTGCCTGGGAGGCGGAAGTATTGCCTGTCGCCGTGATCCCTCTATCTTGATCAGGTAAATGGAGCAATCCGTAGTAAAAATTAATGTGTAAAGAACGGCCTAACAATTTGGTATGAAATTCGAGCTAACGACATGTTGTATTTGCGAATAAAATCGTCACAAGAACGATATAACTTGAAAAATGCAGACTTCAGACGAGACTGTTGAAAACCTCGTAACATCAACTTATTTGTTAGTAGCTTGCCTCGATTTAAAAATTGATCATACGCAGAACATGATCTCGCGTATCGAATTAAACACCATATGCATATAATGATGGGATATTGCTGCATAAATATGGGACATTGACGATGGAGAAGCCGAGCCATCCCGTTTGTCATAAAGTTGAGTTGTTAGTTTGCCGTAAACATCTATGTTCAATAAAATATCCAAATATGAAGCAAACATGGAAGAATCGACACATGAATGAAACTGAATATTGTTGATAAAACTTTCTCGATATATCTAAATGTCGCGTCGGAGGAAAGACATCTTTTCTTCTTATGTAGAAGCTTTTGAATAAATTCTGTCTCATAAAGAATACAAAAATAGGTTATCAAATAAAGCAGCACAATTTGTGTCCATGGGACATAGGATCTGATAACCGAAGACCACGTAGATGGGAACTCCAGTATCTTTTTAAATATCAGTTTCAGAGTACTTGTGCGTAGGATCAGAGTGGTGTTTTGCAAAGAATTATTTTGAATGACTGACCACAAGATATGACTATTTCCGTGTTACATTTATATTGATGGAACAGCTGTCTATGATGTCAAAATGCCTAGTCTTATGAGTAATGGTCGTGTAAAGTGTTGAAAAGTCATACGTTTTGATGTTGTTTATTTTGGAAAAGGTTTGTGATTTTAATTTACTAAAACTTCTTTGTAATTTTTTAGAATCCATATATGATTTACACCACTTCTCGCATATGTTGTGGTACAATACGTCGGAAGTTTCTTCTTCAAAGCAGATAATATTTCTGTGAGGATCAAAGAAAAAGGCTTGGTAGAACATTTACTGGATCCAGCAATGCATCCAAAGAATATCTGCTGAAGTAGCTTGATCAGTAGTTGCTGGTTCAGGTTCAAATTTTTATGATCTCTTTGGGATTGTCTTTCCGAACTAGCTGTGTCAACTTTATTTGTGAAAGAGAAACGTGAAACCTTTTCCCCAGTTTTGCACCTAGCTGCTGATTTGTGTTTTTCACCTTTAACATGTTGCTTCACCGTTTGAAATTGGAAAAGACTTGTTAAAAGGACAAAAAAATGTAGTGCATTAAGACTCCTTTTGGCTCCAAGATCGAATCTTATTCCCATATAAATGATCTTCTTTTCGTAACTAAGACGTCTGAAGACTTATGTGTGGCATTTCCCCGCAGGATTTTTGTTCAGCCTTACAGCAATACCTCTGCTATTTGCTATTCAAGATGTTCATTTAATGTGAAGAATTTTGAGTTGCTGCTACTTTATTTTGGCTTTCATTAATTTCTTTGAATTTATTTTTCCATTCAATTTAATTATTACTGAAATGAATTCACAAGTATCTACAATACAATTGAAATTCCTATTGGACTGTGTTGATATGCAGAAGGCAACGTGTTTTTGCTTCAAAATAAATCCCTTGGTGAATCATCTGTGGGAAAGTTTGTGATAGCTGCCAAGTATTCTAAAAGTATTACCTTGTGTGAACTTTGAATGTCTACTACAGTCTCTTCAAAACTGCCTTGGTCTCCTGGTGCTGCAGTCAATCCTCAAGACTTGATTGTTGTGTCATGAAATGATATAAAGAAGACAGTATTCACTATCACTGGCTTCTATTAATACAAATATAATGCCATTTTACAATACTTTCGATTGTTTTCAAAGAGAAGGAACACTGAAAAACACTACATTTTAAATGTTCGATCAATTAGTTATAATATGTATAAAGCAAATATAAGGAAAAGGGTAAGTTATTGCTAAAATATTAGGAATTTCTAGGAAGTAAAGGGTCGCTGGACTGGAGACACATTCCAATTTTTACAACCAAAGAGCAACAGAACTACAGATACAAGTTCATTTGCTAGGAGTTGAGGGACAGACATTATACAGTATCACTTACTTTGTTCTCATCCCTAGTAGAGGGATAGGTACCTAGATATTAAGAAATATTATTAACCTATTCTCAAATATGCTACCCGTTAATTTTTGTGTCGACGAGTAATATAGTTCCCGAGAAGTTAAATATGCTTAGAAGCTTACGACACCCGGCGATGGGTGTCTCAGCGAATGATCTAAAACAAAAGACAAAAGACGCTGCTTCATTTCTTTAACTTTCTATTTTTATTTCCAGTTACAATTCAAGATGGTTGCTTTTTAGTTGAATCGATAAATGTTGTGAGTATGCACAGCAGTAATAATAGCCAGTAAATAATAACAATGGTGGTTTACAAAAAACATCTTGTCATTTTATTAAGCTCGCGATTTGGAAGAAGTCACATTTGGAATATGAAATAACCTTCTGACAAAATATATTTGAAAACAAGACGTTGATAAAATACAAAGAATTTGAAAAACGGACCAATACATGACATATGTATTATTTCCGGTCACTAAATACCAATCCTTGATTACGTTCATTCGACTAGCCGTCTGGTATAATCGGATTTGTTCTATTGACTTTTGAACTTCTGATATGGATGTCTGTAAACAAACAATCAAGCCGTTAATAGTGGAAATAATACGAAGAGAACTCACTCATTATATCACTATATATGCTTTTTTTTTTTTAAATATTTTTTTTTTAATTTTTCATATTTTTGCTTGCAGATATTGTAACAGAGATCAGTGGACAAACTATCGAGTTTTCCATGTTTGTTCTACAAAGAAAATACTGCGCTCAATGTCATATTTGCGCGTGTTATATCTATTCTTACTTTTTCTGTAATGAAACTTATGAATTATATTATCCATAGAAAAAAAATTTCACTGTTATTTATTTTCACAGTGTAATAAGAATACCACAACTATTTTCTGCACCATTTTTTTTTTTTAAATTTACTGCAATTTATGTATTTACACCTACCTAGTAAACTAAAAAATTACAATATGACATTATATATGTAAATATGTATATACATGTAATGTACACAAAATTTCTATTTTGATAGGTACATTGAATGTTATGTAATTTTGCTTTTCCCATGTTTATGATCTGTATAAAAGATTACCGTAAAATTGTGGACCGTTGTATCCAGTTGCTCAATTTCGCCAATATATTTATTCCATTCCTCCTCCACAATCGTAACAATGTACATGTACACTAGCTTCGACAAAAATCTACTGTGAATATTGTGAACACATATTTGAAAATTTCCTGTAAAAAGTTAAAGAATTTTTAAATTAATATGCTGTATTGAATTTCGTATAAATAAGCGTAAAATTTCAGATATAAGCTACCAATTGATATAGTGTATGGCAACCGATTTCATAAAACAAGAGGGTCATGGACCACATCGCTCATCTGAGTAATTCCATTTTCCCATGTGAAATATCAAATTTCAAATATTAAAATTCAATGAATCTTTTCTATTATACTTCTTTTGATACTGACAAATTGCTTTCATCATAAAAAATGAATACATATTTGTTGTAAACTAGTTCGATCTGGATTTTTTTTCTAGTACCACGTGACGTCTCCATATGAGTGAAAAATTCTCGAGCGCGACGTTAAACAAGGTGTAATCAATCAATCAATCTAGTACCACCTGTCCGCGTAATCATTACCAAATACTGAGCGTCGTCAAAGTCAAAGGGAGTATTGGCTTTTTCGTTTAAAGTAACAAATGGGTCAACGATATGATATTTTTGTACTTAAATCTAGTTTATATTTTTTTTTAAAAAATACATAAAAATATAAACAATAAAATGTCTTTGTTGTTTTATAGGGTGATATAGGCAACAATCATTGCAGAAAAAATTTGCATAACCCGCTAGCGCTTTTTTTCTGCAATGCTTGCTACTTCATCATCGTATAATACATTTTATTGCTTAATTTAAGGACTACCCTGGCCTCCGGGATCACGGTGTGAAAAAACCTTCATCTTATCTACCTTAGGAAACTTGTGTATCAATTTCAAATAAACATTCTTGAGAAGAATATTTCTTTTAAAAATATCACAGGTGACTGCATAACTCAAGATTATATTTGGTTACAAATTATCTGTCCAATCCAAGAGTTTCTGATACCTATAAGAGGTTGTCATTGGGTACTTTATCGTGATTGTATGATTGAGAATAAAGTTCTTAATGAGTTTTGAAAAGTTTAAACCCCCGCTGGTGTCCCGCCCCGGCCCCGTGGACCAAATATGTTAACAAATGTATCTCCACTACAAAAGGATACGTGTATGTTTATGAAAAGATAATAAAAGAAATTTCTTGCACATTTCTAAGTGTATCTCTACACACCTATTGTGATTTCACCCTGGCCTAGGAGATCATGGTTGGACAAACTTGAAAATTCAGTATATATAACGAAGCTTTATGCAAATTTCGGTATTCTTTTAACATAACTTATTGTCACTTTTTCTTAGTTCTCTCCCATCTACAAATACAATTTTAGTTTTGTCAACAAATTTCAATGTCTTCCTTACCTAGTACTATTAAACCTACCAGTGACTGGAGCTATATATTCCACTCGGCCCTCCGACTTGTAAATTATTTCTTTGATTATATTATTATGACCATCATTTACAGTGAAGTCTACCATACGATCACCGCCTCGAAGAACCTGTGAAATACTTGCAATACTGAGAATTCGAGAAAAGCAAAGGCCTGGAAATTAGAACATCAAAATATATACCAATTATTGTATTAAGCATCTGTATTTCGAAACATTTGAGCATAAATTCTAAATATTTTTTTTTTGTATGTTAATTTCAACGTTATTCTCTAGCATACCAATTTCTTTGCTAGTTCAAAAACACCGTACGCAAGACCAGAAACTGCGGGCTGACATAGTTGGTGATTTTGGATTATTTCATTAAGAAAAACTCTAAATTATCCTCAGTTACTCAGAATAATCCACATACTTGAATTTATCCCCCGCCTTTATATGATTGATTTTCATAAATACATGAACTGTGTTTATCGCCGTTATCTTGCATGTAGCGGGGCAATAAATAGAATATTACTAAAACACCGCTGTTTCGTTACGGTGTACTATCGTCATTTTAATCATGGCATGGTTTTCGTTATCACGCAAATCACGTACCTCAAATGAAGCGTGCAAATTTGCATTTTGTGCAACCCTTTGTACAAAACACTCCTTCTGATTGGCAGCGACCTCCACTTTAAACTCGTGTTGAGCACCGGGGAGACCATCGAAGCTAAATTCCTCAGTGTCCTCTCTTAACATTCTCTCCATTAAGACATTGTGAAATAGATTCCAAAGACATGCAGAAATTAACACGCCATATGTAGAGAACATGTTGCCAATGTACCATTAAAACACAGCGTTTCGTCGTGGAATATTGAGACAATCGATATATATTGTATAGAGCTAATGTCAACACGTCGGCTCTAGAAGGTGATTATTTCCAAACGATACTAAATTGCCGGAAGATTCGTCGATAAAAACCCTATTAAGGATAGTTTATTTAGTTATTCCCTTTTCTTCTATGTCTCATTCGAGATTTCTAATCACTTTCATACATAAACGGAACCAGCTGTAAATGAAGTGCCACAAAACTTGACCTATAATATATAAAACATGCATATGCACAATAATAAGGCTGTAACAGTGAGGGTTCGTTGTCGTCACAACGCCTACCATGACACGGGACCTCCTTTTCGGATTTGATCTTGAAAACGGAGGTCCCATGTTGCGGCAGGAGTTGGCAGAACCCTCAAACTACGGGCCAGAGTGCTAAGCATAAGAACTTCACCTACAGCTGTCTCAATATGAGTAAAACATTCTCGAAGGGACGTAAAACAACCAACCGTGACTCTAATTTACTACCTCCAAATTCTTCATTATCATAAACAAGTTTCAGACGATATACAAGAAAACCTTAATTTGCTACTTTCTTTCTCATGTTGTCAAAATATACTGGACAAAAAAAGTTAAGGATCATAATTTTGACCTCAAAACTTTTTATTAACCAAATAATTATTTTGACGAATTTTAACATGTATAGTTTCTCCAATGTGTCCTTAACACAATAGATTTACCTGGTTTCATATTGACGTCATAAGTGCACGATTTTTTTTCGCCCAAACACAAGCAAGGGGTCAAAATCAAAGTGTGCCAACGTGTATATTGAAATTGAAAAATTGTGATTTTCATTTTATTGTGGGTATTTATTGCTCTAATCGACTCTTAAGTGAACAATTATTGACATTAAAAGCCATGAGGCGCCATTTAACTGCTCTGGGAGCTGGTCATGCAGTATGCTTCAAGCTGGCCAAGTCCAGAGAACTGTCTCTAGACATTTTAATGTGTCCCAAAGTGTGATTTCAAGGTTGTGAAAACATTTTAGGCAGACAGGTAATGTTTCTGAGAGACCGAGATCAGATCGTCCAAGGTCCACAACCGCTCGCCAGGATCGCTATATGTCACTTATGGCTCGTAGGTTTCAGAGTGCTGTCCAACTCAATACTGACTTTCATGCAGCAAGTGCGGTGCGCATAACACCACAAACTCTCAGACAGAGACTTCATGCTGCTAACCTTCGGGCTCATCGACCTGCTGTTCGTCTCATTTTGAGGAGAAGACATCGTGTAGCACGACTCAACTGGGCTCAAAATCACATAAACTGGCAACTGCGTCATTGGACGCCTGTTCTTTTCACAGATGAGTCACGGTTCTGCGTGGACTTTCATGACGGTCATAGGCGTGTATGGCGCATGCGTGGAGAGCGGTACACTGATTGCTGTGTAGCAGAGCATGATCGTTTTGGAGGTGGCTCTGTGATGATTTGGGCCGGAATCAGTATTGGTGGATGTACTGACTTGCACGTGATTAATGGCAATCTCACCGGTGCAATTTACAGGGACGAGATACTGCATCCAATTGTGAGACCTTATGCGGGAGCTATAGGCAATGACTTTGTGTTAATGGATGATAATGCTCGTCCCCACAGAGCACGTATAGTGACAGACTACCTTGCTACAGAGACAATTGAACGTATGGATTGGCCGAGTTATTCTCCGGATTTAAATCCAAAAGAACATGCCTGGGACATGTTGCAGCAAGCTGTTTCCAGACGCCCTGTACTTCCGACAAACCGCCAGCAGCTTACGTTAGCTTTACAGCAGGAATGGGCAAGGTTGCCACAAATTGCGTTCCACAGGCTCATCAGAAGTATGCAGAGGCGTTGTCGTGCCGTTATACAGGCTCAGGGTGGACATACACCCTATTGATATTGCCTTTATAAAGATTCAATCATTTGTAATGAAATTTGTTATTGTTGCTCATACCGATTTTCAAACTGTTTTGGGGGATTACCTGACAATGGTTGCTCTGGCTGCTTAACGTATTGATGAATTTGTAAAAACAGGTTTAAAATGTATTGTTCGATTGTCGTTGAACATTTTAAGTATATATTTAACATAATTTATTTGGTTTTGTTATGAATAAAATAATTCTGAAATCATGATCCTTAACTTTTTTTGTCCAGTATAAAATGACCTGCCATTCAGTCTAAATTCGGGATACTTTGGGGTTTCTATGCAAGACAGTAAAAACTATCTGGACATTAAATTTGGGTGACATAATTTTAGCTATGGTGTTCTAAACACCTGCTTATTCATTGTTAATTTGAGATGAAATACCGTTGTAATGATGCATGCTATCCACAAACCTCATTGCAGACAGTACTTTTTTTTCTTGTGGAATTTTCCATTTTTAGAAGAGAGAACACATTCCATAAACCTCGGTTGCATAGGGTAATTCATAATTTTCCCCCAACAAATAAACACCTGAAAGTGAAGCAATCTTCACAACATTCAATATTTACTCAGACTTTGACCTGTGACCAGCAAATCCTCCCCCTCTCCCTATCTGTCATCTCTACAGTACGAACGAGACAAATCTTTTAATAATGTGTACAGCATTGTTCATGTCGTTCACGCAGCTAAATTACTCCACCAAAAATAAAAGCTCTAAGATCTGCGATACCAAAAGAGATGCTCTGCGATAGCTCTAGCATCCAGTACGGTATATTGTCCACAAATTACATTATTTACTTTCAACAGAACACCAGCAGTGCATTCACGACACGGAGAAAGGAGTTTATGGAATATCAGAAGATAGTGTTAGGACCATTTTAATTTATTTACAGTCTCAGTATTTTTCCCATTGATATTTTTACAAATTATAATGATAGCCATTTCCTCATGAATGCGTTGAGACTGTAAACAAATCACGTATGAATACAGATAAATATAGTAGGTCTACTTTCACGGCTGAGAATTCGAACAGAAAAGAAAAAGTATGTAAAAATATTATAAGAATTAAACTTGAGTTGTGAAAATACATGAAGGTATGAACTGCATCCCCTCACACCATCAAACTTTTCTTGAAGGGCGTTAGCGCTTCGTGAGGTATGCCGGCATCAAGCGTCTCAGTTTATACCTTCATGTATTTTCAAAACTGAAATTTATTTCTCAAGTCACCTTAAACTTTGCAAGGCGGTACTTCTCTTACAATGGCATCCTGACTACCCGTAATTCATAGTGGTCATAAAATACAATGGAACCTAGGTTCTCGTATTCTGTTGTTCGTTCTTGTTGATTCTCCGTGATGCATGTCTGAACATTGAAAGATATTTACCAGACTACATGACAAACAATATTTTTTCGCCGATTGTACGGAGTGGATGTACGAAGCGATTCTCATTGCAAAAGGATACAAATTGACTCGGAAATACAGATTTCCTAAAAAAAATGTATATCACGCGTGTCTATAAGTTGTTAGGAATTATGATTTTTGCTTTCGCGCCACACTTTGCGTACATTTAATAAATTTTATTTTTTCCAGTCAGCGCTTTATGAAAAGTATGCCAGCGTGTAGTGTTGCAGTTCATACCCTCATGTATTTTGAAATATGAAATTTATATGAAATAATTCTATTTCTGTCGGAATTCCCATGCAGCCGTTAAAATTCATGAAGATTAATATGCGCATTGTTTGCAACTGCAGCGCGTTTATTGACTATTGATACAATTTATAGAATATCAAAGGCAAAAACATTAGAAATATAATACACAAGTTTTCACATGTGTTCTGATGTGAAAAATTCATACACGGCTACATTTGATTTGTTTTAATTTTTTTGCGTCCCGTCGAGAATTTTTCAATAATACTGAAACGTCACCAGTTATAGGCGAAGTACCACAAATTTATTACACCTACACTTAGCGCTTATGGCCGTATCAGTGACAGTGTTTATTGGTTTTTTTTCTTTTTCTTTTTTTTTTTCGTTGTTGTTGTTTTTGTTTTTTGTTTTGGCGTGCCAACGCCTACCGCAACACAGGACCTACGTTTTTAAGGTTTTATTCGAACAACCCGCGATTCCCGAGCGTTTGGCGAAGGAGCAATCACGTTTTAGGTTAGAGCGGGGTTCAAACTTACGACCTTCCGGTTACGAAGAAAACACTCTACCACTGAGCTACCGCCACCTGTCATATGTAGTGGGTCAACAAGTAGTAAAATTACCATTTCAGCAAACATTTATTTCAAATCTCTAAAAAAAAAATTTATTACAGAGATTTAAAACGTCAAGAGCCTGTGCTTTATACGTCATCTGCGTTCTGAGTAAACTCCAAGGGCATTCGTGAGCGAGATTCGTCATCATTGAAAATGACTAACCCGCAAACAGCCATACAGATGTTTACAATCAGCCAATCACTGTTCATATCACAATTCATATTAACATTTAATCATTCCATATTTTCCTTCCACCACTGAATGATTGGATCGTCGTGGGTAATTGGCTTGATCATGTCCCAAGCCATTGGCTGAGTAATATCAGATGGCACCACATAGGGCCTCCCTGCCTCCCTGTAAGCACACCGAATCCTGTCCCTTTCTGTTGCAGGACTCTCATAATTTGTCTTTGGAGTGTCGGGGGTCAGATCATGGAGAGCAAAACTCAACTCCGGCTGAAGCAATATAAAGCAGTTATCACATCCAAAAGCGTACCTGCTGTTTGTTTCAGGATAAAAAGGCCCAAATGTTGTTATGAAAAAGGTCACTTTGTTGAATTCAAAAACCCAGCCTCGTTTTGCAACATATGACTTGTCCATGCATCGAACATTCTTTGGGTCGTTATTGGAGATCACTTGAAGTATTTTTCTGAATGTCTTGGCAAAAGCCTGTGTAGAAAAAAAAATATATTGAACGTGAATATATGATTTCTTTCAACAAGACATTTTGATTAATCAATATGCCCGCGGTCTACAAGTACAATTTTGCATTTTCCTCCTCAGTGGAAGAATCGATTGATAGCAGCCATGGATCACCAGCACGATAGTTTGTAAAGTTTCACAAACACTAGTACACATGTTTCTAAACTATTCCTTGCGTGACACTATGCTACACGAACCTCGGACTCGTGCCATCAAAAAATGAAGGGGAGTAAAGTTTACACACTTGTTTATTACGAGATTTGGGAAAATGAAGAATTTTTGAAATCATACCTGTGCGTTCCCTTGGTGGTATTCATCAGGTACCTCAATCAGGAAACCATCCAGTTTATACTGACGACATACCAGTGTGAAGGACAACAAGGACGGTAAACATCTATGTGGAAGACCATATAAAACTCATGTCGTTTTCCGGGAAAATGAACGTATCCAAAACTACTGTACTGAGATCAATATTAAAATCTTAACGTTAATTGTGAAACAATTTGAGTTTGGATTTAAAAGATTATGACATACCTGAATATATTTTCCTCTGGATAATCAACATGAAAAAGATACAAAATCGCGTTAAACTTGACATTTTTACAATTATATACATATATACATTGTATATTGTGATATCTGAATATGAAACGATTAAGATAGGAAATATCAATAATTTGAAACACAGTAATCTGTACCCTTTACAGGTTCATGATATAAAAGGCACGGAAGCCCCCCCCCCCCCCCCCCCCAATATTTTTCGGAAAAAAAGTTTGTATAAACGTTACACAAGTCTGCAACACACATTCAACGCAAATTACCCAAACTTAAATCTTTGTTCCATTCCTGGTTTCCCCAGAGTTTCGCTTTCCTGGCGAAAATACATTCTGTGTTTTCTTGGATAGGTTTAAAATGTTCCAAAGCCGGAACTTTCGAAGCATCATACGTTACAAGGTCAAATACAGCCTTATATACGTTTTTCTGCAGCTCTTCCTCGTCAACGAGCGGGTACAGTTCGTTGACGATTTGTCTAGTGGTTTTCTGTTCGTCGTCTTTTGGGATTCTAGAATTTTTTGGTGGAGAAAGTAGATATAGTGAAGCTGGAAAATACATAGAGAGAAAAAGATATATCAGTTGCAAAATAAAAAAAACTTTTAATTTATTATAAAACCTACCCAGATGTGTTACAAATGTGATTGATTGATTATATGTTGTGTAAAGTCCCGCTCGAGAATTTTTTCACTCATATGGGGACGCCATCATTGCCGGTGAGGGGCTGAAAAATTTAGGTCTATGCTCGGGGCCTTTGAGCAGGGAGGAATCTTTATCGTGCCACACCTGCTGTGACACGGGACCTCGGTTTATATGGTCTCATCCGAAGAACCGCCACATGTAGTCGCCTCTTACGACAAGCAAGGGGTACTGAGGATCTGTTCTAACCCAGATCCCTACGGGATTGTTACAAATGTGTAATATGATAACCTTTTCTCATTATATATATATATATATATATATATATATATATGCTTGTTCCATGGCCGCGTCAAACCTAAGACGAAAAATAGGTAGTGATTGCTCCTTCGCCAAACGCTCGGCATTTAGAAGTGAGAATCACGTGTCTTTCGGATATGACCTTAAAAACGGAGGTCCCGTGTCACGGTAGGCGTTGGCACGTTAAAGAACTCTCCCTGCCACGGCCCTGAGCGCTAAGCATAGGTCTAAAGTGGTACTTCACCTACAGCTGGTCTCAATGTGAGTGAAAAATTCTCGACGGGACGTAAAACAAACAAACAAACAATCAATCTCTCTATCTATCTATCTGTGTGTGTCTTGCGGGTTCATTATTCGAATTACGTTTGAAAATATTCCAATAAGCTGCTAAATATATACTGAAGTAATCCAAACTCCTAATAGCTGCATGATGCAGTTTTTGTAGCTCCCTCAGGCCCGGTCTGCTCGTACAAGTTATTGAGGCGCATATCAGCAGCTAGCCCCCTATAAATGGGTTCATTGCCATTTTCTACATGTTCATGGAGCACATTGATATAACAAGATGTGTAAAGTTAGGACAGTTTTTAACCATTTGACCTGCGTTGTGAGGACAGACGTGCAATATATGGACAAATATTCTGTTCTTAGTTACATCCCCATAAACTTGACACACAGAAGGTGAAAGGTTTAGATATAAGGTTACTGGGGACAAGTGCTTAGGATACATGACCCTATTCTCTCGGAAACATTTTCTTGTGCAATTCGAAAGAGAGTAATTATGGATACACTTTTAAACCTTTACATGTACATATAATTATCCAAGATGGTACCATTTTACGTTGCATTTGGATTTGCAACACGTTAAGTGTGTATCCTCTATTAGATAATTGTGACGACGTTCTCATTTAACAAGTGCAGGTATCGTTGGAGAGAGAGAGAGAGAGAGAGAGAGAGAGAGAGAGAGAGAGAGATTAGTATACACAGAGCTATCACCAGTAAGATCATACAGATTAAATAATATTAAGAATAGCAACTATCATTAATTAGCTTACACATGGATTATCATAAAAATTGCTTATAAACACGTATACTTGCATATAAAGAGCACCAGGGATATCAAGGACCGCCACGAAACGGTTACAGTAAAAGTTGTGAATAAGAACAATCCTAAACACAGGAACCGAACAATGACACGGAATTTAATCCTCTTACAGTCAAAGCCTAATATCCTCATTTTCGTGATGACCCACAATAAAACACTCTGTACCTCGTTATTTTACCCACTTATATACGATCATTCCGACATGCTGTCTTCAAGTCTTGTTTTGTTTACATATTTCCAACTTCCGGGTTATACCAGAAATCGACAGCTTGTCGCAAAATATACGGAGCGCCATAACAGCGGTTAACGTCTGCTTAACAACCCCCCCACCCCCCCCAAGAAAGAAAAAAAAAAAAAAAAGAGGTTTTCCAAATGTCTATGTGCAATATATTCTTATATAGTCCTGGGCCCAATTGCACAAAAGATAATCAAGTTTGACTGACCGTTAATGTCTATATAATACAAGACGTTTTAAACATGTCTCAGAGTTAACACTATATACATTTAAATGTAAAATTTAAGCTCTTTTAGTTAAACAGCCTTCATGCAACTGGGTCCAGATGAATATATGTAACATATATATTGCTTTGTGCAAAATATTGCCCAACAAAAAGGGGAGCAAAACAAATGATTTACTTTTTTTGTATCACACACAAACTGTGGGTTTGTTTATTGTAAAATAGATTCAGCTAGTTTAATGTGGAAATGGCGTTGTTTGTAATTGATTGATTGTTTGTTTTATGCCCCGTCAAGAATTTTTCACTCATATAGAGACGTCACCAGCTGAAGGTAAAGTACCACAAATTTAACCTATATGCTTGACACTCAGGGCCGTAGCAGTGAGGGTTCTTTAATGTGCCTTGTTAACGTGACAAGGGATCTCCGTTTTTAAGGTCATATCCAAAAGACCTGTGATTTTCACTGCTAGATGCCACGCATTTGATAAAGGAGCAATCACTATCTATGTTTATGTTTTAGGTTTGACGCGGCCATCGCACGAGCATGGGTGAACTCAAGACCTCCCAGTTATGAATCAAACACTCCAACCACTGAGCAACTGGTTTGTTTCTCTCAATTATTTCTAACTGGTAGTTACCAATAAAATGCCCTCAGATTGAATGAGCACATACAGAACATTAGTCGTAAGGCTGTCCTGACACTGGGACTCTTCAAAGACACTACACCAAGGGTCACAGTTACTACACCTCTAGAAGGCCAATCCTGGAGTATGCTGTCTGGGACCCACCAAGTGACAACTTCACCTCTCCTGGCAATGAATTTCTGTCCCTTATGGACCTTAGGGGAAGATGTGTTTGGCCCATATTTGTTCCAGGTTCCTACTCCCTCTGTGGATCTAGAGTCCCCTTATGCATAAAAACTCCCTGGATTGATCTCCATGATCTAGAAGGGCAATCTTGTTGCACAGGATGAGACTGTTCTTTATGCATTGTGCTTGTAGAGGTTCCCAACCTAGTTGGTCCATTAGGTTTGTTACAGACCCAGCTAATATGTTGGTGTAGCAGATGATGACATATTTGCCTCAGTCAACATCCCAGGAGTATAGACATACAAGGTTCACCTGCCTGTATATAGTTTACCTTTCTATATAATGTAATATATTTGAAAGGAGAAAATCCATAACTGGACCCCAAGGAATTGAACCCAGGCCCCCTACATCACTTGTTAGGTGCTCTAATCACTGAGCTGCTCAGGTCGATATCCATGGTCCATACAGCCCTAACTACAGTACTACATTTTCCTCCCACCTTAAATTGAAGACATACAACCCAAATTCTTTTTCCCCTGGCAGAACTTAAATCTTAAGTTTTCGGGTTGTGAATAGCACTAAATGTAAAATATATATAAAAGGAGAAAATCTATGGCTGACAGGGAATCAAACCTGGGACACCTGCATTACTAGTCAGGTGCTCTAACTGGCTGATATTCACAGTCCATATAGCCCCAACTACAATTAATGATTGAGGAAGATTCTTGTTTTTAACAACATTGTGCATAGAGATTATCAACACTCTAGTCAGGAGTATAACTCTAATACTGGAAGAAAAAGATTTAGTTTTTTCCACATGCAATTAAATGGTTATAATGGCTTGAGTTACAGCAGTATAGCTGGGAGGTTGTGGGCTCCAATCCCACTCATATCTTGGGTACATTAAACTCAAGATGTGTTTGTGAAACACATATGATTTTTAAATGACCCCACCCTATTTTTGCATTTTTTGTGATTATCTCCCCTCTGAAGAGGGCATTGCCCTTCATTTGAACAAACTTGAAACCCCTTCACCCAAGGATGATTTGTACTACATTTGATTGAAATTGGTGCAGTGGTTCTGGAGAAGAAGATTTTTTCCTATATTTCTGCATTTAAAACTTTAATCCCCTATTGTGGCTCCAGCCTACCCCCCCCCCCCCCCCCAATGGGGGCCCATGATTTTAACAAACTTGAATCTGCACTGTGTTATGCAGCTTCTGTGTAAATTTGAACTTTATTGGACCAGTAAAAATTTTGAGATTTTTAAATGACCCCACTCTATTTTAGTAATTATCTCTACTTTGAAGGGGACATGGCCCTTCATTTGAACAAACTTAAATCCCCTTCACCCAAGGATTATTTTTTCCAAGTTTGATTAACATTGGTCTGCTGGTTCTGGAGATTTTCAAACTTTGTCAGTGTTGCTTTTTATTATTATCTCCACTTGGAAAAGGGCATTGGCCTTTATTTGAACAAACTTGTATCTCCTTTGCCCAAGGATGCTTTTTGCCATGTTTGATTGAAATTGGCCCAGTGGTTTTGGACAAGATTTTAAATATTTGTCAGTGTATTTCTGCTAGTTCACTATCACCTCCCCTTGAAAAAGGATGCTGCCCTTCATTTGATCAAACTTGAATCCCTTCACACAAGGATGCTTTCTACCAAATTTGGTTGAAATTGGCCCTGCAGTTCTGGAGAAGAAGTTGAAAATATATGAAAAGTTTACAGACAGACGATGAACAATGAGTGATCAGAAAAGCTTACTTGAGCTTTCAACACAGGTGAGCTAAAAAGTGTAGATAATGAATTTTATGCAAATTAAGGGTCAAAACCCTGAAAATAAATCAGCCAATCATGAAGAAATCAAAATGTGATCAACAGTTGTTCACCACAATGCTACAGAGTGAATTTCATATCTGATAATATCTCAAAGCATCCTATAATACAACTTTGAAAGAAAAACAAGAAATGTTTAGAAACATATATGTCACCCATGTGGCAATATTGAAAAATTAAAATCTGTAACAATAACGTCAATAGTGAAAAATATGAGTTAGGCAACCACAATACTAAGCACACATTTCCAAATAACCACTCATCGAGTGACCTTGTGACTAGAAAACCAATAGGGCCATCTACTCTTGGATACCAAGTTTGATGTCCATCAAATGGTTCACAAGATACTGAGCAGATATTTTCTTATGTCAAAAGTAGTTTGACCCATGACCCTGTGACCTCAAATCACTTGGGGTCATCTACTCCTTAGGTGTTCCAGTGTGCAATGTACCAAGTTCGATGTCTGTTAAGAAAAGGGTTCTCAATATTGAGTCAAAATGTTGAGTGGACAATAGGTTCCTATGTTCAGAGTAATTTGACCCTTGACCTTGTGACCTCCAAATCAATAGGCCTTCAGGATTATCTACTCCTTAGGTAGAATGTGGGTACAAAGTTTGATGTCAGTCAAACAAAAGGTTCTCAAGATATTTAGCAAACAATACCTTACTATGTCCAGTTCAAACCATGACCTTGTTATGTCAAATTCAATGGAGGACATCTACTTCTTAGGGGGCCAGTGTACAAAGCTTGATGTCTGTCAACTTGGTCAAGCAAAGGTTTCTAAAGACATTGAATGGACAACATTTGGTCTACCGAATAACAAGTGCAAACCAAAATGTCCCCCTTTTCAAGGGATGCATAATTAGGTCAAATATGAGGAAAAAAGTGATGGGGGATATAACCTCCCCCTGTTAAGGTATTAAAAAGAAAAAAAATCCAATCTATGAATATAATGCAAGATTTATGTTTTGTGACACATTTATACACTCACTTCAATAATACAAACTTCAGTATTACAATTGTACAATAAACATGAAATTACAGAGGTTAATGATGCATTATCCAGGCTTTTTCGATTTCTTCTTAATTCCTTTTGAAGGTCCAAATATCTTAAATGTTGTCCTACAAATTCAAAGATCAGGAATTACACAACCTTTAAAAATGAAAAACTTCATACTGTACATAACATAATTTGGGTATATGAGAATATTTTGGATATATTCTTGAAAATGTATACCATTATGCTTAAACAATCAACATTGGAAGCACATAGTGATTGTCCTTTGCTCCACTGAACTATAAATTATACTGATCTATTTTGAAAAAATATTAACAGTCAATACAATAATCATAGTAAAGTTATAGTTTTTATATATCCTGCCAAATAGTAGTCAAGGTTTTGACAAATGGTGCACTCCCCCTAAGGTCAAGCACTATTTGTTAAAACCCCGACCACTATTTTGGCATAGTATACTCAAACTGTAACATCATCATATTAGCATCATTCTATACCATAACCCCTGTTTCTGTTTTATAGAGAAATTTACACAGGGAGTCGTAGTATCATGTTCAGACACTTAATTTTTTGTCAGAATTTATAATTTGAATAATAAATTATTTTAAATGGAAATTTAAGTGCTTTTATGTCTTTTATTTTTGGCAATATCTCCCCACTAACCAAAGCTAAAAAAAAAAACCAACCAAAAAAAACCAAAAACAAAAAACAAAATTTTAAATTTCAAGTTCCCCAAACGTTTCCTATATATGGTTTTTGAAGCATTTTAGCAAGATGTATATCATCTGTAAAAATGAACAAAAATTGTCAATACTCACTGGCAAGTTCCACAAATTGGGCTGAATGCACAAAATACTGTAAAAAAAAAAATGAGAGAGAAATTATATAATTTAAAAAAAGTATTCAAAATATATTTCTTCTATCATAAATTATGATATCAGTAAACAAGCTGTAGGGGAGTAAAATGTGCTGGTTCAATCTAATTGAAACATTGCATGACCTCCTAATTATTGGTATGTATATATTGCAAGGAAGCTTGCAATTGACAATAATCAGTAGCAATATGATGATCTAATTTTGATAGTTTGGTAGTAAGTATTACTTTTTACCAGACTATCAAAATTAGATCTAATGAAGAATGCTACACAGTGTCAAAATTAAAAAGTTGTTTGCTTTGTCTCATTGACTGAAAAAAGATCTCCTCGATTCAAATGTATTTCTCTCACAGTTTTATCATGATTTTTTTTTTTACCAGTTTAGTATTCCATTGGAGTACCAGTTGAATATAAACTGTAAGTTCTCCAAGAAAACAGGAAAAAGTTTGCCTACTTATCCATCTAAGTTTGTTTATATAAATTCAGGAGAGAGCAACTAAAGAGGCATGCAGTTTTAAAAGTGGCCCCAGAGATATACATAATGCCCAAACATACTTGAGAGGCATACTGAGCACACATATCCAATGTCGATGAGATTCCGGTGACAAAAACAGGCAGCTCTATAATCCACTTGGACTTTTGGGGGCAGGGTCAATTTTGGTCTTTCTAATGGGTCAGGAAGAAATACCCACTGCAATGTAATGGTCAAGCATAATAAATGTAGAGTTCTAACATTTGAATTTGGTTAAGTCCAACTTATCTAGATAAAGTGAAATCAATAAATGGGTAAACATTGCACAAACCAGTAAATATTGCAACAGTCCTTTCATCTGGGGAATCTTGAGATAAATGCCTCCCGTTATATCACATGCCTATAAACATATAAATAATCATAAACATTATCATTTTCATCATTGATTTCCTCTTGTAGTATATGATAATCCCCCACTCCCCCAAAAACCAAAACTTACTACAGTCCACCTCATTATCTCGAACTCAATGGGACCAAGAAAAACTTTTGAGATATCCGAGTATTCGAGATATTGAGGGTAAAATACTTAAAGAAGATGTCTTTGGGACTTCCGAATCACTTCGACATATCCATGTTATTCGAGATATTGGTGTTCGATATATCAAAGTTTAACTGTAACTTTTTTGTCTATTTTGTCAAAAATAATTCTTTAATTATTGAGCAATATTTTTTCCATGTCAAATGACTCAAATATTTCACTATAAATAATCTAGTAAGAAAGACAAAACAACAGTAATTCACCTGCTGCAACAGGCCAGAGTCGTTGTCAAGAATACATGCATCAATGACCACATTCTGCAAATAGTGGTACACATGAAATAAAAGTAACATTATCTCCTCACAATAATTAACATATATTTAATCTATAATATTACATTAGAATGTCAAGTTCTAAACAAACCTGTTTCTGGGCTGTGAAAACAGCATTCATTAAATTCATATATTGTTCTGTATTATCCTCGGAGCCTTTTATCACCTAGAGAAAGAAGAAAGAGCAGTTTGCCAACAATTGTATTTGAGAGAGAGGGTGGGAATTATTATGACAATGACCCGAGTTTCTAGATTATTGTCAATACTATATCATACATAACAATGCAAGACCTACCAGAATTCGACTTGAGAGAATTCCTGATTGTTCATGATTTTTCTGGGTTTTGTTGATATCTCATTTTGTTAAGAACCATACATTAGTGTTAAATCAAAGGTCAATAAACATACAATCTCATTTATGCTGTTTTCAATATTTCTTATAAAGCACTGAAATTTTGAAGACAGCTTATTGTGGGAGGGAGAAACCTGATTACTATTAATTCTGTAATTTTAATGACATAATGTGATAAAGCAGAATAAATTGATAAAGAAGAATAAATCATCAATAAATAAAGAGCAGTCTGAACGTTAGGTAATCATTCATTTATCAATAAAAGGACATAAACTGCCATTTTGTATGAACTTGTTCTTTGTCCTTATTACTCAGTAAAATATGATGAACCAGTGCTAAGGATACAACATATGGCCATTGCCAGTGCACCTGCTATCAGAGAGTCAGGATAGAGCTGACCATTCATACCTGTCAATGAAAAACTCAATAACAATGCAAGACTCAAAGTATAAATACCAGAGGGTGTGTACATGTACCTCACTGGAGTTCAGATACAGTACACACAACAACAACAAACTACAAACATGGCTATTTACAGTTTAATGAGGACAACTATTTGTCTTCAGATTCAGTTGGTTTTGTGGTTGCTACTAACACAAGTCAATCTCCAGTACCTTTATAGTAAGTCACGAAAGTAATTTTGAAAATTTTACTCAAGATGTACTTTTGAAACACAATTTGTGGTTTATTTGACATCAATCTGTGTCATACAGCTTTCACCATTTAATATTCAGTCTCTACTTTATTTCAAAACTTATGACCATGTTTATAGTTGCAGACAGACAGATAGCCAAAATAAAAAATCTGATTTTTAAATTGCAAACTAACAACTCTCTATAAGACTTTTCACTCCCTCTTCAATTTGCTTGTCGACTTGATTGAACAGTTCATATTTTCCATCATTCACCTCTGTCACACCATCTGGTTCTGGCAGATCGGAGGTTGGGACGACATTTTTGGGATATAGAAATACACTGCAAAGAAACTTGTGTGCCTTAATTATCAAAATCATTATTTAATATACAGTTGTCACCCTTTTATTGCATTTACATAAATATCTTTATTTACTAAGAATAATTATTTTTTATTTGTATGAACAATATTAAAATACATGTGTTTAATCTTAAGTTTTCTCTCATTCAAAGGAATCTCATGTGCAGTGGCTCATAAATGCAATTTGATATAGAGCTGAAAATTCTATGCAGCAGCATTTACAAACTTGGAACATCACCTATTGTCATTTTGACAAAATGCATGTCTCCAAGCTCTACTTGATAAACATGTGGTATTAAGGAAGTTGTTGTAGTAGTTTTTAATTCAAATATAAAACTCTACTTACAATTTCATCTTAAAGAAGCCTTTAGAAACCAATAATTTATAAAATACAAATCAGAAAACTCACCAATTTTGCCTTAAAGTGTATGTCACCAAAGTAGTTCAGTTTCCCCATAAAAACACATTCCAGCTGCATGTTTATTGTTTCCAAGAGATTTTTTTTAAAGGTTTGTTCAGAATGAAATTGTAGCAACATATATTACTCAAATTTTGAAAAGTAGTTTTTCAGATATAACTATTTGGTCCATTATCCTTTAGTGTTCAAAATGTTTGTATACACAGAAGAAGTACAATGCTATAAAATAAATCTAAATCCTTGAAGATAAAAAAGATAATTTTATTTTTGCATATCCAACTTGAAAGTTACAATAGGTGACTAGTATCCAATGAATTCTTATTTTCTGTTTTTTCAGGACACATGTGATAATTCTGACATTTCCTCTAAATTATTTTTTCATCTCCTCAATATGAAGAGTTCTTGTATGACTCCCAAACAGGTTTAAATTTCATAGTGTAATAATATTACCAAACTTTGTGTATTGGTCTGGATAACTCAGTGCTTTAGATCACCTAACTTGTCATGTAGGGGTACCTGGTTTGATTGTTCTGATGATTTTTCTCTCCTGAGCTGAATTTACATTTTACTTGCAACAACCAGGAATTATCAAAAATATGCTAACTCTAAACCAGACATGATAATATACCTTATTTTTTTTTTCTCTCCAGAAATGAAATAGAATGCAAGTAAACTGAAAAATCATACTATTATTGAGAAATGTCACATGTCCTTAAATGAGGGACTTGATTTAATCAATAATAAAAGTTTTTCTACCTTTGATCGGAGTGCGCAGCTATTATGGCTAGTTTGTTGGAATGATTCATCATTAAATGAGAGTGAACAAACACCATCACTGAATCTAAACACTCTGTCAACGTCATCTAAAATGTAAACAATGCCAGAAATACACAAAAGTACGTATGTCATTCATGATTATTATTAAAACGTTTCCGCAAGTCTGCCTTTTTATTTGAAATAAGTAAAACAAGTCTGTGTGTCTTTGTATGTGTGTGTGTGGGGGGAAGGGGGGGGGGGCACTGGACCTACCTTCTGTTGGGCCTTCGAATGTGACGAAGGCTTTTGGCCCCACCATACTGGGTTCGTGTCGAGAATAACTATCAACTGGCTTCTCACATTCTCTGAAAATAAGAGCATTAACTTAAATCGAGGATATGCTGAGAGTTATAGTCCCAATGTCGGAAACAATCCAAATTACCTGTCATTTTTCAAGCTATCATGCTAAGCCCAGTCGACTTTAAGTACCATGTTTTACTTTCATTTCCTTTCACACCAATGCATTCAATGATTTATTCGCAGATTTTACTATGATAAATATGCAACTTCCAAGATGAATTTGAAATCTTTATATTGGTATTAATAATACTACCATGATATTAACATGCATAATTCTAAACAATAACCTTTTTAAAAGTAGAATTTGGGTTACTAAACAAAACCTAAACGCGGCACGATATAATAAAAGTATCACGTACTTTCAGTTTCACGGCTGATGCAAATATGGACAGAGAAGGTACGCAAAGTGTAGGGGCTAGATCTATTCTATATTGTACATTAGATCTATACTATATTGTACAGTTATATGGATGACGAAATTATTAATGATCAAATATTTCTTTAAGAACCCCCTTCGATAGCAGTAACGGATAAAAATGCGAAACAGACGTACATTTTATTTGATTGTATTTTACAGCTGTTTTGAAACATTCTAGGCTCAACATTCCGTCTGTTTTAGAAAGGTTTTCAATAATCTTAATATACATCCATGTTTTAAGGGACAAGGAAGTCTTTAATAAACATAAAAATGTGTATTTAAAGTTTGTTCTATGAGTTAAACAGTTAAAACTTGATTGGACATGGCTCAATCTGCTGTGAGAATTAAACGTGTCAAACCAGGAATTGAACTGAGGACCCGTACGGTCTTAATAGATTGAGAACTGCTCTACCACTTGTAACAAGGGTAGTGGTGAACGGCATGATAGTTGATGTGTTATCTGTCAATTTATTCTGGCATCAATAGACATATGATTCTGCAAAACAATGTATAACAATACAATGTCATCACAAGACCATAGACAGAACAACATAACATGTATTAGGTCCAGCACAATCTCTGTATTTAGCTACATAGCTTTATAAAGCTATTTGAAAGAGCTGGAATTAGCTATTTCAAATGTTTTTTCTTTTATCAAATTAATTTCTAAAAAGCATAAAAATTGAACTTCACTGAAGGAACCTGTTTAATCCTTTAAATCAATACAATGCATTGAAAACAAATAATATTATATATATATATATTTCTTAAACTACGTCCCTTAGGAAGAATTTTGATCCAAATTGTCAAATGTTTAAGATTATGTTGTTAAGCAACGGTTATCCAATCTTCAGAAAAGAATAAAAATCAATGAGGATCAACAGAATAATGGATTGGCAATCAGACCCCACAATATAAAGTCATCATACTTATCTACACTTTGATGCACACAGGGTAGTGGACAGTTAACAACACAAAAGAAATTCTCTTTTCATGAAAATTCTTAAAATGACTTAGTATTGTTTATGAATTTTGATCAGAACAGTGGTGTGCTTAGTTCAAAGTAATAATATAATTGCATGTTCAAAATTTATTATGCAACTTTTTGGCTATGCCACTGCACTTAAGAAATTCAAATTTAAACTAGCTTAATCAAGCTATTTCAGACAGTTTTATAAAAGTTATATAGCATAATAAATCTCTATAGTTAAATATAGAGATCATGCTAGACCTGTTGTATATACATTTTAAATTAATTCACCATAAAATCATAGACATTCCCAGTAATGCTAGAGTTATTCCCCTTGACTAATTATTCTGATATTAAGTAGTATGAACTTATTTACATACATGGGGGTAACTTTTAATATAAATAGAAAGGTACAAGTATTTAATCATTTTACATCTAGAGTTCATGATCTCTACATGTATATTATCTACAATATAATACACTTTACTATACTGTGTTTTTTGTTTGTAATAATAATTAATAATTATCATAAAAATAGCCTTTATCATTGGAAAGCTAAACTAAATAAATTCTCTCAAATGTCTCTATTCACACTGTTAATTATAGATTAATATATTAGCTATATATGAAATGTTGAAAGTGTGAAATATCAAAGTCAACTTGCTGTCAGTGATTTTTATCATATGTACTGAAAAATATCCACCCTCTGACCACTACCTAGACTTTTAAAAAATGTAAAACTCTACTCAGAGACAAAGGGGTTAGAGGCCTTGGCGGAAAGAAAAAAAACAACTAACTAACCAATGAGCTAAACGGTTATCTAATTAATCAAAGTTCAGAGTTTAAGGTTAGAGTTTAGATTTTGTTTGGTTATGATTAAATCTGAATGTTTAAATTGTAATTGTAGGTGTAATTGAATATATTAAAGATAGTTACATATTATTGGAAGTTATTTCATAACTTTCAATGACATAAAAAAAAAATTAAAATCAGTATAATTTAACATTAAATAATACTATCACACCCTGAGCTATCCAAAATGATAACCACAGTTCATCTGTTATCATATCTCATTGTGGTAATTGTTCTATCCATAAATGGAAATGGATGTCTCAAGGTCCCAGTTTGTTATGATCGAAGGTTATCAGAGACTGCAAGTTAGATTGTTTGTATGAAGAGTAACCTTGTGACTGAGTAAAAAGTTGTAATTGAATCTAGACCAAAAGAAGGAAAATGATATAATAAATGCTTTTTTTTTTAAGGGATATCATCTTATTTTAAAACACTGGTAAAGGAGGACCCTAGTCTCTCAACAGCTGTTGCAGCCATTAAAACTTTATTGCACTTCCTTGAAAACAATAAAAGTAAGTATACATATATATATATATATATAAGACAAAAATAAATATATGTGTGTCTCTGGTTTCCTGACCCTACCTATATTTTTGCTGCCAACTCTAACTTCTTTATTGATAGAATATATAAATAAAATAAAAATCTGGAATTTTTCAAACAGGGAATTTGTTCTCTTCGTGTTTGAGATTCTGGGAATTACATTTTGACTACTATGGATCTTCATAATGCTTGGAAAGTATTTGTGATGTATATAGACCTGTATTCAAAGCATATCAAAAACTATGATTTTGAATAAATGTTTTAATAAAATAGAATGTATTTCCTGTCTATTCTACCTAATTTTTGGGGGAGTGAAATAGGAAATACATATATATTTTATTTTGGCATAATTATGAATGATTGATTTTGTAAGATGGGTTAATTCTGTTTACTGTAATACTACCCCCCAAAAACAAATTCACTTGAAAAGAACAGAATGTCATGAAATATTTTATGGAACACAACACTGTAGGACTCTAGTATACATGCCCTTCATTTGAACAAACTTGAATTCCCTTCACCCAAGGATGAACCAAGTTTGACTGAAATTAGCCCTGTGCATGGTTCTAGAGAAGACGAATCCTATATTTATGGATATAAAACTTTGATCCCTTATTGTGGCCCCACCCTACCCCTGGGGGCCATGATTTTAACAAACTTCAATCTGCACTGTGTCAGGAAGCTTCTATATAATTTGGAACTTTTCTGAGAATATTTTAAAATGACCACACCCTATTTTTGTGTTTATTTCCCATTTGAAGGGGGCATGACCCTTCATTTGAACAAATTTGAATCCCCCTCACCCAAGAAAGATTTGTACCAAGTTTGATTGACATTGGCTTGTTGGTTCTGGAGAAAAAGATTTTCAAAAATTTTCAGTGTTTTTTCACCATTTCACTATTATCTCCCCTTGGACAAGGGCGTTGCTCTTCATTTGAACAAATTTGAATCCCCTTTACCCAAGGATGCTTTTTGTCAAGTTTGATCAAAATCGGCCCATTGGTTCTGGAGAAGATGATGAAAATGTGCAAAGTTTATGATGACAACACTAACCACAGACAATGGAAAGTTTTGATCAGAAAAGCTCACTTGAGCCTTTAGCTCACGTGAGCTAAACATGAATTTATATTTTAGGTACAATCTACTCTCATTTCTATCAGAATTCCAGCTGTTAGAATAGATGCACTATATTTTTCAAGAGCCATATGTGCATTATTTACAACTGCAGCACATCCATAAGAAAATGGCTATTGTTATGGTTTTAAAATATATCAAAAACAAAAACATGGAAAAAAGGTGAATTCATATAATTTGATTTCAGACTCCACATTAAAGTACATAATCATAGATATAATCTTGTCATAATGTGAAAATTGTAATTGAGAAATGTTAGCATTAACTACAGGTTTTATATATGCATTTATCACAGTTCCACTATATTTGTAGGTATACATACATTTTCATTCTTGGTACCATTATTTGTCTTCAAAGTATTCTCTTCAAATCATTAAAAAAATTGAAAGTACTGTGAGTATGTGTTGAAGTTGAAGCTCAATCTGTGTCGACATATATGTATATTCCCCCCTGTTTTTGCAGTTGAAACCTTGGCTGAAATGAGAGACAGGCTAAAGGAGGCGATACAGATGTTGACAGAAACAGACAGCAGTACTACTTCTATCTCCTCTGCTGGAGAGCTCTTCCTCCGCTTCATAACCCTCACAAGTTTGGAACACCCAGTAAGACACTTCAGTGTGTAATAAAATTATACACTGTATTATAATGAGAAAATCACCCACACTCATGTATCAATAGCAAAGTGCATTTTTGTACTGATTGATTGTTTGTTTGTTTTCCGCCACACTCAACAATTTTTCAGCGAGATTCGAACCCGCGCCGACTAGAGGTGAGAGGCCTTGAGCACAATGCTTTAACCACTCGGCCACAGAGGTCTCTTTGTACTGTATTGAATTGTCACATATGTGTCATTTTGTCTCTTATAAACATATTGTGGGCCCATGACTGGTCAATAAATCATGAATACAGTTAAAGAATTTTGATAGGAATTAAAAGTGTTAGATATTAACTACATGCTTCATGTAAAATGACTACAAAGTAATTTTCTACACTTTTGACCCAAAAAAAAAAATCATTTTTGGATGTCTGAGAATCCAATTCTCACATCTAACCTTCTTTCACGAGAGACCAGATGTGATTGAGGAAGTCCCGTAACCACACTGGACAACAATACCTATGTATGAACAAACCTGCTTCATTGCTTTATCTATTATTATTCATATTATCAGAAATGTTTTAGATAGGTAACAAATCAAACACTTGTAAAAGCCTGTACATGTTGGTCCATTATACAGCTAAAGAGACTGACCCTTTTTCTTTGAATTTTCTAACTTTAAAGAGACAATTTGAGCCATTTTGGTGGTTGGTTGTGTCACCATGCTGTATACTGATACACTGTATATACATGTAATAGGGGACATTATATTTGCAGCTTTCATTGATAAATTCAGAAAGGGGAGGGGAGTCACAATAATATACATTTTCTCATCCAAACTTAGGGGAATGATATTAATCTACCACAAAAGAGAAATATTGTATTGTAGTATGTATTAAGGTACCTATTTAGTCCTTGTTGCATTCAGAGGCACACAGAGCAAGGACTAGAAATGTCCTTACTTCTTTGTCTTGAGCCTTTTTTCCTCAACTTCTCTCCAGGTTAACTTCATTTCCTTCATTGTCTCAACTGTTTACCTCCATATTGTTTTTGTATGGCTTTTCCCTTTTTTCCTTCTTGGGTCCATCTGCATGCCACTCTTGTTATGTCATTTGTTGGTTTTCTTGAGATGTGGTCAATCCAACATCATTGGAATTTCTCAGCATTGTCCTCATATCTGATTTTGCCATGTTGTATAAATTTTGGTTGATCACTTTTGCAGGCCAGACTATTCTCAAGATGTCCTCAGATAAACTTTAAATATTATAATCCATGTTTTGGATTATATTCAATAATGAGTATTTTTTTTTTAATGTCTTATGTCTCACCTCTTCCTCTCTATTGTAGAACATTCAAGATTGCCAGAGAATATTGGTAGAAAGAGGAAACCTATTCCTAAGCAAAATTAAAAACTCTCGACAGAAAATTGCAAAACAAGCTCAGCAATTCATTAGAGATGGCACGGTAAGACAAAGCAAAGACAAGTTAACTTAGTTCTGCTTCAGATGAAGCAGCAGAATCTAAATAACTGTCAGATTCATTTTTCAGACCATCTTGACACATTCAAAATCAAGAGTTGTTTTACAAGTTTTAAAGGAGGCCCAGCAATGCAACAAAAGATTCCATGTTTATGTGACAGAATCTCTACCCAACAAATCAGGGTGAGTTCATTTTCTTATATCTATATATACTAGTATTTAAAAATAAACAAGAATATCAATTGGGTTGTTAGAATAGATCCTCAGCACCCCTAGCTTGTTGTAAGAGGTGACTAAATGGGGCGGTCCTTCAGATGAGATGGTAAAAACCGAGGTCCTGTGTCACAGCAGGTGTGGCACATTAAAGGTCCCTCCCTGCTCAAAGGCTGTAAGTGCCAAGCATAGGCCTTCACTGGCAATGGTGACGTCTTCATGTGAGTGAAAGATTCTCGAGCGGGATGTTAAACAATACATAATCAATCAATCAAACTAGATATCATTAATTTAAAAAGAATTACTACCCTTGAATTGCTTGTGTGGTTTGTGTTAAAATTTGTCCCCAAGATTTGTAGTAGATGGCAATATTTAAAAAGGAAAAGGTGGATCTGGGTACTTTTGTACTTTGTGTTACTAACTAATAGATTTAAGTAGTGCAAAACATGCATCTGAACTGGTGAGGAAAATATTTTGAAAATTGTAGAATATCAAAATTCATCAAGCTAAAATGAAATATACTACAATTAGCTTCATCATACATGTTCATTTACATACAGTTACTGGTATATCAATTTAATGAATAATTTTTCTTTATTTTCATAAGTGTGGAAACATATGAAGAACTCCAGAAAATGGAGATCCCTGTTACACTTGTTTTGGATGCTGCAGTTGGGTAATTATCAAAAATTCTGTTATTGATAAAATCATAGATGTTATAAACCAAATAAGTGTAACAATGATGCTATATACTTGTATCAATTGTATTGATTGCGAGTCTGTATGACATGTGATACAATTGTAAGTTATTGTCAACAATTTAGAAGGATTCTGAAAGTGGCATACATTTAAGAGTGTTGTTAACTGAATATTATTCCTGTAATTTCATTTGATCAAGTTAGTATAGCTGGTCTTGTGATTTTTATCTTAGAAATAAAACTAAATCAACCACTACTACTGTAAAATAAATGACAGAAAAACTAATAAATTTTGAAAATCTTGAAAATTGTATTGATTCATATCATATTGCATGTTGGTATCATATATGTGAAGTAGCCTGTAATGTTCAGGCCAGCCAACTCAAAATGTAGGGGATGAATTTAAGTACATGTATCTGTTCAGAAGATTAAGCACCCTTCATCCCAATTCAAGAATAGAGAAGGAATTTTTATGTGAACGATTTCTTTTGTCTAAATGACAGGTATGTGATGGAGAAAGTGGACATGGTTTTGGTGGGAGCGGAAGGCGTGGTGGAAAGTGGAGGAATAATTAACAAGGTGATAAATTAACAGAAAAATGGACTTGATTAAACAAAATCATGAACTGAGAAAGAAAAGTCTTAGATTAAGAAAGAATATTTGTGATTGTTAAGTTATAGGCTTCTTTATCTCAGTTTGTGTTTATAGCAGAGCTGAAACAAAGTTTAACTCAACTTGTAATATGGTGAGTGGGATCTAAATGTTTGGGTGTCAGTCTTTCTTTGCAATATCTCGAGTACTGTTTGTGCTTCACCATGGAATCTTGTTAATGATTATACCCTCCACAAATAAAGTTTGGGTATATGTAGGAATCACCATGTCCATCTTGCCTGTTTGTCTCTTCATCCCACTACTTTAGTTTGGAACTAAACTTTGTAATGGACAGACATCCTTGTCATAAAACTTGCTTATGGCCAGGTGATGTTTCATGACCTTGATTTGGGGTCATTTAGCTAAGATAACTGGTAAAGAAAAATTTGGAATATTGTTGTCTAGGTTACTGTAAATTCCTAGTTATACATGAAGAATTATTATTGCATAATTTTGTGTAAAGCATCACTCACGAAATGAAATTATTGACTTTTATTTTTATGTAGCTAAAATACATGTAAAAACTCAACATAGCACTCAAGCACTCATGAATTTATTATCTTGTGATTTGACGTGTGTGACTTATTTTGCAATATTAAGTACTCACGTAAAATAAGGAATCTACAGAATATAACTACACATAATGGAGAAATGATAGAAGGCCAAACGTGGCACATTGGTTGCTTATGGCTAGGTGGTGTTATGACTGTGACCTAACGTTATTTGGCCAGGTCAAAGTTGACTAGAATCATAGTCTATTCCATTAATATGTAATGCAAGGAGATTAGCAGTTTGTGTGAATGTGGTATTGAAGTATGCTGTAATTCACATAGACTGCTACACTTGTGTAGCAATCTATGCAAGTGGATCAAAGGATTCGATTATAATCGGATGGACTTCAAGGCATAACATAGTTTAGTAGGCTATGATGTCATAGATAATGAAGTGGACAGTCACTTCGATGATGTGGAGTCTCTGACATAACATATTTTAATCACATGATTAATGTTTTGCCTATTGAAAACAAAATCAAGGTTGCAAGTTATGTTTTATAAGAAATTGCATTTAGGTAATTTTTCAATTGTCTTATTTAGATCCAAAAGCTGTATTTACCATTTCATCTGTTTGATAAGTATGTCGCTTAGTTCTGTACCTATGCTGTATAGGGGATTTGTTTCTTGTAGATTGGCACATACACAATGGGACTGACAGCAAAGGCCATGAATAAACCATTCTATGTAGTTGCAGAAAGTTTCAAATTTGCTCGTTTATATCCACTTAACCAACAAGATCTCCCCAATGAATTCAAGGTATGGAAATAGCCGACCTCCATGTTTGT
The DNA here is from genome assembly GCA_024699665.1 of Ostrea denselamellosa. Taxonomy (NCBI): domain Eukaryota; kingdom Metazoa; phylum Mollusca; class Bivalvia; order Ostreida; family Ostreidae; genus Ostrea; species Ostrea denselamellosa. Next base: position 19,994,484 of record JAMZEH010000005.1, on the reverse strand, counting down.
GTATCCTAGAAAGTATGGCAGTGATATAGAGTAAAATATGCCAACAGAACACCCCCCCCCCCCTTTTTTTAGCATTTGCTTTGTAATGTATTTCTTGTTTTAAAACATATTGGCATTACAGAATGTACATAATCTGTGTTATTGTCTGTATTTCTAACATTCATATCATAGGTACTGTATTCAATACATCTTACTGCATAAAAAAACAAAATTATGTATATTCAATTTTCTAGTTAATCCAGTTATTTATTTAATAATTGTTTCAGTACCATGCAAGTACTCTGAAGTCTAGTCCTGACCTGATGAAGGAACACCCCTTAGTAGACTACACTCCACCCTCCTACATAACGCTGCTGTTCACAGACCTCGGCATTCTTACACCGTCAGCTGTCAGCGATGAACTCATTAAATTATACTGTTAAACACACATCTTGGTTATTTATTATTAGTTATTGTGGACAATATATTACTATAATGTTGTGCGTGGCATTTTAAATCTGCAATATTTTTTAAAACCTCAACATTCTCAGGGATTACCACCAGCCTTACTCATCCATAACCCTAAGCAGTTCACATTTAGTGTGGGGCAATTGTAAGAAAATTTATATCTGAAATGCAGAAATTTTCAAACAGATATCTCAGATGCAGATATTTCTCAAGAGTTTTCAAACAGATATTTGGGACTGCAGATATCTCAGAAGCAGATATTCACTGGGAGTTCAAACAGGTATTCTACACAGCAGATTACCTTACACTCCATACACAACAAGAGGCCCATGGCCTAAACGGTCATCTGAGTACATTAATGTGCATCACATTTCCAAAGCTCATGACTTGTGTGCATGAAATTTTATAAATGCATTAATACACATGCATTTTAAAGATATTATTAGGTAATTTACTATGGGGCCGGAAACTTCTACTGTAGGAATATTTAGTAGAAAACTCCATGCTTTCTTGCATATGTAATGGCAATAGAACCTGAATCCTGGAATCATAAATTATAATGATGCAAAACCTTTCCTCCTTGATATCCAAAGTAAGGAAGTTTTTCTATGATATAATGCATTTTCAATATATGACACCTTTGCCCCATCCTGGAGCCTAAACCCATGGTCATGAATTTCACAATTTTAGTACTGGACTTATTGCATATTATAACCATGCAAACAGTCTGAATGTTTGGTGTCAAAGAGTCACTGAGTTTTGAAGATTCCATTCATTTTGATGGTTTTGACCTCGGGCCCCGAGGAGGGAGGGTCCACAAACTTTATACTTTTTGTTCCCTTTATCCACAGATGCTATAAACCAAAATTTGTTAGACTTGGTTCAGCTGTTCATAAGAAAAAGCTAAAAATGTTCAAAAGTTTTATGACTAATGCATATCACCAACTGAAAACAGGTACTAATAGGACATCCAGTGACCTAAAATTATTTATACAAAGTTTCATATTTGACAAATACTTTTATGTGTACATAACATAATTACCGAAACATTCTGGACACAGAGAATGTCGGGACTAAATGTCTATATACTGTAAAATGAGATTTTTCATGGGGTCAGATTTTTGTGGTTTGAGAAGAAAATGGGTCTTGGCTTCCTGGTTCAAAAGTAGTCATTCTTTGCAGTATTATCCTGTTGGTTGAGTGTTTGAAATTTTTGTTGTGATTGTACAACAAAAATGAGACTTTTACAAAATTTAATGATTCATAGTTTTGATTATCACAAACATTTAATGTATGTGTAGTATATGTTGAGGAGTAAAAGCTATGTTGGGTTTGAGTATCACAGAATTTTCAAAACTAGCAGATCCACATGATTATTACATACACATGTATAGGCTGATTGTCATCAGAATTTAAACACAATATGTATACTAATTTTAGCAAAATTCAAGAGCACTAATTCATAGTTGCACTAAAATATTCATCCATTATCACACATAGAAGAAGAGCTAATGCAACATTATGCCAAAAAGTGCATCACCTCCGACTGCGCCAAATTTTAAATACGCTAAAAAAGTACACAGTAGTGCTGTATGTGTCTATATTCTGGTACATGTGAGTGCTATACAAGGCTTATGCTGGACATTAATTAGTCAAAATTGTACAGGGCCTGGAGAAGACAATCCACAAGATGAGTGAGATTTTTCCCAAGTTCCAGTTCTCTGATGTAATGCGTCCATTTGGATTTGATACTCCCCAGCTGAATGAATGTTTCCGGAGGGAAATCAAACGGAATGCTGACAAGTTCTTCCATACACTGGAGATGAACAGTCACAGAAGATGTGTCCAGGGATATATCAATGATATTCTCACAACGACACAGCCATTTAGGAAGTCTTCTCTGTTTAAATTCATGCATAAACCAGAATATGCCAACCAGGAAAGTAGAAAATACCATAGAAGCATCATCTTGAATGGTTTTTGCTAAAAAACAAATTAATTTCAAACAATTCAACTACTTTCTTAAAAAAAACAAAAACGTTTGTGTGATATTGTACACTCTACTTTGCTTAAAACTATGAAAAATGAAACCAGAATTGAATAACACTTTTAAAGAGATCACTATATGGTAAAGCTGGATTGAGATAAAAAGTTGAATCAACTTACGTAACGATAGTAAACCCTGATCTTTCAGTAGCTGTTTTAGTTTACTGTGATGAATTCCAAGTGCCTCTGTTACACTCTCATCCAGATTCCACAGGCCATGCTAAAGAATTTCAATACAAAAAGTTTACATTTAGTGACAAAAAGTATATGCTAGGACATTACTAAGTTGTCTTAATAAATAGGACTTTGTACTGCTATATTACTAGTTTGTTTACTGGTTTTATTCACTATGCAGTACTGCTATTCTAAAGATTTCAAATCTCCAGTGAAACAAAAGATGCTGAACTCTGATAATGAATGAAAATTTTCCAACCTCAAAACAAAAGTTTAATTATAAGATTTTTTTTCAATACAAAATTAAAAAAATTATCCCATGATAATATCATAGCAATTTATATAACATTAGTCTGAACTTGTATTGCAACTTTATGTACAGGATTTTGAAGCTAAACAAGATTTTTTTTTCTTAGAAACAGTTAACCATAAATTCTTAAAACCTCATCATCAGTTTCTTGTACCTCATTGAGAGGCGGTATCTTGTCCCTCTTTATATTCCGTTCCACATCCTTTATGTTTCGCCACATATCAATGTATGATGCATCTGTTTTTATAATGAAATGCTGAATTTTAGAATGCACTTGAACACATCAATGTCTAATAGAGTTCATTTTACAGGACTCTCGGGCATAGAATTCATTTTAGCTTATATGGTAATTAATTAATATAGTAATAAAGAAATATGCCCCCATTTGGCCAAACTCCATGGTCAAGGTTATGAGATCAAAATTTTGAAAAGAAAGATTTGTCACAAGGAATACATATGTCAAATATGAAAACCCTATTGCCACACATCCATTTAAAAGTTATGACCAAGGTTAAAGTTATTGTGAACAAACACACTAACAGACAGACCAAAAACTACATATGCCCCCATATCTCCAATTACTGAGGCATAAAAAAAACCCAGCAGTAGTAAGAAATTTGACAATACCTGTAGCAGAATTTTCCTGAAGTCTTGTACTGTAATCAGATACCTAAAATTCAAAATGTCAGGTGCAGTGTAACTATTATCATTCACAGATGTTTCAACAACCTACAGTAAGGATCTAGAATTCTTTTATTAATGGATAATATATGTACATGTATTCATTTCAATTTAAATAAATTTGCAGCAATTAAAAACCAGTTTTATAGTTAATTCTAACTACTATTAATATGTGTATTGAAATGCAGTTTATGATTCATTTTGATCCCGTTCATAGATCTATATAAGGATCAATCAACTACTCTATTACAGTTCGAAGCTTTCCATGGTCCTGTGACAGTTTGGCTTTACACATTATTCAAGGTTAACAAAATATTACTTTGTACTGCATGCTCAGGCTTGAAATGGACTATCAAATACAAATCCATGACTTTTCCATGATATTTCAAGAGCCATTCATAGGTTTTTCAAACTCAATTCCAAACAAAAAACAGTCATTGAATTCATCTTGCTTAGTAATGAAAAGAAAATTACTGTAATGAAAAAAGCAAATAAAAAAATTGAATTTTATTTAAAAATTCAATAAAGATTGGTCAGAAAATGTTGATACTGAAGCCTGAAATTCCATGAAGATCAAGCACCCCTCTTATTTTCCATGGTTTTTAGTGACCAAAGTTAAATCAGAGACTTACTGTGACCTATACAAACCATGAATGGAGATCATACAGTGATCTATTATTCATTGTACTGGTATTTTAACTTGACAAGACCTGCACAATTCTTAAAACAGCAATATATTGAGGACTGAATAAACAAAGAGACAGCAATAAAAGAAGCTACACTACATTAATGATCCACAATAAATGTACTTCAACAGTAATAGTATTGCCAAGAATGGTAAGGAAGACTTCACTGTACACAAGGAAACACCATGAACAATTTCCAGAATAATGGTAATCTACTGTACTCTGTAAAAAAAAAATCAGGTGCACTGTATGCATGGACTTCATTTCCTTTGTTGTCATACCTGTGTTTTATGTTGAATGACAAAAGATTGAAGCTGTTCTGCCACTGCCTCTCCATGTGGTGGGATAACAAGTGATATAGATTTATGTTGGTTGCTCTTGACTACCAGCAAAAGTACAAATTCACCTGTTGTCAGCTTGGTCTGAATGCATCCTACCTAGAAAATTATAATTCAATGGATTTGCTGCAACATCTGTGATTGATAAGTCCTCTACATGCTGTGGACATACTGTTTTTGGCAAAAACATCTGCCATCATAAGAAATATTCCAGATTTGCTGCAACATCTGTGATTGATAAGTCCTCTACATGCTGTGGACATACTGTTTTTGGCATAAAACATCTGCCATCATAAGAAATATTCCAGATTTTATACCACTGAACAAAAGGTAATGTAAATAAATGGTATTGGATGCACAAAAATATGTAGGGTTTTGTATCCATGTATTGAACATAAAATGTAGAACTTAAACTCTGTGGAAAAAGTATTCAACAGCTTAGGTCTGCATTGACTTCTATTGCCTTGATCAACCTGATATATTTCTGCAGATGGTCAGTGCATCATAATTAAAATATGTCACCATTTTCCAAAATGTTTCTTTCATCTTTAAACTTTTTGATTCAAGTATAACTCATTCATTTCACACTATATAAATATTATTCAAATTTACCAATATATATAAATAGTCATTTTGCATTAGTTAAATGTTGCCTAGCTGTTAATAGAAAGGTTATCAGTATTCAAAATTACTTCTAACAAAAGGACACAAAAATATATTCTCACATGAAATGCAGATCATCATTTATATACATAATATCATGCACAGACATATTCAGAATGGAGCAAAAAAATCTTCATTAAATGCTTTGAAACTTAAGCTAACCACCAAACAAGGAACAGTGAGGTCAAGGTCACAAGGAAGGTCAAGGTCAGAAAATAATACCACAGTTGAATAGCTTCCACTCAAATGTATCTGTGTAAGAGTTTTCATAAAAATATTGTCAATAGTTGCTTTGAAATTGAGCTAAACACCAAATATGGAATTAGTTATGTCAAGGTCACAGGGAAGGTCAATGTCAGACAATAAAGCAACAGATGAATAGCTACCACTAATATGTATCAGTGTAAGAGTTTTCATTAAAATATTGTCAATAGTTGCTTTGAAACTGAGTTAAACATCAAATACGGAATAGCGAGGTCAAGGCCACAGAGAAGGTCATGGTCGGAAAATAATGCCACAGTTGAATAGCTAATATACATCAGTGTAAGAGGTTTCATAAATAATAATGTCAATAGTTTCTTTGAAATTGAGCTAAACGCCAAATGGGGAAAACTGATGCCACGGACACATGAAATGTCAAGGTAAAAAAATATTGAAGCATTTGAATAGATTCACCGATATGTATCTGCTTACAAGGTTTGATAAAAATATCTTGAACAGCTTCTTTGAAACTGAGCTTTGAAACTGAGCTAAATGCAAAGTATCACAGGACAGATGGCAGAAGAATGGAAGGACAGAGGGATGGAAGACAGACACGATAAATACTATATGCCTTGGTCATATTCATGGCAGGGCTTAAAAATACACATACTCAATATAAAAGCAGTACCTCTTGTGATTTGAAAGACATGGCTTATATTCAAATTTTCTAAATGTACGTCAAAGTCAATGTTAAAGCCATCAGGTCAAAGATTTGGTGTCAGCTGAAAGGTGTTGCCACAACGAATACACATACCAAATATGAAAGGTCTACTTCTTATAGTGTAAAAGATATGACCAAGGTTGAAGGTTTTATTTGTTTTTATTTTGAAAATTTCCAAAAACTAGGCCAAAATATTTTATTCTGGGGGCATAAATAGCACTTATTTCATTTAGAAAGGACTAAATTCTTCTGCTGATATTTTGCATGTTAACATGTAACCAATGATATACTGTCACTTTGTGGACGTGTCAAAAAGTTGAAAAATTTGATGGTTATCAGAGAGTAAAAAGACATTATTACCAGTCCTGAGGTTAGCTGTACACTTAACAATGACTCAGCTCTCTTGTGTGGAGGGTACAATGAAGCTTTCACACAATTCTCTAAAAATGGCTGAAAGCTTGGCATATTCATCAAGTACTCTGGCACAAATTCCATGTACAACCTTTCATGCAATATAATATTTTGTAACCTGAAAACATATCAAAAAATGATCAAATTCCTTCAATTTCTAATACCATATACATGTACATAACACTGAAAAAATTTCATCTACTTTTTATTTCACCGAAATCATTTGTAGATGAATTTAAAAGTGCTAATCAGCAAAGTCATTACTCAAATTTCATCATATACTGTGGAATCATTAAAGTTCATGGGGGCCAATGCTTGTGGGTAGCCAAATATTTGTGGGGATGGAATTTCGAGGATAAACATTAATTTGAAAATATACAACATTATACTATAAAAGCTATTGCAAAGAATAACTGGTTCGTGGGGATGTAAATGTGTTGGTAAAAGGTATCCACGAAATTCATGAACATTGAGCCCCCACGAACAATAATGATTCCATAGTACATATATACTATAGTCATTTTGATTTTTAAAAAAGATTCATAAACAATTCAAAACATTCAAGAATTCTTAATGACAATAGTGATTGAAAATCATTTATAACGATTATCATACTAAAAACTTGTAACTTACTGTTTAGTAAATTTGGATTGAGTCCAAATTTCCATGGAAACACATTCTTCCCGACCACAACTATCAGTGTAGATTTGAAAATAGAAACTGCCTTTAAAAGAATTTGAAATGTGATAATTATAGATGTTACTTCTTTAGATACCTGTATCATAACATAAAAACAGTAACTTAACAGTGTATGTAAAACTGGAGTACTGAAGTAGTAGAGAAGAAAAATTCTATGACTAGACTTGGAATTGAACCAGGGACCTCTGCATTACTAGTCAAGAACTCCCACTACCGAGCTATTCAGGCCAACATCCACAGTTCACCTAATCAACTACAATGGTACAGTATGTTATATTTGATATAATCAGTATTGTTGTAAAAAATCAATTTTAATTACCTCTCCAGAAGTATTCCACCCCCTTTTCACTGCAAAGATATTCATCTTGACTTCTATTATAACACAAAGACTTTTGAAGATCTGCAAATATGCAGCAAAATAATAATATATTTAAAAATCAAAAAATCTAATAGTAATCAAGGTTTGAATAATGTTTTGAAAATTTTAATTTTATTCAATGATCTTGCCTTGTTCTGCAAGTTGAAATTCATATTTCTTGACATCTTCCTCCTGTACAAAAAGTATGTTGTGTCCTTGGTTTCTATAATTATATTCATCAAAACCTCTGTTGTCTTGTTTTTCATTTCTGTTTCCATGTCTACTCTGAAATCTTTCTCTACCACTTTGTGACTTATCAGAGCTTCTCTCTCTTTGCCTTTGAAATTTATCCAAGTTTTTGTTTTTACTTTTTTGACATCTTGCTAAATTTCTGTCTCTACTTCTGCTGTGATGTCTCTCAAAGCTTCTACTTCTATGTCTGCTTTGATCTTTATCCAAACTCCTTTCTCTATGTCTGCTTTGATACCTATATAAGCTTCTTTCTCTACTTCTGCTATGATATCTATCCAAGCTTATTTCTCTACTTCTGCTATGATATCTATTCAAGCTACTTTCTCCACTTCTGCCATCTCTATCAAAGCGTCTTTCTCTACCTCTACTTCTACTTTGAACCGAGCTTCCTTCGCTACTTCTGCTCATGTGACTATCCAAGCTTCTTTTTCTACTTCTGCTATGATGTTTATCCAAGCTTCTTTTTCTACTTCTTCTCCGATATCTATCCAAGCTTCTTTCTCTACTACTGCTCTGATCTCTATCCAAGCTTCTGTCTCTACCTTTACTTTGAGATCTTGTCAATCTTCTTTCTCTACTCCTGCTCTTGTACCTATCCAAGGTTCCTCCTCTCTTTCTGCTTTGATTTCTTTTTAATCTTTTATCTCTACTGCTCATATAACAATCGGAGCTCCTTTCTCTACTTCTGCTTTGATCTCTATCCAAACTGCTTTTTCTACCTCTCCTTTGAGATCTTGTCAATCTTCTATCTCTACTTCTGCTCTTGTACCTATCCAAGCTTCTTTCTCTCTTTCTGCTTTGATTTTTCTTTACTCTTTTATCTCTTCTCTTACTCATGTAACTATTTATGCTTCTTTCTCTACTTCTGCTATGATATCTATCCAAGCTTCTTTCTCTACTTCTGCTTTGATATCTATCAAAACTTCTTTCTCTATTTCTGGTATGATATCTATCCAAGCTACCTTCTCTACTTCTGTCATGATCTCTATCAAAGCTTCTTTCTCTACTTCTGCTTTGATCCAAGCTTCTTTCTCTACTCCTACTCATGTCACTATCTAAGCTTCTCTCTCTACTGCTCCTTTGATCTCTATCCAAGTTTCTCTCTCTACCTCTGCTTTGATCTAAGCTTCCTTTTCTACTCCTGTAGCTATCCCAGCTACTTTCACTACTTCTCCTTAGATCTCTATCCAACCTTCTTTCTCTACTTCTTCTCTGACCTCTATCCAAGCTTCTCTCTCTACTGCTCCTTTGATCTCTTTCCAAGTTTCTCTCTCTACCTCTGCTTTGATCTAAGCTTCCTTTTCTACTCCTGTAGCTATCCCAGCTACTTTCACTACTTCTCCTTAGATCTCTATCCAACCTTCTTTCTCTACTTCTTCTCTGACCTCTATCCAAGCTTCTCTCTCTACTGCTCCTTTGATCTCTTTCCAAGTTTCTCTCTCTACCTCTGCTTTGATCTAAGCTTCCTTTTCTACTCCTGTAGCTATCCCAGCTACTTTCACTACTTCTCCTTAGATCTCTATCCAACCTTCTTTCTCTACTTCTTCTCTGACCTCTATCCAAGCTTCTCTCTCTACTGCTCCTTTGATCTCTTTCCAAGTTTCTCTCTCTACCTCTGCTTTGATCTAAGCTTCCTTTTCCACTCCTATAAGTATCCAAGCTACTTTCACTACTTCTCCTTTGATCTCTATCCAAGCTACTTTCTCTACTTCTTCTTTGATCTCTATCCAAGTTTCTCTCTCTACTTTTACTTTGATCCAAGCTTCCTTCCCTACTCTTTCCCATGTAACTATCCCAAAAAATTGGGTTATAACTTGGAGTAGTTGGGTTATAACTTGGAGAAGTTGGGTTATAACTTGGAGAAGTTGGGCTATAATTTGGAGTAGTTGGGCTATAATTTAGAGAAGTTGGGTTATAACTTTGAGAAGCTGGGCTGTAATGTGAAGCACTTGGGCAATATACTTGTAAAGCTGTTGTTGAAGCTGGATCATATGCTTGTAAAGTTGACCTAAGTGAAGATAAAGCTTGAGGAATAAATCCAGCTGAAATTTGGCTAAATGCTGGTAAGGTTGCAAAATATGCATTATCCATACACGGCATCATCGCAGAATGGCATTCAGTTAAAGGTTGGGATTTCCTTGCTTTGAGAATCTGATCATGTGTCTCGTTGCCCAGGTCATAATGCCTGATGGGTTCATCTTCTTCTATCTTGTCAAAATCCAGTATGTCATTTGAAACATCAGTGTCTGCATTATCAAATTTATTATCTACAACCCCAGTACCATTCCAAGTCTGTAGCATTCTCAGAGTCCCTTTATATTTCTCCATCACACCTTCCTAAAATGGTAATATACACAAGATGTCAGAAAGCAACATAGCTAATGGGTGGATTAGAAATTAACAAGAGTATTGGTACATAATACACCCATCACAAGCTTATGCTGGGCACATTTCTAAAACCATGAGTTGTAGAACTTTACTTAAGGTAGATCAGCTTCATTAAAATGCACCATACTTTCTTTCACATTGTATGATAAAACATCCTAGCTTAAAAACTCTGACAGGTCCTGTAGTACACAAGCATTCTGAGTGTATTGCAGGCAATACAAAGTCCCCTACCAGTAGGATAATTCAATCAAAAGTAGGTCAAGCATAATAAAATTCAAACCTGATCTGTAATTATCCAAGATAAAGCCATATATCAAATTTCAATTGAGTATCTTCATCCAATGTGGAAAAAGATCTGTAAACTAATTTTTGCAATTCGTTAAGGGGCATAATTCAGTCAAAAGTAAGTCAAGTGTAACAAAACTCATACATGATCTGTAACAATCCAAGACAAAGCCATACATAAATTTTCAATTGAATATCTTTGTCCAATGCATAGAAAAGTCCTGAAAACTGGTTCTTGCAATTTACCAAGGGGTATAATTCAGTCAAAAGTAGGTCAAGTGTAATGAAACTCAAACTTGATCTGTAACTATTCAATACAAAGCCACAAATCAGATTTCAGTTGAATATCTTCATCCAATGCTGAGAAAAGTCTGAAAAACCTCAAGCATTCATAATAATTAAGGGGCATAATTCGGTCAAACATAGGTCAAGCATGACACTCAAACTTGATCTGTAACTATTCAAGACAAAGCCATATATAAAATTTCAGTTGAATATCTTCATCAAATGCAAAGAAAAGTCCTGAAAACTGATTCAGAATGACAGACAGATGGACAGAGGGTATACTAACAGTCGCCTTCAGCAAAGTCAGTAAGGGACTAATAAATGTATACACCAAGAGCCAGTCCTGTGCGTAAAATGTTTCCCAAAAATTGACATAGTTTTATAACAATCTGTACTTTCTTCAAACATCAAAGAAAATTATTGGGGATCAAAATCCTTGCAACAGATAATCTTCAAGTTGTTTACAAAGGCCTTAGCTTGAGAACTGTGACAGGAGTGAAATGGATAAACCAAGTAATCACTTTGTAATTTTTCCTAAAAACTGATTAAGTCCAACAACCTGACATATGTACCTGAAACTCTTCAACAGACTTGAGAAGGAGGAAAAAACCCATATAACTGCAAATATAAAATTATGTAGAGATCTTTGAACTCCTATAGCCCACCCTGGCTCCAAATTCCTATAGTGAAATCTATATGAGCACTGCTTCTATATTGGTAAGATTTTAACCTGCAATCTGTTTTAAAAGTAAAGTTATTAAAAGAGAGATCATATATATATATATATATATATATATATATATATATATATATATATATATATATATATATATGTGTGTGTGTGTGTGTGTGTGTGTAAGTATAATTCATGTACTGGAGTCCTATTACAGCCCTGCCCAAGGCTTGGGGGCATGGTTTAAACAATCTGGAATATACTGGGACATTGCATGAAGATGCTTGCATATTAAAATAATAAAATGTACATCCTTGTTCTAAAGAAGAAACTTTCAAAAACAAAGAATTGATACATCACTTTACAATATTTTAAACTCTCTATTGTGGCCTCACATCATTCATATTCAAGGTTTGAATAAATTTACATTTTTACATAATAATACCTCTTTACTTTTTTTTTTCTTTTCCATCTTTTTACATAATTAAATTTAATTCTACAAAATTGACATTGTTATGAATTGCATAGTTGTTGTTCTTGAGGAAAAAAATAAAGGAGAAATGAACCACCCCAGCCCTCAAAAAAAAAACCAACTTTGTGATTGCAATGTAAACTTTGATCTGTATATCCAAATGTAAAACTTTGAAACTCTTTTGAGGCCCCTGACCCCAGGGGCCATGGTGTAAACAAAAGTGGATTCAAACCACACATGGATGTTAGCTACTTAATTCGAAAAAAATGTACATGTGTGCTTTTATAGATTTTTTTTCTTATAAAATCCTATGTAATTATTTGTAAAACTTTGAACCTCTATTGTGGTCCTGAGGATGCTGACATGAACAATTATGAATGAACTCTACATGAGAATGCTTGCATATCCATTCAATAATTTGAATCTACAACCTGAAGTTTAGCTGACTCCTGTGGTTGTGCAGCCATACTTCTGGCTTTAGGATCATAATATGTCAATCTTTCATCAAGCCTTGAAAGAAACTGAAACATAAAATTCGATCAACAACTTCAAAAGTATTAAAGACTCTATATAAGTATATAACAATATAAAGTAGAAATAGAGACCGACATTAATTCTAATGAAGACAGTTACAAACAATATTTTAAAATAGATCCCTGTTTCCTAGATGTGCCCATTCTCTACCAACAGTTTCATCATTTTGTGTTCAATACCGATTGTTGTTGTTTTTTGTTGATTTCAAAAGAATCATACAATTAATTTTTTGGGATATATCCTCCAAAGTTTGTGCCCATGAAAATTCAGGAAAACACAATATCATATTTTTTTTTAAAGTTTTTAAGAATTTAACAAAATGCTTAATGCTACACTACGAGACATCTGGACATTTTGAGATTAAAAACTGGACAATTCTCAGAGATAAATATTATAATTATGGTATTCAAAATGGCAACATACTATAATTCATCTGTTACATACCTCTTCACTTTCTTTCTTTTTAATCTTTTTATATTTTTTATTTGTTTTCTCTACAATAACAAAAACTTTATTATCTATTTATATGTGGATCTGTGACTATGTAAAATTTACATTGCTCCAAGATATGGATTGTTTAAATACTGTACACTGTTTACCTGTCAAAATCTGTTTTCACATATGTAGTTTCAAATTCATGGTTTTTATTTTATTCTATGTAAATGTTTTTAATTTCATGTTTTGGCTTTCAATGGAAATAACAAAAATTTAATTCAGTAAAAAGAAGACTGTAAACAGCATATGCATGAAATTCAGCTCTATACAATGAATACTTCTTGTCAAAACTTTTACATTGGTATATAAAGTATCATTTTCATTCATTTTAACACTCTACATAACTAAATTTAATGTACTTGCATTCAAGTATTTTTCTCTCAGATATTCTTTACAAAATTGCTAATGAACTCTAATCATGAAAAAGTTTTAGGAAAATCACCACGAGAAGATGTAACACAGATATAAAAATGAATCTTGGCAATGCTTACTTTTGAAAAACTGGCTTTGCAATTGTTTGTTTACTTTTGCTGACTTTCTCTCTTCCAGTATAGAAAGACTTGAAACTTCTCCACATTCGTAATCTTCTTCCTGATAATATATGTATATAAAACTGAGTACCACATCTCAATCAACTATACATTAAAATTTTTAAGAGAAACAGAAGGACCGGCCACACTAATGATAGATGCATGTTTATGTCATTTTGACTGTATTCCATGGTAACCCTTTATCTGACATATGACTGAGACTTTAACCTTTCAGTCCCCAAAGTGTATGAAGTCAGATAGTGTATTACGTCAGATCACAGGCAAGGTGAAGGAATGTGTAAACTAATTGTTTACACATTCCTTCGTCTTGCATGTTTGTCTTCCAGTAGTTGAAACACGCATTTTCATAGATTGAATATGATGTAATCCAAACAGTATTTGTTTTCTCCATCCACTAAAGGATGCCACACAAAGCTATGAAAATCATGCTAATGCAGCCAAGGGTTGTAGAAAAGCAGAGCAAATCGTAAACCATTAGCTAGTGAAGATGACAAACCAACAGCAATATGCCTCTTCACTCCATCTTCTATCCCCATGGAATATGATGAAAATTATCAGGAAGTGTAAAATCTGGTCTTATTTCAATATTACAGAGAATATGAATTGTTAGTTATCTTTGCAAAATTTACATTATATCAGTGAATGGTCACATGAGAACAGCACTTCAAAACATTTCTGATAAGATTTCAAAAACTCTTTGAATAAAGAATGAATTAAATGGATGTACTATACATATTGCTTTCTTTATAAATATAATTTCTTATTTTTTACCTGTTCTTGGAATGATTCATCTATAATGGATTGATGATATATTTCTTCATGGCTAGGAGGTGGCCCTCCCCTCAAACGAAGAACAAGATAGATGTCGGAGTTAGATGGCATATCTAATAAAGATTTTGAAATACCAATTCAACATGCTTCACAGAGTAATATAATATTAGTTTATGACATATTAATCAAACAAATAGCCATAAACATATTATAAAAGTGAAATACATTATGATGGTTTTCATTCTACTGTGTTCCTGAACAAAGAATTTTCCATGAACATGAATATTTGGACATATCAATGTAGCAATCACATTATATATCATATACATGGCATGGACTTCAGAAAACCTGTTTTCCTTAGCCTGAATTGGTTTGATTTCGAGTCTGGAGAATTAATTTAGTGCTTGAATTCCTCACTGAACTCTGCAGTTGAAGATTGGCATTTTCATATAAATAGACAGCCCAAGTTGTAATTATTGTACTATCATATATGGGGAGTAACTCTATCATATCATGCAATACATCATGAATCATCTTTCTAAGTATAGATATGGTGACTGTCAACATGGAAACCTGCAGTTAATCATTATGGCTTTTTAGTTTGTTACTGGATGGTTAAGAATAATTTTTAAATTGCAAATATGTAATAGTGAGGAATTAAAAAAAATTAAAACCATTGTCATGAACAAGGGATACCCCAAAACTATTTTGTTATAGAATTCTGGGTATCTTATATTTCCTTAAATGTACCAACATAGAAAATTGTGAAATTTGGAAATTCGTGGAATTAAAGATGATTACAGTATATGTAGTTCTAACAAGACAATCTACAGATTTAGAAAAAGTCACTAATCCCTAAAGCAAGTGATTTCCTGTATCTCATAGAACTGTTGGACCATGTCAGTAATCTTAAAATCATCTTTTTAACACCCAGGAAGTAACCCAATACTTTGCACAGAATACTGAAAAGCCCTAAGCTTGAACATACGTGATATTTTTTTCATGAATGATTACTGAATAATTTGATGGTGAACTCTAAATCTCACCTAGATTATCTGTGTTCAGTAGTTGTCTGCCATTGTAAATCAGCCGTATACAGTCCTCGGGAATTCCCTCCTTGCTTCGTATCTCTGATTTGAGTTCTTCCATTGTTCCTGCTGTCACTTGTAAACATCTTCCAGTCAGAGTTTTCACTGTGAGTGGTTTAGGAACTGAAGTGAAAGATAAAACTGTATACCTTGGTAGTGAAAGAAATATTGTACTCCCAGAGTATATTTTGTACTTGTATATATATGCATATCTCTAGCCTACAGCAGGCACACAGAGTTAATGTCTTCTCTGAAAACTTACTAGGAAGAAACTTGTGGAACTGTTGCTGAATTTTTCTGGCATTTTCGGAGTTCTGACCTAAGAAAAACTGGTCTGTTATCTCTAAAACCTGAAAAATAATCCATGGAAAATTATCCTTAAAGCAAATCAATAATAATAGTGTTAGTACTACTAGTCCATGCTGACCTTCTCAGCTTTTCTCAGCTTATCCAGTATAAGAATGATATTCATATTTATTTAATGGTATATTGAAGAAAAATTAGTCAGTAAGATAACTCCAGCTACATCTCACCTTTTCTGCCAGGTCTCTGTTTTCTTCCTCTATTAACTCCTGTCTGTAATCCAGAACAGAAAGATAGCATCTCTCAGCCTCTGACTGGGAAAAACTTTCTGCAATGTTAGCCTTTCGTAGGAGCTCCTCTACACATTTCACTGGGTCCTGTTTAATAATACTTAATATTACTCAGACATTGCTATACCTAGATATTTTACAGCCTGCACATCTAATTTTAGACTAATGACTATAGATACTGCCATTATTATTCAACTAGTCTCTATAAAGTACATTGCATGAAATGGTATTAAGTGTACTGTATAGGGGAAAAATAACTTGTGTTGAAAATATTCGCTATATTCACCATCTAGACACATCCGCAACTTTAAGAAACCATTAATTAGTTTATTAAAAAGTAACATTATTTTTTAATCCACTTGCCACTCAATAATATTGGAATTTTACGTAGACAGTACACAAGACACTTTCACACATGCGTAACAGGCTCCCATGTAACTTTACCTTGACAACTACTCACCTTATAAGCTGTTATTTTCTAGAGTTACAGTTACATTTCACTTAAACCCACATTCACATCTGTACCATTGTAAACATACAACCATCTACGAATTCAAGTTCCTTCATGAAATTAATTTTATAGTGAAAGCTTTGAACACACACCTTGTCATCCATGTTGTCTGGATTGACCCATCCCATATATGGCAGGATATCCACAGCCTCCCTGTTCACCAACTCCTCTATTCCAGGACCCTCAGTTGTCTCCCCCTGATTTGCAGGAAGATTGTAATAATAAATATGAATTCAGAAAAAGCTCAAATTTATCATAGATTTGTTCAAATGTAGACAAAAAGGAATTTCAAAATTGCAAATGGATTTATACTTATTATCACAATCATGATATTTACGTTTACTTTTTGATGGAAACAATTTATGAATTTGATAGTTGTCATACCTCGGTCCTTTCCTCAATGGCTATATAACTGGTGTAATGAGTGACAATGCCAAACTCCTTACTGAGTTCAATAATCAGTTCCTTTCTATCTTGTTTGATCATCTGAAAGCACACATAAAGGGTGTTAAATTGATTTGTGAATAATTATTGTTGAATTTGTCAGTTTAGTTTCTACATGTAATTGAATTAGAATTTTGTTGGGTTTGCAGTGGAATTAGAAATGTAGGATATGCACATGTCAGTTTAGCTTATAACTGAATTGGAATATATCTGCATTTGTTTAGCTTAAAATTGAATTAGAATTTGTCTACATCATTTTGATTTATAACTGATTAGAATTTTCTGTGTCAGTTAAATTTAAAATTGAAACAGAATTTTCTATGTTGGATTAGCTAATAATTGAATTAGAATATGTCTGCATCAGTTTATAAGTGAATAAAAATTTTCTGCATTGGTTTAGTTTATAATTGAATTAGAATTTTCTGTGTTGATGTAGCTAATAATTGAATTAGACTTTGTCAGTTTCTACCTTGTGGTGTACTATATTGTCACTCAGAATGCCATCTTCGTAGTCTCGAATGACTGCCCTAGCTGCCAGTTGATGCAACATCTGTTATACACATATAATACCAGTACAAATTCTAACAGCAGTTTTATAGAGAATTCATTGACTACTGAAAATATTGTTATCATTCAAAAATTTGTTTTTTCTTCAACGTTTAATTCATATGGATACAATATTATACTTTTTTGATTAACTTAATATTTATAGATCATAAGTTAAGATTTTTCCTGTTTTCCTCCATGTAAACTTGTGAAAACTGACATACCTTTCCTTCAGTAAAATGAAGTTCTGATGTTGAAACAACAGTATCAAATTCTTTTCCATCAACCTTTGCCATCAATTTTGCCTACAAACAAAATTTACAAAGTGATTTTAGAGAATTTCAGGACCTTACCCTCGACTTGAATACTCACATATTAATCATAGTACATTTATATGCCCACTTTTTTCAACATTATTAAAAGAGAAATCAGTTGAAATTTTCACATTTGATATTTCTCTAGATTATTTAAAACTTTGATAATAGCATAACATTTTAATAACATTAGTGAAAAACACTCCTTACATTTATTTAAATCATTTTCAAGATTTTAACATTCTGTATGTAATTCCCTAAAACTCAGCAACACTCGAGTGGCATTTAGTACCTGTGTGCAATTCTTGACAAATCCATACACCACTTGTCTGGAGCCACTGAACAGGCTTGGGATCCTGCAGGGTGCCTGAAGGGGTGGATCCATTTTATTAGTGGATGGACCCCACTCTAACTGTACCTGTGATATTCCTGGTTGTGTGACCTGTTCTATTTGTGCTGCAATCTATAGCCAATGTAAAATTAATACTGGGTATATTTATGTATCCCACATATTCACCATTTCTACATACACAAGCACATCTGAGAGAAAGTGTTACCTTTGACTTCCAGTTGAATTTGGTTTTCTTATTAAAGTATTCATATGTCCCTCCTCCATGACTTGCAAGACTCCGCAAGGTATGACTGTCTCTATTGTTTCTGAAAAGAAATCAGTGTACAATGTACCTCTAAATTGATTAAGTCTAACAACTGTGAACAAAATTCACACTACACATTAAATACATGTACCTGTGTAAAGTGCAAGCACTTGCCCAACTTCAAGACAAAACATTTTGTTCACACGGTTTGTAATACTTAAGTTCTCAATCCAATCCCATACAGAAGTGTTTGAAGCCACACACCAGTGTACTACAAGTACTTGCCCCACTTGCAGAGAAATGTGATTGTAGCCACACCTCTATAATGCTACATGTACTCCCCCTGTTGTCAGGGAGAATTGTCTGTAGCCACACCTATATAATGCTACATGTACTCCCCCTACTGTCAGGGAGAAGTGATTGTAGCCACACCTGTGTAATACTAAAAGCACTCACCCAACTCCCAGACAGAACAGTCTATTCTTGGCACTGTTTGTAGCTACAGATTCAAATAAGTCCTCTTTGTTTCCAACAAACCCATCAGAAATCAGAAAGATACTTCTACTGCCCTCTGGTGGACTTAGTAAATAAAAGGATTTCAAGGGAGACAATACATCACTGCACCCCATCACAGGATTGGCAGTCTGAAAATATAAATTCTGATTTTTAGTATACATTCCATGGCTTTTAAATGGTTATGTGCACAGTGTATTTCCATTTACAGTATACTCACATACCTCAATATATTTTATAGCCTCATTTGTCGAATTCTTTGTAATTTTGTGTGGAAACTGGAAGAGCTCCTTAAAGGATGATCCAAACACCACAATGTTAAATGTAGCTAATTCTGGGAGGGCTTCAAGTGCCAGTAACAAAACCTGCAACAAAAAAATGTTCACACACAGTAGAAATTGCTTGGGATACTAGTACAGTTCTGTTTTGGAAAGTTAAACTTTACAAATATAAGGTGTATCTTTGATATATCCATTTTCAGTGACATGTCA
Source organism: Ostrea denselamellosa (assembly GCA_024699665.1). NCBI lineage: Eukaryota > Metazoa > Mollusca > Bivalvia > Ostreida > Ostreidae > Ostrea > Ostrea denselamellosa. The sequence goes on along the minus strand of JAMZEH010000005.1, from coordinate 19,974,947 downwards.
CCAGGATGTTCTGTAAATCACACCTTTTAGAAATTCATTGTTGTCATATAAAGTCACATGGTTGTCTTGGTATGAAAGTAAGGTTATTGTGAATGCCATAGTAATTATGTCTTGATAACATGTGCAGTAAGATAAAAACCAATGAAAGAAAAGCTAGTGAAATACAATAAAGGCTGATTTTTTTTCAAAGGATTGTACCTTCCTAGCATCTCTGAATGGATCTCCCTTCATGGAATTGGACAAATCTACTAGGAATATGACCTCTGGGCTTGGATCTATTGCTGCCTCAAACTCAGGGTAGAAAGCTAACATACAGGCCTAGAGATTTTGAAATAGAACAAAACTGTTTTCAGTACAAAAGCAAAAGCCAGGTAAAATTAGCATTATCCAACTGTAAGTTCTAATGGTATGATACTTTTAACAACTTTGTCTACAAGATCCCTTAAAACTTCCTGAAGGAAAAAAAATCTCAAAAATTTCTTATCATAATATTCGACTCTATTTCATCTATAGTTATGTGAAAATTACCTGTCCATCTTTTCCTGGGTGATTTTCTACCCACATCCGTGGAACATGGACCTCTGCTAATGTGATCAGAAGCTGAAACCCCTCTGTAAACTCTGATTTCCTTGGTATCTCCACCACAGCCTTGGTGGCAGTTTTCTATCAATTTGGAAAAAAACCCATAAAACAATTTGATTTGTTCACCCACAACATATGATTTACTAGTGGATTATATACTAAACAAATACATTAAATAACAAGGAATGATGCCCCCCCCCCCCCCCCCCCTACATGTATGTGGCAATACTTAAAAGGATCAGCTTTAAATTTGGAACATACATAGTGATAATGAAAAATATGGGTTATCTACTAGTCGGAAGCAAGCACAACATTAAGATCGATCTCTCAAGATACTGAGCAGAGTTTTTCAAAATATCAATCATTTGAGTCATGACCTTTGATCTTGTAATGTGAAAACCAATTGGGGTCATCTACTCTTTAGGGGTGCCAGTGTACAGAGTTTGATGTCTGTCATCAAAAGATTCACAAAATATTGAGTAGACAATATTTTCTCATGGTCATAGTAGTTTGACTCTTGACCTTATGATGTCAATAGTGGTCATCTATTCCTTAGGATGTATCAGTGCACCAAGTTTGATGTCTATCAAGCATATGGTTCTCATGATATTAAGCAGATAATATCTTACTATTTAGAGTTTGACCCTTGATCCTTTTTATCTTGTGACATCAAAATCAAAAGGAGACATCTACTTCTTAGGGGAAACCAGAGTACAAAATTTGATGTCTGTTAGGCAAAGGATTCTTAGGATATTAAGTGGTTAATATCTTCCTGTTTTTAAAGTAGATTGACTTTTGACCTTGTGACCTTAAATTAAAAATAGGGGTCATCTACTCATTAGGGAAAATCAGTACAAGTTTGATGTCTGTCAAGCATAGGATTCTTAAAATATGAGTGGACAACACTTGGAGTGACCAACAGGTGCAATAAATATGCCTCTCTTTCCAATGGGACATAAAAAATGTCTAGCACAGATAAATCATGATCTTACTTTGTATTTCAGACGGTGGGTGCTTGATGTCAGGGACCTAATCACAAAAGGCATTTCTATGGCAGCTTGTAATGATATCTGGCAACCTGCTGGGTCACTGATGTGTAAAACTGATGTCTCTGCCTAAAAGCAATTAAGAATTCATTGAAATAAAATATAATATGAGCCAGGGTCATCAAAAAGCTAAATTATCTATAAACGACTGCAACTGTTGACACTCAGTACCTGAGTTTGCTGAGCTAGTGCTGAATCTTTGACCCATGGTGCCACTGTTGCAGGAATTGTCAGGGCAATACTATCACCCTCCACCCCAAGTTCTGTGATGTATGTCACCTTTATAAGGACCTCTGATTTGGGGGGAAGATTCCCAACACTCACAGTAAATACATCCTAAAAATTAGAGAAATCCAGAAAATGTGTCCTAAATCTTGACTTGTTTGGAATAAGGTTTAAAAGTAATTGATATCTAATATGACATTAATATGAAATTTCTTGTATATTTTCAAAGAGAAAAGTTGCTATATTCAAATAAGCTGATTTCAGAGACACTGGAGCTGAACTTACAGGCTCCTCCTCATCCATTAAATATGCACCATGACCTTTACTAATGGCCTCTCTGTACTCTCGGTGAGCTGTTTTCTTTTCTTTGATTTCTCCTTAGGTTAAAAAAAAATAACATTTAATCAAAATGAACAGCAAGAAATTTTATAGAGTTTATTTCATTTTTGCCTTTCAGACACCAGAAACCATTTCAATAATCTTAAAATCCCAGAATATAGCTGTTTTATATGCTGCAGTGCAGCATGACATAAATGTACCTGCAGCATTTTGATGTATACATGAAATGTATGGTTGTTAAACACAAAACAAACAAAATAAAATGTATAAGTTTTGTAGGGTTGTAATTTTTGTTGATATTTAAATCCTCCATAAACACAAGAAAAGGAAAAACTATACACAAAAGGGAGAAGGTTCACCCTACAGACATGTATGAAATCCATGAAATCAAAATGAACAAGGTTTATTCTAAACAACAAAATTCAAACTTGTTGAAATACAGATTTCATAGCAATCTCCATTATCATCTAATTTAAACAGTATTTTATTATGATAAATCATGACAGGATTGAATGGCAGGCATTGCCTATATAAGACCTCTCAGTAAGCATGTCATCTGAATGCCAACCATAGATTCTGGACACCTGGAAAGTTTAAAATTGCTGCCTTGTTTGTATACAGTAAAACATGTTTGTAACGAACATGTTTATAATGGATTCACAATTACTGCAAAGTGATACTTATTCCCATAAGAGAGGAAAATAATGAAAATTTCATTGGATATAACAAAGTTTGTTTATAACAAACTGTTTTTCAATGGCCCTGGAGGTTCACTATAACCATGTTTCACTGTATTCATTGTAGCTTAACTATGAATACTAAATATATTTCCTACTTCTAGAATATGAAATGGAGCTGATGTACACAACTGTAAAAATGACCACATTTCTCCCATCATTGCCACATATACTCTACCCCTGCCTTACCTATGATATGTTTTCCATTTATAAATGCTTCAAATCCACAAACAGCTGCTGTCTCATCCAGTGGAAATACATACTTTGCTTCAATTGGTTCAGTCATGTTGTTTTTATAGGACTGCAGAACCACCACCTAAACAAAAACCACAGAGAGTGGTCCCATAATACTGATCTATTAAATTCATGGACACGGGAACTTTAGCATTTTATTCTTCAGTATACAGTTACTTGTACAATGCATTATTAGCAAGTGTGGAAATATCCTAAAACTAGATATCCTGAATATTAAGTTTTCACATAGCTCACCTTTGCCACCATATCTATGACCTTAGCTCGGATATGAACCCCTTGGAGAGGGATATTGGTTGACTTTTTACTACTGATCAGACCACCAGTCACTTTTGAGAGAGGGTTAGGAAGGTCCTTTAAGTCCTCAATATCTGCAATTTTTTGTAAATCTTGAAAGCAATATGAGACATGCATCACATATGTTCATGAAAAATATATTCATGACTGAAAAGAAATCTATTTCATTTCATCTCTCATATTTCATTTTACATGTTTCAAGAACACATGCTTTTGTTATGCCAAAATCTAACACATAGTTGCAAGCCACAGCAGAAACATATGTTTCAGCCCTGATGATGACACTAACATCACACTCCTTTTGTCTTCCATCTTCACTGACCAAGAGGAAAGAAGCATATCAGATACCAGTGGCTAGCGAAATTGATTGCCCAATATTTACATTCTCAGAATCTTGGGGTTTTTTTTACTTTACATTTCTTTATTTCTTTTGAAATTGACATTGCTTTCATCTGTGACAATGAATATGTTTGTTGTAAACTAGTTTGATCTAGTTTTTTAGTACCACTTGACCGTGTTTAATCATGACCAAATATGGAGCATCATCAAGGTCAAAGGGTGCATTGGCTGTTCTGTTTAATGTAATGAATGGATCAACAATATATTTTAGTTCTTAAATCTACTTTGTACTTTTCAAAATACATAAAAACTTAAATACAAACAATAAAATGTCTTTCTTTGTTGTTTTGTTGGGTGATGAAGGAAGCAATCACTGCAGAAAAAATTTGCATAACTTGCTCGTGCAACAGAAAAAGCATTTTGTTGTTAAAATGAATATCATAATACTCATCAATATCAAACTCCCTGGGTCTTGACAAACATATATTTAATTTCCATTGATATTTCCTTTCATACCATTACCGGTTGAAATGATAGCCATTTCCTCATGAATGTGAACAATACGCGTATATTCTGACAGAAATGAAAGTACAGCTGTAAAATGTAAATACAAATAATAAATTTCATTTGTACATGAGGGTATGAGCAGCAATGCTTCACACCAGCATACATTTCATTAAGTGCTAACGGAATTCATGAAGTACGCTGGTGTAAAGTGTAACAGTTCATGCCCTCATGTATTTTGAAATAAAATTTATTTCTTGAAAAAAAATGAACATACCAACTGAGCTTGATACAACTGCTACATCCTCCTTTTCTTCAGACATTGTCTGAATTGAATGTATGGGTGGATCACTAGGGAGTGTGAACATAACAATATATCTAACTCGCTGCTGGGATGTGTTGTATATCACAAACTCATCATCCTGTAATGAAATATTAAAGTTTTTCATTACTAATTTAACCCAATCAGTAATTACATAACTGGCAAAAACTGTTATATAGATGCATAATTTATTCTCTAAAATTGAGAGCATACTGGGAAATCTGTTTGATTGTCCTCTGTCATTTTCACACCATGACAGCTGTGGTAACCACTAGGTGGCGCTTTAAGCTCAGGCTGTACTGTTGTACAGTCATGACAATTTCCCAAGGCCACTTCACATACTATCAGCATCCTCATCCCTGTAACAGCACTGGGCACAGCATACTGAAGGCATGTACTAAAATTCATAAATCAAGTTATTGGTGTTATTTATCCTATTTACAATAACACAGTCAATTTAATCATATTGACAAAGACATCATCTTGCTGATATGGTTTTGTGTCATTTCAAGTATCTCAACATAAAATGGATATTTTCATGCATCCCCCCCCCCCCCCCCCCCCCCAGAAAACATCTAGAACTGTCTTGATATTACGACTTAGACTTTTTAAAGTTTACTTTAGACATTTTGTGATTGAAAACTATGTTTGTCCAATGCTGTACTTCATGTTTTCTGCAAGAAAAAATGTTTTAAACTTGAGTAAAATTTAGAAATTGCATCACTGTTGATATCACGTATTCCAAATGCCTGTAAATGTTATACAGACATATAAAACTGTATTGAATATGAACTCTTTGTGAAAGAAAACAAGAATTCTGTAAGTATTGCAAAGCAATATATGTCCTTTAATGGCCACAAGTCATGGTGTCTGTGTAATATTCTGTGTAAGAATAATCATATGTCAACAGTTTATGCAAAAGAATAACTATATAAGGAAAAGCCAAATTCCATATTTCAAGTTCGAATTCCATATTTTCTATGTAATTCAATGAACCAAAACAAAGTGTAACTTATGGCAAAGCAATGTTCTTAAATATCAAATGAGTATCTGCAAGCATGACAAAAAAATGCAGAAAACTATGACTTGCAGGACAGACAGAGTGCAAAACTAATGTCCTCTTCAGCTTTGCCAGTCGAGGACTAATACCATTAAGTCTTCCTTAAACTTCTGCATTTTATGGGGGCCCAGAAAGGTGGTTATTACATATTTAAAAAATGAATTTCAATTTTGAAATACATGAGGGTATGAGCTGTGACACATCATGTCAACCCTAACATGCTTCATGAGAAGTATGCTGGCATAAAGTGTTGCAGTTCATACCCTCATGTTAATAGGAAACTGTTTACATCTGCATCACGTTCATTACAATTTATAGAGATGTCAAAGGCAAACCCATTGGAAATGTAAATATAGTAGTCCTATCCAACATTACCTCAAAAAGTGAGTCAAATTTTTATTACAGCCGTTGCAGTAGCCTAGATGGTTAGGGCCTCACTTTGCAACCAGGAAGCCTATTTTTTATCCTGGCACCTAAAACCTAAGATATATAACATAAATAGTGACTGATCCTTTCCCAAGTGCCTGGCATTAGAAGTGAAAGTCACAGGTTTTTCAGACATCATCTTAAAATCGCAGTTCTCATGTCACAGTATGTGTTGGCACAGTAAAGAACCCTTACTTTTGTGTCTGTCAGTAATATGCATAGATTAAAATTTGTGGCATGTCACCTACAGCTGGTGACCTCTTTACATGAGTGAAAAATTATCAAATGGAACATAAAACAATAAGCAAGGTAAGTCAAACGAAAAAACTAAACATGTAGAGTAGATGATCTATAGATCATAATCAGAACAATATTTTCTTTACTCAAATGAGTTGGAGAAGTAGATGCCACATCCCAATTTTCCACCATCTATTCTGGTGACTCCATGTTCCTCCACCACCTCCTGGGGTAACAGCATTCCTCTACAGATACAAATAAACATAACGTGTGGGTATTTTCTCACAATATACACATGTACAATTATATTCAGTAAGTATCTTCCTTCTTTTATTCATCACTTGAGTTTTTTTTTTTACCAGGGGTTCTATAATTCATAAATTAACACACAAAATAAAATAAAATATGTTAAAGTAAAACACAGAGTTCAGGACTTTCAGTGGAAAAGTTTGCATGATACATACATTATATAATATTTTGCAGTAATTAAGTGTGGAAGGCTTTAGGACATGTGGATGCAGACCTTGATAGAATACCAAGCAGATTTTGTGGCCCTGAGGCATGCATCAAAAGATGAGAATTCCCCAAAGATTCAGAAGTACTCTGGTACAAAATGTCTTCTACAGTTCGACCAACTTCAAAAACATTGTGGATCATGATGCTATGAAATGAAGAAAAGCAATATCGGACATAATGTTAACCATCAAATATAAATAAATTATTAAACTTTTCAATATTTACCAAAGAATACAAAATGTACCGATGCAAAATAGTTTATAACCTGTGTTCCCTATCATTGAAAATGCTTTGAATGAGTTGAAATTTAGCAGCTGGTTCATTCAGTTTTCTCATGCGACATCTTAGTGCCCTGTACTTGGCAACTGTACTGGCCTTGGGAGAAAAGTCTGTGGCTTCACTTACAGCCAGTACGTCATAAATCAGCTGGAAAAGATATAGTTATATGTAAATACAAAACAGGAAAATTAGCAATGCGACTACACTGTTACATGTAAATACACAACAAGAACTCTTACAATGTCACTACACTGTTACATGTAAATACACAACAAAAACTCTTACAATGTCACTACACTGTTACATGTAAATATATAACATGAACTCTTACAACGTCACTACACTATTACATGTAAATACACAACATGAACTCTTACAATGTCATTACACTGTTACATGTAAATACACATGAACTCTTACAATGTCACTACACTGTTACATGTAAATACACAACATGAACTCTTACAATGTCATTACACTGTTACATGTAAATACACAACATGAACTCTTACAATGTCACTACACTGTTACATGTAAATATACAATAAGAACTCTTACAATGACACTACACTGTTACATGTAAATACACAACATGAACTCTTACAATGTCACTACACTGTTACATGTAAATACACAACATGAACTCTTACAATGTCACTACACTGTTACATGTAAATACACAACATGAACTTTTACAATGTCACTACAGTGTTACATGTAAATACACAACATGAACTCTTACAATGTCACTACACTGTTACATGTAAATACACAACATGAACTCTTACAATGTCACTACACTGTTACATGTAAATATACAACAAGTACTCTTACAATGTCACTACACTGTTACATGTAAATACACAACATGAACTCTTACAATGACACTACACTGTTACATGTAAATACACAACATGAACTCTTACAATGTCACTACACTGTTACATGTAAATACACAACATGAACTCTTACAATGTCACTACACTATTACATGTAAATATACAACAAGTACTCTTACAATGACACTACACTGTTACATGTAAATACACAACATGAACTCTTACAATGACACTACACTGTTACATGTAAATACACAACAAGTACTCTTACAACGTCACTACACTATTACATGTAAATACACAACATGAACTCTTACAATGTCACTACACTGTTACATGTAAATACACAGGAACTCTTACAATGTACCTACACATTTCTGCTCATCAATAAATGTCATTCTGTCTGGATTTTGAGTTACAGTAATATTTCACAAATGATCTGTACATTTCACAGAGAAATGTTGATGAATACATGAAAAGAAACTTCCATGAATGATCTGTATTGTACAATGAAACATAGCAGGGAAATTGAAGACTTCATGGGGGTCTTTGTTTGACAGATGTAATAGTTCTGAAGAAGATCCTCCTTCATAAAAGAGACCCCCCTTCCTACCACATCTCCAAATACACACAACACAAAAAAAAACCACACACACAACTGAAAAAAACCAAAAACGATACCTGACAGAGATCTAGTTTTTCTGAAATCATCTTTGGAGTCATATCATCTGTTATGTACTGTTGTTTGTGAGGAAGAGCCTCCTGGTAAAATTCCTCCACTAACTCAGCCAAGCATTCATCTGATTTATTCTTCTGTACTATTTTCTTTATCTGTTTCAGAATGGCCATGGCATCATCCACCTGTACAAACACATTCTGGTTGTTTACGACTTCTTCAAAAATACACAGTAATTTAACATCAAAGATGTGCATGACCTATAGAATATGACTGTCCATGTCTCATATACTACAAATAATTCATGTAAATATGGGAATTTATGCACAGAGGTAATTTGTTTTTTCAAACAACTTTTGTGTAAATATCACTCAATGGAACAGCTGTTTTGCTTGAGTGTTATGCTTCTTAGTAAAATAATTTGACATCTATGAGTAAACTTACATGCTTAAATTTCCTTTCTTTTCTTTTTTTTTTTAACAGAAATGCAATTCTGCATTGTGACTGAACAATACATTTCTCTTCTACCTCTTTACACAAACTGTACAATTTAATATGTCTACCTTATCCACTTTTGTATGCTGCATTGAAACAGTCAACATTTTCTCAGCTTCTTGTGTTGCCTCCTTCCAGATCATCTCAACAAACTCTCCCACATCTTTGTCAAGGTCATTGTACATAGAACAAATATCATCCAATATCTGAAGTAACAGTATTCTTCTTTCAAATGTCACAAAAATAACTGCAATAAAAATTTTTTTTCTGCATCGCTAAAATCCTAATAATGGCTAGAAATGGTGTAAAATCATTTTAATAACAATTTTCATAAATACAATCAGTCTGTTAAAGAGAATTAAATTATATCTTACCACTAGTTAAAACTACATTTCTAAAATTTAGTTGAATTTTTTGTTATAATTTATCACAGGTCTTTCCTTTGTAAATAAAATGTTTTATTATCACATACCAGTTTCAGTTTGTGTGATCCTATTTGGCTGGAGATGAAATTTGGTGTATGCCATGGTTCCATATTCACTATGGCTGAAGTGTACCTCTTGTATAATTGTTCAAAGCACACAAGCACCTCATCTGCAGTGTCTAGATACCACACTACTGGTACCTCAGTTCCCATAATGTGCTACAAATGATTTTCACAAAAAAGGATTTTGTTCAAAAGTGTCATAATTACAATTACTTCAAACAAATAAATAAATTCATTAATTTACATTCAATGACCAAAAATCTTTATACTGCCAACAATACTTAAATCATTTCAAATTCAAGTCCATGGTATTTAATAAATAAATTTCATTTTGAAAATACAAGGTATGAACTGCAACACTTCACACTGTTAGCACTTCATGAAAAGTATGCCATCTTGAAGCATTGTATTTTCAAAAATGAAATTTATTATTTATATTTACATTCTTTCGTTTCTGTCAGAATTCCCAGACATGCTATATTCATCAAGATTCATATGTGCAACTGCAGTGCATTCATGAGGAAATGGCTATTATTACAATTTGTAAAGAACCTTGGAAATTTAAATTTAAACTAATGCAGATGCAGAGAAAACTGCCTAATTCAACACCTGTGCAATCTCTTTTACTGGGTATTCAGACCCTTATTTTCATTCTAAATTTCATATTTTATTCTTTTTTTACACTGTTTATTCCAGCACATGTGTATTCTCAAAAGCTACATGTCTTCCAGTCCATGTTGAATTCGGCAGGTTTCATTGTACAATGTTCTAATTTGTATGTAAATGGGTGGATGTTTGGGTGGGGTACTTGGAAAATTTATCAGCCTCATGGGATCTAATTAGGCTATAACATATGGGTGGCTTTACCTCTCCTTCAATCTGACCTTTCTGATGATAAAGCCTGAACTTGTCACAAGATGTCAGTGCATGAATCTCAATAACACGAACCATTTTCGAAGACTGCAAAATAAATGCTCATGTACAGACATTCGAAACTAAGTGTGGATTTTTTCAAACAAAAAATAACATAATCACTTCCAGCCATTCCCAACAATGTCACAGTTAACAACATTTGTGTTTATTGACAGCATACTAGACATAGATAACTGTTACAAAGTTATAGTGAGTCACAAACTAAGACAACTATACAGATAACTGAAAGCTTCCACGATTAACTATATGGTACAATGTATGTTAATATTGTTTCGATAAAACATTACATACCTTCAGAAGAACCCATTTTGCCACTGCATAATTATCATCATTGGGAAAAGGGGCCTCTGGATCATCTAGAGACCAGGACTTTATGGCATTTAAATTCACAGTCTTGTGTTGTTTGACATTAAGATATGTTCTCGCCCTCTGCTGTTTGGCTGTAAATTATATTGTTACAACAAATCCTCATCCATATCTATTTCTAAGTTTATTCAATGGCGTTATGTATCTTCAAATTAATGGAATAAAAGTGGAAGTTCAAAAAAGTGAAAGTTCAAAAAAGTGAAAGTTCAAACTAGATGTGGTTGTGAAACATTACACCCATGTCCATGTTCAAATGACCTTGATCTCAAAAAATGACATTCATTAGTCTCATAACTTTGACCTCAACCTTTAAAGTCATCATGTATTTTAAAGCTTTTGTCTTAAATTAAATATGTATATGATAATGGTTCAGATGCACACAAAGAGACAAACAGGCTAAAAGCAATAACTCCCCCTCCCAATCTTCAATCTTGAACACATCAGTTACAATGAAATATGAGACACATGAATAGCTTTATGGGTATTATGATCAAGATAAAAAAAAGAGCATCCATAAATCAACATTCACAACATAAATATACAGGAAAAGAAATTTCATGCTACTAAAAAAAAATCCAACAATTAAGCTTGTTAAATGAATAATAAAAGTCATCAAAATCACAAATAGCTTTACATATTCGTCCTTTTCTGAAATTCTTCCCAGTAACTGGTTCTCCCACTTCGTATTTTGTTGTCTGCAAAATGTGTTGCTTTTCTATGCTGTCTAAAATGAATTCACATCGCAAAACAGGCACATTATATCGAACTGCTTGCCTCTGTTTGTATGATGTTTTCTCCAACATATCTCCAAATAACACCACATAGTCAGTCTGATGGAAAGAAAAAACACTGTACAGAATCAACACAACTGACAAATACTGAGCTTTAGATAGTATTTTACATCAGTGAATATAATACCTGCCCTATTCAACAACCCACTGTTCCTATAAACTTACCTTGCGGGTAAAAACATACGACACTGTACCCCCATGGTCTGTCACTTTTCTCCTCCAGCTCTGCTTTTCCTTCAATTTTGTCAAATTATCAAACTCCAACACAAAGGTGCAGTTCTGGAAAATGTTTGTGCCAGAAATGTCCATCATCCTGAAACTAATTAAAACATTTCTGATATCAACTATAAATTATATGTGAAGTCCAACAAAATGTAGCGATGGAAAAAAGAAACAATTATTTATACAGTAGGTAAGATACATTTTGAGAGTACATTTAAGAAGTGTCTTTCCAGTTTACCTCAAATCTCTTCACACCAGCATATTGAATGGAGTGTGTTAGTTAAACATTTCTTATATTAATATTTTAATCATTTTAATGATAAACCTGTGTTGTACTCTCAAACGCTGCAAATAAAAATTTCATTATATCGGTGTCCAAACACAAAACAATAAGAAAATGCAAGTCATATGAAAGTATTTTTATATTCTCACCAAGTTTGTTTTGACTTAAGAATGAATTTACATGCACCCTGTTTTTCACCATTACATTCTTACTAACTGAAACTTAAGGATAATATATATCTATCCATGTGTATTCACGCACAGTGATTAGTCTATTTCAAAAGTTGAGAGTTCATGAGAAATTAACCTTCAGTTTTAGTTAGTTGTAATGTTATGAGAGAAACAGGGTGAATGAATAAGTCACAACAAGGACAAAGTAATGATTCCTATCAACTGTAGCCTGGAGAATGTATTCATTATGCCAGGTCAACACTTGTACAAATAGTGTGGAAAAATGGGTTTACCTAGTTTTATCTTCCTCTTCAAAATAAAGCATATAGAATATTACTGAATGTCAGAAATTAATACTTCGATTAATTGATCATCTTTAAGGCCTTCTTATATAATAACTTATCACAATAAAGCTACTAATTTACTAAACCTTATATAGAGCCTTCAAAACCAACAGACATCCTAATGTCGATCATGTTTATTTTTATTTACATATTAAGTTTACGCTTTACCATCCGAACCCGATCAAAATAACAAAAACCTTACTACGACCCCGATCTCTCTCTCTCTCTCTCTCTCTCTCTCTCTCTCTCTCTCTCTCTCTCTCTCTCTCTCTCTCAATATTTTACATCAACGCTTTAAATCAGAATTAAACCACATATTCAACCTAACCTCTTAAATCAAATGCGGAAGGTTTGAACCACAGGTGGTTGGGTTCAGGACCCCTCACTATTCCGAAAAACCTGCATGAGTTTATTTATTTATTTTTGTTGAAAATCTCTCTAACATGCCATCAATATCTTGCATACTCCAAAAGTCCAAAATAACTCAAAATACGCCCTTTAAAAAAATATGCTCACTGGATATTGTGACATAACGTTACGTCTTACGCACTCGAACTCACGACCTCGCGATTACGAAGCGAACGCTCTTTTTTCTCTCTCTTTTTCGAAGCGAACGCTCTAACCACTGAGCTACCGCGACCGGTCCAGTCAATGAGAGCAATAATTGATTTGATGCGCGCTTCAATTCATTTAATGCTCTCATCAAATGAATTGATGAGAGCATCAATTGGTGGAAATATTGTTATGCAAAAATCAATTTAGATCTCGGTCAAAATAATATGATGATCTCTTTTATTCAGTTGAAGACATCTTTAATTAATTTACGATGCTTTTGTATAAGGAATTAATGCGCACATCAATTCATTCTTTTAAAGAGAGCAACAGTTCAGTAAAAAAAAGATCGTGAATTCAATTGTGGATATGTTGAAGGTATCTCTAATTATATAGTTGCTCTGTCTAAAATAATTATAGCGCGCTTCAATAGTATCATTAATTCAATATTGAAGAGAGCAATAATTCAGTTGATGAGCATTAATTCAAATGAAGAGAGCAATGATTCATTTATTGCGCGCATTAATTGAATCGATGCTCGCATTGATTGAATTATTGCTCTCTTCAATTGAACTGTAGCGCGCATCAATTCAATTGTTGATATCATCAATTCATTTGAAGAAAGCAACAATTCAATTATAGCACGCAGCAATTCAGAATGATTAATGTTATCATCAATTCAATTCATGCGCGCAATAATTCAGAATTGAAGATTTCATTCATTATTTGAAGACAATTGAATTGTTGCGCGCATCAAATGAATTGATGATATTTTCAAATAATTAAAACTCTCTTCAATTATTTGAGTTTATGTTAATTTGGCGCTCCATATCGCTCTGATGACCAACATCGGGATGATCTCAGACCAATTCTTATCATTCTGGAGAAATGAAAGTTTTGAAACTGAAATTTGAATAAGTAGATATATACAGATAAATAGTGTAGAACAACTTCCTGGAATCCAGTTGAAAGACAGCTCAAAACTCTACTCACAGTTGGAGTCGATATTCAATAGGGTCAATTTTCAACGTGTTGAAGACATCAGAGATTAGGGGGGGGGGGGATTCCATGCTGTTGAAAAATGACCTCGGGTATTTTCAACGGAGAAAAAGCACATTGACAGGTTCGATTTGTTTGACAAAAATATGCATGTTTTGTGCAAAAATAGTGAAACAGTTGCTATTCTCAGCCTGATTGTAATATATGAAGACACCGTATAGCATTGAATTTTTAGTATTTCAATATAAAATGACTATTTTGTTTGACACAATTTCTCTTCAGGGAACATCGATCACAGGCATGGACAACATGAAACATGCCATAGATTCTGGAATTGAAGGAATTACTTCGTTTGTCCAGCACTGAACTTTATGTTTTTCTGAAAGAAAAATCTTCCGAAAAATCAGCTTTTAAGGAGTTACTCTACATCGTCATAATGGCTGACTTCCTTTAAATTCATGAGTGAAAATATAAATCTCACCTATTTGTCTATTCATTTCAGAGTCCAGTGCCTAGCTAAGTAGCACAGTAGGCTAGCACGTCGACTGCTGAACTATACATCACAGGTTGGAGGCCAGAAGGGGATCTCTCTCTCTCTCTCTCTCTATTACTTTTTACTAAAACTACAATTTTTTGGGACTAGATAAAGTAAATTTGAAAGTTTTTCAATTTCAAAATATTGTTGTACATATCCTCAACCCCATTTTTCGTCCATATAAAATTTCTCGGGTGTATAGCATTCTTCCTTAATAAACATTCAATCTGGTTGAAATCTGCTTCTTTTTATGTCAATTATTGTTCCAAAGGCTCAAGTGAGTGTTTTTTATCAGTTGTCGTCGTTTTCAAATTTCCCTCCTCTTCAAGTTTGTTCAAACCATGTCCCCAGGGAGTAGAATATGGCCACAATAGAAGGTCAGAATTTTATATGAGGATATATATATATATATATGTGTGTGTGTGTGTGTGTGTGTGTGTGTGTGTGAAAATCTTGAAAGAAATTCTTCTCAATAACAGCAAGGCCATGATTACTCACATTAACATGCAAGCATCCTCAGGTGCATGTAGTTCAAGATGAAGTCTATTTAAATTGTGGCCCCCGGGGTAGGATGGGGCCAAAATGAGAGGTGAAAGTTTGATATGGAAATATATAGAGAAATATCTTTTAAAATCTTCTAAAGAACAGTCGAGATACGATTAAGGTCATATTGGTATGCAAGTGTAACAGGCGGGGTGTTCCTCCCATGGGAACGCCTGTAGGGTTCAGGTCGACGAGATAAGACGGACACGGTGATGGATCTTTACAGAGTATTTTATAAATGAGGAATAAATATGAAAATAGCCCTGAAATACAATAAATAACAATATAATACAGGTTTAACAACCAGTGCTTGCAATGATACATTATATTTAGGCATAGTGATTTGCACATGTACATCAAGATTCGGTTAAGCATTTAAGGGAGATAACTCCGATAGAAAAACAAAAATAGTGCTTCTCCCGTAGATAGCTATAAAAGCGTTTAAATACGATTAAAGAACAATATAGCCTAACATACCCTTCTATGGGAAGAAGCTTCCCTCAGAAATAACTCTATATATCAGCTAGGCAATCTATGACTCTATAATCGAATAAAGCTACATGAATATAAATTAGTATTAAATTGCTCATTTAGAACAAAGTCATAAAATACCTTTGATATAATAAAATCTATGTAAACTGATTTATCTATCATTTACAATATACATGTACAAATAGTTGTACTGATTTCAGAACTAATATAATGAAAAGATCTGTCTCATTCATTCTCTCTTTCAATCATTTAGTAAAAGTGCCAATAGGTAAGTTATACTGCAAATTTCTATAAGATAGACTTTTAATTTACCATTAGCAATAGGAATTTGTATAAATGAGTTACTTACCAGAAATCAAGGGTTTTCAGTCAGTAAGTCTGTAATTTGTCTATAAAAATCTGAGCAGCAAAATTGTATACTGTCAAGTCTCTGACTAGCTTCTGAATGCCTAACAAGAGTTCACAAGTGTCGGTAAAAATCTTGCCAAAATCAAGAACCATCCAACTGCCGCTTGATAAACTCTGACGAATAAAAGTGACCACACTCAGACCCATGACCAATGCCCCCCCCCCCCCCCCCCCCCTCCCCCAGCTATATTACTTTGTGTAGTGTACCTGTGTAGTGTTGCAATGTAAATAAAGGGGTGGATCCAAGATCTAAATGTGTAGGAATAAAAACAAGTGACTGTATACTACTATATATATAGGATAAAACCTAGCACTATTACACAAGCATCTTCAGGTAGTAAAATTCAAGTTTGTTCAATCTAGGGGCCTTGGTGATAGGGTAGTACCACAATTGGACATCAAAGCTTTTGTATGAGAATATATAGGACATTAAAACAAATTCTTTTCAAGATCGATAGAGCCACAGTAAATCATATGAAAATGCAAATGTCCCTAAATTATGTGGTTTCATTTTTATGCCCCAATAATCAAAGTCAAGGGGTATGTTGTTTTTGTCCTGTCTGTCTGTACAAAACAGTAACCTTGCTCATAATTTTTGATTGGTGAGTGATAGAGCTGTCATTTATTTCACATGTGCGCATTCCATGAGGCAAAACCTTTCTTTTGGTATTGAAAATTTTAAACTTGTGACCTTGATGTTCGACCAACTTATAAGACAACCTAACTTATGTAATATCACATAAACTATTCAAGGTAGGGCTTTCATATCTAATAAAGAGATACCTTATGGGAAATCCTTACATTCTTACAATTTGTGTGATCTTGTGATTTTAACCTTAAAGTTTGACCAAACTTGCTCAAACCTTTTGAACGGTGATTGATAGGGCTTTCATATTTCATAGTGTAGTTCTTGTGACCTTTTTTGGTACTAAAGTTAATTTGTAACCATGTGATTTTGACCTTGGAGTTTGATTATTTTAAGAAAACCTATCCTAGGCAATATTTCTTGAATTAATTGGGGTAAGGCTTTCATATTTTGTATATATTGATTCCTTAAGGCAAAGAATTTCAACGTTTTATGACCTTTGCCTATTTTAAAGAAACTTTAGCCTCAGCAATATCTCCTGAACTATTTAAGGAAGGGCTTCATATTTTGTATATAGAATCCTTATGGCAAGAAATTTCATTTGCTGCCAAAACGTTTGACCTAGTGAGCCAAATTTCAAAACATTAACCAAAACTTTACTTTCTTCCCAAGTTTTGAATGGCGAGTGATATATCTTTCATTTATAATGTACACATTCCTTCTGACAAGACCTTTCTTTTGATAACTTTTTTTTCTTGCAGATTTAAGTAATTTAACCCAGGCAAAATTTCTTCTGTTTCACTGTTTAAGATAAGGTTTTCAAATTTTGTATACTTATTCCTTATGGCAAGACCTCACTGTTTAAGGTAGCTCTGCCCTCATGTGACTTAGCAATATTAATGGTCAAAAGTGGGAGAAGAGTAATAATTTCCACTCAGTATAGTTTAATTTAATAAATAACCAAAGAAAATGTATATGTTGCCAACTTTGATTAAGATGTCAGACATGCAAAAACAAATTTATATGCAAGATAAGAAAACAACACATTTTATAAAAATATATAAATACTTGCTAACATGACAATTTTTTAATGTCAACAGTTTAGAAAAAAAATGCTAATTATAAATATGTTTAAATTATTTGTATATATTAGGGAAATCATCGTATATGTACACACACTGTAAAGGAAAAACCAGTATAGGGGTCATTACCCTTGACAACATTTTTTAAATAATAAATAATTGAATATCTGTAGGAAATATAAACTTTTTCATTTTCTATAGTTTACCAAATTTTTCCTTTTATCCACGAGTAAAATTTCTCTGAAAGATATATTTCTATCATGTGCTTAATACAGATATTTGCAAAACCTATGACATCACACAAGGATCGATCTACCTTAAGGTAAGGTTTTAATATTTTATATACTAATTTCATATGACAAGACCTTTCATCTTATACCATGATTTTTTTTTTACATGCATCATATTGCCTCAGGACCCTTTAGGACTAGTGTGGGCCAAACTATGGTGCCAATCTTTTTTTATGTAAAGACTGGGGAAAAAAATTAAGGCAACTCAGGTAGTAATAATATATATACACACATATATTTATATATATATATATAACAATATATATATATATATGTATATGTGTGTGTTAAGCTGATTTTCCTTGGATAAATTAAAATTTATTTATTTCAAGTTTTTTTTTTTTTAATAAAAAAAGTATGCAAGAAAAGCTGTTATCAAACATAGTCCTTTGGATTCCTAACAAGTTTATATTAGTAGTTATGGTATATTGCTGATGTGACCAAGGATTCACCAAGTTGTCAAATATCACATTTTTATTTCATACACACATCAAATACTGCTGCTCTACTTTCCAGAATTGGATAGGAGATCTAATTAACCTGGATTTTCCCTCATCAAAATATGTGTTAAATAATTATTACTTTGATGACAACTTGGCAAGGATCACAAGTATCTTGAACCCCAAATCCCATATAGAATTACAACTCCTTCTCCAAAACAATCATTTTATTAATCAATGCACTTCTGTCAAATGGAACAAAATTTTCAATAGAAAAAAATATACGAGACACATGAACATTACATGACCAGCAATATTCAATACATGTATTGCACTTGCACCCTGTGGTACTTGGTTTACAAGTCCAACACTAATCCATTAACCTAAAGGGTTAACCCAATACCCTATACAAGAAATAATGCTGTATACACTACTCTTACATTCTTACATTTATACTACATGTACTGTTCTTAGGTATGAGCAAAGCTTGTGTCATGAAGTGATGTGACAAGCTTGCTCCAATTATAACACACATGATTTGCTCTTTATCAGCTGAAAAATAATGAGTATAAACTGTAATGCTTCCAGAAAAATGTCACTGTCACTGTGGTGTACTTCATGGACAAATTAATCTCATAGATAAAGCAAATAAATGGTTTGGAAAGTACCACAAATGTTATTATAATTCCAGACAAGCTTCCTCATGTTTTCATATGTTTTGTTGTGTATAATTGCTTGGTTTGAAAACAAATTGCAGCTAATATAAATCACAATGTTCTGTTTACATCGACTGTGTTATATTTCATGTGTTACATAAATGCCTAATGCTTTGTTACAGGATGTTATGGGTCGTTGCTTGTCTCAACAGTCACACCATACACTGAATTTTAAATTATGAAGAGTCATACAAAATCTGAACACTTAAAGAACACGTATCACAACATACAATGTCAAACTTAATTTGAATATCAGTTTCTGATAAAACATATAAACCGCCACATCTGCAAGGATAAATAAAAGTAACATCATCAGTTTCTGAAAGTTCGCACTTTTCGAAATCATCAATTTCAATGTCATCCTGAATTGGCCAATCTTGTGACACGCATCTCTGTTTCCACTTTATGTCATACTGCTTCCTTAAATCTGGATTACCTAAAATTTTCCATGCAAAATTTATCTTTGCAAATTCATCATGCGCCTTGGGCTTCACATCAGACACTTTCCCTTCACTTTGTGATAAAATTTTGTCTGGATGAACCCGTAAAGCAATTTTCTGATAACTTTTCTTTAACTCTTCGTAAGTAGCTGTTTCATCACAGTCCAGTAAACTATACAGGTCCTCCATTCGTCACCCTTTGCTAATTTGCAAATCAATCACGTCTCCATACTTTCATTTTTGACTACTAATTCAATTGTACTAAAATTGTTCGGTCAACCAATCATTGCGATATCATACATGCTGTATTAAAGGAAATTTGATAATTGCAAACTTTTTTATGATAGACGGTTACGCAAGTTGTTCATGTCAAAGTAATAATCCATACGGTTTGTATAAATATAATTGATTTCATACGAATGTTTATTAGAACGACTTAATACAGGTCATTGCCTTCGGACGCGAAGATGTCGAAGATTGTTGCCGAAATCAAAGATGTTTTAAGTTTGCATTTGGTGACCAACATTCTTCTTTCTGTAACATATTACCTTTTAAAGGTTAATCGTCCAGTATGTGAATATCTTTTTGATGATTGTTTTCTGGAACTGGTAAGAAATATAACGTTTTCAATCCAATGCCTTAGGGCAATTTTTAATGACGACGTGCTTGTATTAAGACGAATTCGTGGCGTCATGTATACAAATCTTTAAGTACTGTGTGCCTTTTTATCTTTAATATATCAATTATATTACTGTATATATTTCTCATTATAGGTAGGGTTTTTTTTTTTTATTATTTATTAGAAGAGAACAACTATGATACAAGGAACCCCCAAGGTCAAATTTTTTTAATATACATGTATTCATCAGTTGCGCAACTTACTGGTATTGTTTGTAATGAAATTGAAGGCATTGCATTATCATTTCGATAGTTTGTAAGTTTATCGAGTGTATTCAGCCTTCAAAATATATAGAATCTTACTGATGCATCACCTCTATGAAATGTTTTTAAGATGGAGTTATGCATTGTTACTGTTAAAACAAAATGTATACAGCCATGTTTCCTACCAGAATACCTCAGTGGATAAAGCAGTCTATGGTGTTTTTTATTTAGTTCAAAAGCTGCTTTAGAAGGAATTGCACATTGTTAAATTTTTAAAAGAAGATACTCCATTGATGCAAAAATAAAATTAGAATAACAATTTATAGAGATGCATGATATTGCTGGTATACCAGTATTTTTCTGGTGCTGGTGTGTACTGCGGTACACAAGGCCAAATACAGGTATATTCAAGTCCGTTAACTCTTAACAAAAATATATATGTGAAATAAAGCAATCTATATTTGTGTATGTGAAATTAAAGAAACAAAAATCAACATATTTGTATTCATGGCTCACTTAATTTATTTACATCTTCGATTCGTCATGGTAAGTCAAGTAACTGGACAATGTGTAAAGTGTATGATGTATAAAAATTTAATCAAAATAAAAAATATGGTTTATACGGGTCAAGCATTTCCTCCAATTAGGCAAAACCAGAATAGATATAGATGTCATAGTCGTTTCTAGTCATAATACATAGACACTACTTCAGTCTTTAATTGATTTTCCATTGTATACATCCATCATAAAGTGTTTGTCAGTACTTTGTGGTTCATATGAAAATGGTACTAAAGGCTAGAATAATAAAATTTGATGTACAAAGGATCAAAGGTTGTGTTATGGTATTGTACAGTTTTTCTGTTTGTCCGTATTTTGTCTGTCTGTTCATCCATCAGCACTTTTGTGGGAAGGATGAAGAGTGTAGAAGTAATGCCAAGATAATAAAACCTGGTACACATGTTTTTCTCCATTGTGAGAGGACTATGCCTGCTTTTTTTCCCAAGATCAAAAGTCAAGATTATACTATCATGGGTAATTGTGAAGAACAAACAGTAGTACTAAGATTAGGATCATCAAATTTGGTGTACATGTTCCCCATGATATTTTATTAATCCTCAAATATTACAGAAAGTGTCAGGCCATATTTTTGTTATCCTAAGTACAGGCTAGTACATCATACCTAGTGCTCAGTTGGACTCCTTCCGATTAACAAGCATGAGAACCTATTGTCTAATTACTTGGTAAAGATGAATTGATTCAAGTATCACCATTTTACCAATGCCTAGAGGTGTGTGCTTGGGAGTGGGATCATCCTAATTTTAGGGTCAAAGATCAAGTGAACTGGACACTTAAATAGCAAAACCATTTTTGGACTCTCTGTTGTTTCTCATCACATCAAGAATTGTGAGATGAGGATGATTCCTCTTGATTCTGAGGTCAAAAGTCATATTAGGACAGTTGTAGTTTGTTTAAGACCCCTTTGCTGTGGATATTAAAGTTGTTTGTTTAACCCATAGTTTATGCCACTCAATTTTCCAATGACTGAAAGTAACAATATTGACAGTTATTTTTAGATTGTCTTTCCGGGCTAAAAATATGACTGATGGAATACATCAAGTAGCTTGATGAATGACAGTAGTGTATTACTAAATTTATAATTGATTAGTTCAATTATTTTTTTAAAAGTCAGTTTAAATCCTGAATTAATTGTAAAATGTATTACAGTAGCTTTTCTAGTCATCAATCCATATATTTCATGGTCACATTTGAGGTTGAGACTAACACACAGTACACGTACCAGTAAATGCAAACATTTTGTTTTCATTGTAGAGTTACTAGACCTTGAAAAGTAATAATTACAAAGAAGGAATGTTCATTGTGTTATGTGATTTGTTTATTTTGAATATTGATTAATCAGTAATCATTATACATGATTACCAAAATCAGTGTAATTTGAATATGATTGAATTGGCATGCACAATTTAAGAACTGTTGGATTCATAAATACCTTTTATAGATAAAAAAAAAGCCCCTTGAGTTCAGGACTCATTAAATAAGGATTCCAAGTGTAAAGATTCAATAGCATTTATGCAAATAAATTTGGTATTTAAAATACAACCATTGAAAATAGTATGCATTTAACAAACTATCAATTTGATAATTTCAGAAAGAATGGGAATGGCTAACATTTCTAGGCTGTATTATAGTGATAAAAGGTCGTAGAAAAGGTATGATGTTAAAATGACCAAAGTTCCCACATTTTTCGTAATATTCATGAATTTTTTTATTTTCCTGTGAAGTGACACAATAGGATTTGTAATTCAATTACATTTATGAATTTTCCAGCTGCATTCTTGGATTATGTGGATACAGCATGCATGTTTGCGAAATTTTTGAATGGATTTATGTTGTTTCGAACAAGTCCTATCTATGGCCTGGTGTATTTTCTGGCTGTTCTGTGTAAGTATAATGTACAATATTCAAGATATCTACATCAATTATATGTAATGGAAGTTGTAAAGGTAAGAAAATGGATATGAATAAAGATAAACAGACATACTCTATTTAGAGAATATGTGAATTTGATCATACTGGTAAAGTCAGCAGTTTTATTTTACAGTGCACACTATTGTACTACCTAAACCAGTATACCAAGGACCAGAAAATGTTACATATTTCAGAGGACCTCACTTACAGGTAAGAAATTCTCCTCCCATTCATTAGTCTTTTGAATTTTCAAATCCAATCTGTTAAAAATTCAAACCTATTATAGTATTTAAAATCATTCAAAGTAGCTTGTGACAAGAATTTAATCAATTTTATTCAAGTAGACCTCAAATGAAACGTTAAGTAATATTTTATAGCAGTCATGTCTCCAGTGAACAATGATGTTCAAAAGTCAAAGTCTGTATCTAATAAACATTTTATACTTATCTGCAGCATGTAAGTTTATAATATATATCTTTTTTTTTTCCCTTCATTTTTTGTTTTTCTTAGGAGGAATTAGAAAGGGACAAAAGGATAACTTGGATTGTGGCATTTTATGCTGCATGGTCACCACAGAGTGTTAATTTTGCTCCAGTTTTCTCTGAAATTTCATCTCAGTATGTATATGTGTACACATATCTCTGAATTTCATCTACATGAATACAACACTGTACTATGAAACCAACATTTCTCTGAAATTTTGTCCTTTTGTATACATTTTATTATGCAAGTATTCTTTGAAGAGCTACTGTATACAGTTTTATCTTCACTACAGTTTAAATTCTATTATTTGCACTGTATACTCTAAACCACAAAATTGAAACTGCATAAGGATAGTCTAATAATGGATATAGAATTGTTAAGCTGACATTGAGGGACAAAAAATGTGTGAAAATAACGGTAATAACCAGGAGTGAATTAAAGCTGTATGCAGTATTTCTTTCTTTGCTAAGGCTTCATGACTGACATTGTTTGTCAATCTAAAATATCGTTTTAACTTCCCAGTCTAATATTTGTGCTCCTCTATTTACAGATATCGTCTAGACAACTTACAGTTTGGTAAAATTGATGTGTCCAGGTATCCAGATGTAGGGAAAATGTAAGTTGTCTACAAAGCTAGATATATTACCAGTGATTACATGCTTTGGGTCTGTGAAGACAGTTATGAGTTTGATGATAGTATACATACATGTGTATATGTTCTTACTTTTAAGTTCTATAGTACAAAAGTTAAATGAACTAGCAAAAATTCTTTTTGATTAACAGACTCTGTCATATAATTATTGAACTTTATTTTTCAGTTAATTACACATTATTCTTACCAATATAAAGCTCCATTAACATACAAGTATGAAAAAGTCAAAAGTATTTTGTCATGTAACTATAGTTGAATGAAACTTATAAATTATTGTGGTACTTTTTTTTTTCCCCCCCAAAAAATGTAGGTTTAATGTAGATAGTAGTTCCTGGTCAAAGCAGTTGCCAACTGTCATTGTTTTTGAAAATGGAAAAGAGACCAACAGAAAGCCATTCATTTCACCTAAAGGCACTGTTGTGCGCTACAGATTCTCAAAGGTAACACAAGCAAATAAATATTGAACCCTTCTTATAGTATTGTCAGCTAGTGTTTAATACTATATTTATCTGGTTTAAGGTTAAAAAAAAACCCCAGAACTTTCATCATCACTGCATTATGCATGCACGCATGATTTAATCATTGATCCATTTTCTAATCTTTATACTGTAGCACCTTATATTGAAATATGAAATTCAAGTTTTAACCATTTGGTAAACATCTGATGCAATGTGTGTAGGTCATTAGCTTCTTTATTTAGACTGCCAATCTCTCTGCTGATTGTGTAAATCACAGTACACATGTGATGTAGTGTTTCACATTCCTAGTTGATATTATAACTTACTTATCTACACATACATGTATTTTAATTGTATCAGTTATGATTAGCATTTGTCAAAGTAAAGGTGGGGATCATCTTGTAATGGAGTCATTGAAGTGGTGACTTACACAGTAGAAATAATATAAAGATTCCTGCAGTATTACCCAATAGCTTTCATGGCTAGGGAAGTTATTTTAGATTGACTTTTTATAGGACAAAGCAGACATCTTTAATAGGCCAAGCAGTTTTCATTTTATTCATAGATACAGGTGTACTTGTCATTGCAAACTCTGAGAAGTTCCACGTATTTCTGTATTGTTTCCTTAACTGCATGTATTTATGTTTTATAATAAAATTATAGTTGAACATGCACAGTAATTACATACCATCTATTCCAAACAGGATGGAATGATTGCTGATTTTGATCTGAATAATATCTACCAACGATGTAAACAAAATCCTCTGAAAGGGCATAAAGAAAAGAAGGATACAGATGTTACCACAGAGAAGAAGGAAAATTAAGGCCAAAACATTATACCAGATTTGTGCAATAGGAGATTAGGAAAGAATTTGATGATGGATTTCTATTGTTCTCAATCTTCAAATGTCCATTATGCCTAAATCATTTTACATGTGTATGACTGAGTTTGTTCAATATAACATTATTCAGATTTCCTTTGATGGGATATGGGTTTAAATGTAGTGCAGATGATTAGGTGTTTGTAAAAATGTTATGAAATTGCACAGTTATAGATTTGTCATGATTTTTTTTTATTTTATGTGCAGAGTGAAAGTTTTATGAGTTTTATAGAAAATATTTTGTTGTGTCCACTTTATTCTAATAGAACTGTGCACAAACACGATGCACAAGATGGTAGAGTTCTAAGGTACAAGTTAGAGATGGTTGTCACATTTATGCTCTCTGTATCAAACATATCTATCCCCCAGGTGCACAATGTCTCACTACATGAGGAGTCTTGCTGCATTCATGTTACTCTAGTTAGTAAATCCAAATGATGCTCCGAGCACTGACGTAAGAATAGAGTGTATTGCTTGTTTATCGATGATGAATGAAACGATAAGGAAACAAATCCTGTACATTACTTGATACTAATTGGCTTTTGTAATGGCCTTCTTCATATGCTGAGAATATTTCAATATACGATTGAATAATTTTGAGCTTTCTAATTAGCTGAGATCCAACAAATTAGAAAAAATGGAAGGTTATATTTACCTCCATGAATCTTCAAGGTGAATTTTTCAAATACATTTGGAATTTCTGAATTGATAGGATTTAATATTATTTTTGAAAGCTCACATCTCTGGTCACTATCGATTAGATCTTGCACTGTATCTGTTTTAAAAAAAAGGGGGGGGGTACTAGATATTGTTTTGTAAAGTCTAGTGACAGGTTTTGAAGTTTTAAATTATTCAGGCATATAATGAAACAATTCTTGACATTTTATCAGTCATCATGTTTCATCCTCTGGTTTACCTTCTGTGAAAACCTTTACTGTATACTTTGGTATTGACATAATGCATTTCCAAACGGGTATTAAAACCATTAATTAAATTATTTTGCAAATATATAAGTAAAAGTTTGTAAACTGTTGTAACTCTGTTATATTGCTATTGAACATCAATATCAACTAGAAACTGAACCCACGTTCCATCAAGGTGTTTTAGAGAGAGGTGACCCTGTATATTGTATATTAAGTATGTGCAGGTCTGGCACTTTAATATGAGCAATAAGTCATTTCATTTAGGAGCAAATACTTTTTCTTGCTTAATGTAGAATTGATGTCTTATTGTAACCAAGAACAAGTAAGATTTATAGGTCGTACTATATCCGTGCTAGGATCCCTTGGGGATACAGGTTAGAATAGTTCCTCAGTACCCCTTGCTTATTGTTAGAGGCGACTAAATGGGGCGGTCCTTCGAATGAGACCGTAAAGCCGAGGCCTAGTGTCAAAGGAAATATGGCGGGATCTTTAATTTGAGTGTATGTTAATTTGGAGCACCATAGATGAATCTGACATTGAGGAGATATTGTCGAGTAAGGACGCAATAAACACAAAGAAATCGACAGATGTAGCGTTGAAATGCTTCAGGGATTCCCTGAAGGAGTCTAGCTGTATAGATACATCGTTTGAGATGTATTCCTCCAGTGATCTTGACAGTGCTCTACAACACCACTGAAGTTTCAGGGCTATTTAATTCCACACGGAAAATTTAATTCAATAAAACAAATTAAGCCAACAATTTGCCGATGGATTGTTGTTTTACTTTTGAACAAAGTAATACAATAAATCTTCATATTTCCCTCATATAAGGGCAATAAATGTATAACGTCAAGTGTAAACATTTAGTCACGCATTTCATAAAATGAAAAAGGAAAACTCAACGTAATAAGATGCAAATATCAAGTGAAACTGCATTACAATGGGAATATATATCTTCTCATTTGATATTTGCTACCGTTATGTTGAATTGACGGTGGCAAACGTCCGTTTTACCGTTTATATACCATGAACCATACGCGCACAATATGTGCGCATGGGATAATTTTTATAATATCACCTAGATACTTTCACGGCAGAGGGCGTGGTTTCTGTTCTGAGAGGGTAACAATGTTTTTCCAAATGTTTCTAGATCAATCAGAATTCAAGTAAATTACATGATTGTATGATAATATGACATCGTCCAGACATGTCGCTTGCCAAATTTTCTTTTTTCAACGCTGCAATTACTTGGGAAATGTGTCCCAAAGCCGGGTACCCATGTTTGTTTTCAACTGGGGACGATTTCAACATTCAGAGTCATAATATAATATGACAATTACGGTACCGTTTACCCTGGAATCGAGTCCCAGATCCTCGGCCTTTTTGACCCCCCCCCCCTTTCCGATGAAAAAAGCTGGATCTGCGCCTGTACCAAATAGCTAATTTTACTTTTATGTATGTTTGTTTTGCAAAAAGGTCCGTTGATTATAAGCATTTAATGTTATTTATTAATAGTCCAGTCAATTTACGATTTCGCATGCAACTAATTGCAAAAGAAATAAATTTTTTTGCAAAGTATTCCTTAGTATCAGTAAAACAACATATAAAAAATCTAATTTTATCTAATGTGCAGAAATAATATATTTTGATGCATCAAATTTGCTGATAGCTCCCTTTGTTTTATGTCACCGCCGCGCTATCATAGCGTGCTTTCACCGAAATCGTGACGTATACATTATCATTACGTAGACATTGATCAAAGTCTTTGCTCGAATTTTATGACATATGTTCATACAAGCGTGTAAGCGCTTTCAATCAATATAGTCTAGGTGTAATACTATAAATATATTTACAAACGAGACGTTCTAAAGCTTCTCAAAAGTTTAGAAAAAAAACCAGGTTGGTAAAGTCACAACACGTGTCGTCATGTAGACGTATAGACCTACTGGGTTCATTCAAAATTTGGGAAAGGTGCCGTAATGTAACGGAAAATAACATTTTTTAAAACTAAATAGTCGCAGAGCATCATTTCTTCAAGGTAAAATTAATAAGTAAGAAAGTGAAAAGGCTTTTTTCTATACTGCACTGCTTATTTCTATTTTCTATGTAAGGACACCCATTCGCGTTACAAAGCCATCTTTCTCGTTATTGATTGGGGTACACGGGGCGCCTTTTAACGTCCCATCCGACGGAGTAAATCTTTCTCCTGAAGTGATGCTATTAGTTGCAACTTGAATGCGGTTTCTGTAATATGCAAAACTAATACGATACCAATTTAATTTAACCTTTTATGTTGTGTTAGTAGAAAATTTCTTCCATTTTAATTATATCTGTTCTAACCTTGTGTTGAATATGGAAAGATTACAAAACTGTGTAATTTGTGAATCGGGGGACAAGAATGGTCTAGTTTGTCTTCGTGGGAAGGGTAGCACAGGTATCAATACTGCTGCTGAGAAAAGGGGTAGCAATCTTCGCACGCATCCTGGGCAATATGTGCACACCGAATGTAGGCGTCTATTTACAAATGCGATTGAAATTAGCAAATATCTGAGGGAAAAAGAACAAAGCAAGCCAATTCCTCCTGCTGATAGTACACCAATTCTTAGATCAAAACAGACCTTTTCATTCCGTGACCACTGCCTCTCTTGTGGACAAACTGCCAAACTTAATCAAAGTAAAAGAGGGCATGATGTTTTTCCTGTGCGAACTCATGATTTTCAGGTTTGTATAAAATCCGTCTGTTCTACAAGACAAGACTCTTGGGCAAACCAAATTTATGGTAGACTAGAAGCTGTAAATGATTTGCATGCTGCTGATGCCATCTATCATCAAACTTGTAACGTAAATTTTCGCACAGGCAAACACATACCTAAAATATTCTCACCCTCTTCGACGGAAGCCAAGAGAGGCAGACCTGTTGACAGTGATATTACTGACGCATTTCTTAAAGTGGTGAATTATCTGCAGGAGAATGATGACAAACAACATCAACTGTTAGATCTTGTTGCTAAAATGAAGGACCACTGTGGTGATGATGCATACTCGCCTGTTTACTTGAAAAAGAAATTGTATGAGCGTTTTGGGGATGAAATCATCATGACAGAAGAACAAGGAAAATCAACTGTAATAACGGTACGAAAAACGGCAAGATCAATTCTTCAGAGCTTCTACAATCGGCCTAAAACAGTGGACCAGACATTGGAGAAGCTCAACACCATTACAACTGCTGCTAAGTTGATAAAATCTGATATCCTGTCCCTTCATCTAGCTTCTGATCTGTACCCTTTGTCGTCAGATATTGAATCACTTGAAAAGAATCTTTAGTACGTTCCTGAAAGTCTTCAAACTTTTTTGAAAATTCTCGTCAGAGAAAAGGACCCTGACTTGAAAATTGCATCGATTGGACAGACAATGGCTAAGCCACGTATGCATATTGCACCACTACAAATAGGTTTAGGAGTGCAGCTTCATCACCATTTTTCATCAAAATTTCTTATTGATACGTTGAATTCCTTAGGATTTTGTTCCTCATATTCGGAGATACAACGTTTTGAAACAAGTGCAGCCATTTCACAAGGAACAGATATTCCAAGCTATGAAAATGGACAATTTCTGCAATTCGTTGCTGACAACGTGGATCACAATGTGCGCACACTTGATGGGTATGGTACATTCCATGGCATGGGCATTATTGTAGGCTCTACACCTGGTAAAAAGGTTAGCAAACCGGTCCCTAAACTGAACGTTTCATCGGCTGACCTGGTCACTGCTGGGAAAATTAATATACATTTCTACAAGCAACCACCTAAATCGTCACTGCAGATGAAATTCGCCAAAATTAATAAAGAACAGAAAGTACCAGATCGATCTTTAAGTTTAGATCTTCTTTCAAAGGCTGTATGGCCTCTTCGATCTCCAACTCCAAGTTGGTCAGGACTGATGCAGTGTACTCAAAATGGAGATTACCCTGGGAAGTCCACCATCACCTTTCTGCCGATGATAGATATGGACGCAAGCGATATGTCATGTATCTACTCTGCACTGAAGTTTGTGTCTCGCCAAGCTAGAAAATATGGTACAACTCCAATTCTGACATTTGACCAGCCTCTCTACATGAAAGCAGTTACAATTGTCACTCATGAGTCACAATGTGAAGACTTGAGCTCCATTATACTCAGGTTAGGTGGGTTTCACACACAAATGAGCTTTTTAGGATGTATCGGGCGCATTATGAGAGAATCGGGATTGCAAGAAGTTTTAGAGACTGTATATGCGTCAAATGCAGTTGGCCATATTCTTAGTGGAAAAGCAGTAGCTCGAGCAACCCGTGCCCATTTTCTAGTTGATACAGCCCTTCATGCCTTGCTCGTGGCTAAAACCTTTGGTGCCGAATTGCCTGATAATGATGTGCCCCAAAATATATCTTCAGGTTATCTTGTAACACCCATTGACACAGAGGCCCCTGATCACGTCCTTACTCAATCTGCAGACGTTTCCACAGCCCAACTGGAAGAAGATCATCTGCTGAAGAAAGCTGCTGCCTTGTATGACCAGTTGCTAGAGGGAGATGCTACTGCACAAGACGTGTGCAATAATTCTACCATTACACAAGTACTGGGGAAACTTGCGGACACAAAATCCTCTCTCAAGTGCTTCAGAACAGCAGCCCTTTGGCTTCAGTACTTAGAAATGACAAGTCTCTTAAAAGCTTTTATCACAGCTGAAAGAACAGGCAATTGGTTACTCCATATACAAACTCTACACGCAATGCTTCCCTATTTTGCTGCAGCTGGGCATAATATGTATGCAAAGTCAGCATACATCTATGTCATGTCAATGATCAATCTTCAAAAAGCTCATCCCGATGTACACAGCAAGTTCATGGAAGGTTATCATGTACTGAGAAGAAGTGAAAGGTATTGGGCGGGTCTGTCGTGTGTTCTTGTCATTGAGCAGGCATTAATGAGAAGTGTGAAAACATCAGGTGGTTTAACGAGAGGTCAAGGAATGACAGAGGTACAGCGGTCGCAGTGGCTTTTGTCTATGCCTTCTTGTGCAGCAGTAAATGAGGCAATGCAGAATCTGACAGATGTTGGCTACCACACAAGTGAGCAGCACAAGGAATCTTCAACCTCTCGCCAAGAAAGGGGCAAACAAGATATAATTAAAGTTATATCATACCTACGAGACCGTGACCCTTTTACTGAGAGCATCCCTCTTCGAAATATTGACACCGGTGTGAATGCAGACAATAATATCAACGCTCATAATGCATTAGCATGTGGACAAAAGATCATTGACTCTATGGTTGGTCAGAATATTTTTGATTTTTCCTTCAAAAAATCAATGCAGGTGTTAACTATGTCATCTAAAACATCTATCACGGTTGAGGAAGGCAGAGTTGAGGTTGATCCCCAAGTGCTTTTTCAAAGACTAACGGCAATTTCATCTAGAGAATCTGTTGAAGATATTGCAAATATCTTCAAATATGAATTATCAACGCATCCATCATCGATCTTTGAACCCTCAGGACTTCCAAGAGCAGCAAGTAAGCCTCAAATTTCAGATGCAATTTGGAGTATGGGCGATTGTGCTGTATCAGAGAAGGAATTGCTTGATGTACATTTTGTTTTGGATGGCGGTTCTTTGCTACAGTGTATCCCATGGACAAAAGGCATGCCATTCAATGCTATATGTCAGTTGTATGTTGAGTATATTATTAGAAGATACTCGAGACCAACTATTGTATTTGATGGATATTCCAGTGAACCCTCGACCAAAGACGTGACTCATCTTCGACGTTCAAAGGACATCATCTCCCCTGATGTAACATTTACTTCAGATATGACCTTCAAATCTAAAAAAGACATTTTTCTGACAAATAACAACAAGTCTCGTTTCATAAGTCTTCTTGCCCAAAGACTTCGGGAAAATGAATGCACGGTCATCCTTGCAGAGGAAGATGCAGATTGTCTCATCATTTCAACAGCTGTAGCATGTGCTCAGGCAACACAAGTCGTTGTCATTGGCGAAGACACTGATCTTCTTGTTCTCCTCTGCTACCATGCATCACTGGATGGATACAACATTTACTTCCGATCTGAACTTTCTAATAAGTGCAGGCACTGGGACATACAAAAAACAAAGCGGATGCTTGGTATGCACAAGTGCAAAATTCTGCCAGTAGTACACGCAATCACGGGATGCGATACAACCTCCCGCCTATTTGGGATAGGAAAAGGTGTTGCTTTAAAGAAGCTTTCGAAAACAAACAATGTTACAATGACAATAGAGGAATTCGTAAAGCCTGGAAACCATCTGGAAACTGTTGTAACGAGCGGCGAACAGATTATTGCTAGCCTATATGGGGGAGTATTGTGCGAAGGACTGGATCTTCTGAGACTGCGCTTATACACAAATAAGGCTATCACTAACAATAAGTGCGTTCAGGTACAGAGTCTCCCGCCAACATCTGATTCTGCGGCTCTGCATTCTAGAAGGTCATACTATCAGTGTCAGCAGTGGATAAAACTAGATGGCACTGATCTGAACCCACTTGATTGGGGATGGACAGTCACTGATGATAGCAAATGCATACCGCGTAAAAACACTTTGCCGCCTGGTCCCAATCGTCTTCTGAATATTATCCACTGTAATTGCAAGGTAAATTGTGATACAAAGAGGTGTACGTGCCGAAAACATGGCCTAGAATGTACTATTGGATGTGGCCATTGTAGAGGAACAAGTTGTTCCAATTCAACAAGGAACACGGAGGAAGAAGAAGAAACAAACTGATTTCCATGGTCTGTTCACTGAAATTACCCCCCCCCCCCCCCCCCCTTTTCCAAAAAAGCCTCTTAAAGGTGAAATTATTACATGGAAATTTTACAATTTCTATTTCTTACAAAAATTTATAAATGCCAATCAAGAAACTGCATTCTTATTTGATAGGTAATGATGGAAAGCTAATTTCCAGTTTTTGTCGTTTTTTCTCTTTTTCTGTTTTTGACCCCCCAAAAATGGTATTTCCACTTCAACTGAAACATTAGATTTTTTATATGTTTTAGTACACATATTAGCGAGGTCAAAATCATTGAAAACAATTCTTTTGCAATTAGTTGCAAGTTTGACCCTTTTTTGGGCTAATTTGACTGAACTATAAGGTTTTTTTTCTCTTCTATGGTATTTTTCCGTCTACAAAATCGCGGTGCCTCTTTCGAATTTTGGCGCTTTCCTTATACTTTGTGGTAATCATGGGGAATGACCGCTAGGGGGCATGCTATTGTAAACATTATTCCGTCCTGCTTCAAGAGAAAAAAAAATCGTATAAATTTAAATAACAGTAACGTTGTTTGGGGTGACAAATAGCATTTGTGAACAAACATACTCCATTCTCGAGTAGTATAGGCCTACATCGAATTACGCATACAGTTGAAAGTGAAACTGAAATTCCAGATTCTATTTATAGGCAGTGTTGTTTTCCAGACAGTGGCTGTTTGGGTTTGTATCATATAAAATATGTATATCTAGCTGAAGATCGTTACACTTAGATATTATATATTCCTTGTATTTAGTGTATTAAGGTATCGTTTTTGTTAACAATGTAGATTATTATTTTGTCGTTTTTGCATAGTGAGTAGTATGTGATACTGGCTTACTCTTGATAAAGACTCGGGTTGCGTTGAAAATTGAGATTTAAGTAACTAACAGTGTCGTGGGCTTTTCAGTGCTTTTATATATATATATATATATATATATATATATATATATATAGGCCCAATATATCATTCTAATATTAAACCATAGGCACTAAGTTGACGTCTGTACACTAGTATACAGACGTCACAACTCATTCACAGAAACAAATGCCTGGTCTCTAAACACACGCGAAATTATGTATGCATGTAAATATAAAATATTGACGGCAAACGTCGTATTTGAGATTCTGATATCTATGTATGGCACAACTCGAATCTAAAAGACAATGAGACCTCGTTAAGACACTGTGTATCATAACATGGTAAAAAAGTCAGTACCATTAGATTTATTTTGCGAATAAAATATCATTATGAAAAGTGTCGCCAACATTTTTTTCCCCATTACAGTTGTCTTATATCATGGCTGGAAAGTATTTAGAAATAGAGAAACTGAAAGAAGTATTCCTCGAGTGCATAGTTTGTAAACAGAATTTTGACGAACAAGATCGTACTCCTCTTCTAATGAAATGCCTGCACACATTCTGTTTCTCGTGTTTGAAGAAGATTGTTAAAAACGAAGAATTGGTATGTCCTTGTTGTCAAGTTGCCCATTCAGTGAAAGACAACGACATAACGATTTTCCAAAAAGACATCACCAGACGAGATCTCATGGATTTCGTCATAGCCTCTTCAAACGAAAACCACTTGAACTGCGATATCTGTGACGAAAAGAATGCGGCAACACACCGCTGCAAAGAATGTCAGGGTTTTATTTGTGATGGATGTTTCCAAATGCATAGAAAAATGAATACGTTTAAGGATCATAACCCTTTAGCTTTGAAAGACATTTCGCAAGATTCCATTCATGATCTTCAGCATTTCAGTCACGAAAAAATGTGTGGGAAGGAAGGACATGAAAAAGAATTGCTGAAGATGTATTGCTTAAATTCAAAGTGTAAAAAACCAGTCTGTACTGTATGCGCATGCACCGCGCATAAGGATCATGACATTCGAACTATATTGGAAATTTTCCAAGAAGAAAGTACCTCCATTCAAGATCTGTCGAAAGAAGTTGTAAGGAAAATTGAAAACGCGGAAAAGGTTATTGGAGAAGTTGACAAGGAGATAGTTTTGTTGCCCGAAAAGGTCGAAGAACAGAAATCCGCTCTCAGAGCCGAATTTGCCAATGCGATTAGCTTGTTGGAGAGAAGAAGGGAAGAATTATGTAGAGTTATGGAAAAACATGAGAATAGAAAAGTTAAAATCTTAGAAGTGCAGAAAGAAGGAATGCAGAGATACAAAGAATCATGCATAGAAGCAATTCAGTTTCTCGAAACTTCTCTTGCTCATAAGAATGAACCAGCCTTCCTTGAACTTGGACCAACCATAAGGTCACGATTCCAAGAACTCAATGAAACACAGCTTGATATGAAACCTTATGCTGAAGCCGGTTGCATTAATTTTGAAAAGTTCAGTTTGAAGGATTTTTCAAATACAGCTGCACAGTTGGGTCGGGTACTGTGTACGTATGTATATGTTCCCAAATCATTTGTCAAACTGAGCAGCACTACAGCTGATGTAGGACAGGAGATTGATTTCACATTAGATTTGAATTCTGTCGATGGAATACCTGTAGAGAATGAGGATACTGTCGTTATTATTGCATCTGAAAATGGAAAGGATACATTTAATCACATACCATGTAAATATGTGGAAGACAGGAAAGTTTATGTGGGCAAATGGCACCCAGAGGAACCAACAAAATACAGCATACTGGTCACCTGCAATGGAATATTCATGGATTTTCAGATCAAGACGCTTAACGCTGGGAACGTACCTCTACCAGATGGTGGGTTTGTTTAAAGTTTCGTTCTGATTTGGTATTTTTTTGAGTGAGTATAAGACTACATGTAAGTAAGTCCTTGTGATGCTATCTCTTGTGAAGTAAAGGCGAAGCCAGCTTATATGATTGATTGATTAAATATTGTTTAACGTCCCGCTCGAGAATCTTTCACTCATATGGAGACGTCACCATTGCCGGTGAAGGGCTGCAAATTTAGGCCTATGCTCGGCGCTTATGGCCTTTGAGCAGGAAGGGATCTTTTACGTGCCACACCTGCTGTGACACGGGGCCTCGGATTTTGCGGTCTCATCCGAAGGACCGCCCCATTTAGTCGCCTCTTACGACAAGTAAGGGGTACTGAGGATCTATTCTAACCCGGATCCCCACGGAGTTCCCTAGCTTATATGTATATTTATACATGTATTTACTGCTAAATTTAGACACTTGCTGATGACTCGTGCCAGTTCATTAAGGGTTCTTTTATCCTGCCAAATTCGCAACCGTGAAAAGGGATTTTGTGGTTTTTAGTTGTTTTTTTGTTTTTGTTTTTTTTTTTTAGTAGGGACGTGTTTGAACTGTCATAATATCACAATAGGTTAAGTTTACATGCTAAACATATGCCTTTATTTTTCCATTTCGAGCTGTCTGTACCCAAGACGGTATATTCTGAAACAATGTAAATCTACTTGTCAACATAGTGGAATTCTTATACCATGAAATAGTACATGGAACATGTAAATATCCGTAAAGGGGATTCCAGACATGTTTTTTTTTTAATCACGAGGAAATGATAAAGCAGTTAAAATCTATTTTCGTTATTGATATAATTATATTTTCTATATTGCAGAAGGCCGCCCGCGTGGATCTGATGATCCTTGAGTCGGGGGTTCGAATCCCACTGTGGGACGTGGGTGCCGGTCTTTCGGATGAGACCGTATAAACCGAGGTCCCGTGTCGCAGTAGGTGTGGCACGATAAAGATCCCTCCCTGCTCAAAGGCCCTGAGTGCCGAGCATAGGCCTAAATTTGCAGCCCTGTCACCGGTAATGGTGACAGCCGCCGGATAGCTGAAAAATTGCTCAGGCGGCTATAAACAAACAAACAAACAAACAAAAAATATATTGCAGAAGAGAAGAATAAACCTCCACTGAAAGACAGCCAGAACGTCAGGTAAGTAATAAAATTAAGCGATCCTTTACACATCAGTTGTCCTGTGTCAAAACCCAAACCCAAAAAGTATACAGCTTGCGTGCATGTAATCTCTCTTTATACACTATAAAATTCAATGCAGGGGGAAAAAAAATAATCAAGTTTGTACGTCGAATCAAAAAATGACTTTGAAATCCGAATCAAGAAACGACTTTGAAATCACGGTTTACACACTTATACGTTGTCATGTTTTGTAAAGATACTTTTACATCCAGTAGCAACTCTCTTGTAGAATTTCAAGTGATACGTCAAGCAAGTAGTAGTACTTGGCACGATGCCAAACCACAACCCGGTTGGTTAACGTGTCGACTTTTGAAGCACATCTAAATTATATGCGAAAAATATAAGTAGGTAGCTGAACATTTCTAAAGATATTATTCAGTCACCTAAAAAAAACTTCAGACTTTTCCAACATTCAAAAAATCTTATGACCATCTGTCTTTGATGTTCCATTTAGATCGATTAATTGTATACTGTTCAATGTCCCTTGCTGGTGAAGAGCTGTAGGCCTATGTTCGGAACTTTCGGCCTTTGAACAGGGAGGGATCCTTATCGTGCCACACCTGCTTGACATGAGCCTTGGTTTTTGCGGTCTCGTCCGAAGGACCGCCTCATTTAGTCGCCTCTCGAAACAAGCAAGGGGCACGGAGGACATATTCTAATCCGGATCCTCACGGGGTTGTTCCGTTCAATGTTTTCACTTAACATAATTTTAAATGCGCATTTATATTAGAGATATAAAAACGTTTTTGTCAGTTCAGTTGCTGTAAATAATTGTGTTGCATTGGCGGTTTTAGAGGGACCCGAACCAAACCCCCCTTCTTTTACGCCACAAATTTATTTACAAAACTCCAGATTTGACACCCACAATGGCTTCAGTGTTTTGACTAATACTTGGCTATCATATGTCCCCCCTTTCGGACATCCTGGATCCACCACTGTGTTGTTATTATTGGGTGAGCTGACGGTGCCTGCATTGTAGAAAATTTTTCAAGCTCCTCATTTAATTTTCCCACAATACTGATGACGGTCATATTTATGATAATGACAACAAAAGCACATTTCATTGTTTAAGTGATACCAATATGAATAGTGTTCAGTCGTTGTCTTCTTTATGTAGATTTGTTGGGAAATCATTGACCGGGAAAGAGGCACAGACAGCCGGAGAATGTAAAATTTGCATGGACAGTTGTCGTACTCCGGAACAGCTTCCATGTAAACACAACTTCTGCCAAACATGCATAGAGCCATACATAAAGACGAAGCAGAAATGCCCGTTCTGTCACACTGTCTTTGGAAAAATTTTTGGGGATCAACCGAAAGGACGAATCATGTTTAAAAAGGAGAAGAAAAGCCTTCCGGGGTATGAAGGATGCGGTACGATAATTGTCACCTATATCATTGATGCTGATAAGCAAGGGGTATGTTGCTCATTCCTGTATATATTTTATATTGCATGAGAAATGCATTAAAAGTAGGAAATATTACTTACAAGAACTTAAAACTACGTTTCGCCAAAAATAATTTTTATTATCAGGCAAACCCTTCCCTTTTGAACAAATTATTTCATCTCTCAAGCTAAGAAGGTTCCTTTTATACAGTTTCTTCTGCAAGATGGGTGTTTGTTTCCGTCGAGAATGTTTCACTCATATTGAGACGCCACCAGTTGTAGGTGAAGCACTACAAATTTAGACCTATGCTTAGTGAGGGTTCTTCAACGTGTCAACGCCTGCCACGGCACGAGACCTATGTATTTTAAGGTCATATTCGAAAGACCTGTGACTCTCACTTCCAAACGCCGAGTGTTTGGCAAAGGATAAATGACTGCCTATGTTTACATCTTGGGTTTGACACGGCCATTGCATGAGCGGGGCTTGAACTCATGACCTCCGACTTATGAAGCAAACTCTCTAACCACTGAGCTACCGCGATCGGTCTCTGTTGGAGTGCTAGTCTAGTTTGTGCACAGAGTTTTTTTCTTTAAATTTATTTATTTGGTTTCTTTGGTAGGTTTGTTCCTGGCGGATTGAACCTGATATTAAGCACTGAGAGATTGTGACATTAGAGTCATGCATGTACGAAAACAAAATTATTTTCTAATCGAATGTGATTGAACTACGTTTAACTACTGATTATATATTTTCATGGTATGAAATAGAAAGAACATCCAAACCCTGGTCGTGAACTCACAGGAAGGATGGAGAGGACCGCTTTCCTTCCACACAACAATGATGGTCGATTGATTGCCAAGCTCTTGAACATTGCCTTTAGCAGACGACTTATCTTCACTGTCGACAAGTCGCAGACGACAGGCGAAGAAGGAGCTGTGGTGTGGAATGATATCCATCACAAGACGAAGCGTGACGGTGGACCAGAACAGTGAGAATATTTCTAAACAATAAAAAGTGTTAAAAGTTCAACATACTTCATACTGGTACACACATCTAACAAATATTGTGTAACTTTCTGGATTTTAGGTATGGTTACCCTGATGGTACTTACCTGAAACGAGTTTTTGAAGAACTCCAGTTGAAAGGTGTGACTTCAGAGTTGGCAGATGATGAACGCGAATTTGAAGAATATTCAGCAGTATTTTCGTCACACTAGTACGAGTTTTCTATTGTATCGGATATACAGGGCAGGGTTTATATAGTCCCGAGTAATCATATTGGAGCCGTTCGGATTTTCTGCAAGAAGACAGAAAATTCGAAGACGATGGACGAGTTCAGCAACCATCACGTAAACACGTTGACGCGGAATGTTTCAATATGAACATTAATGGGCATATATGATTATTTTCAAATCAGCAAGATAGTTGAAGTGACATTGCCGCAGAACATTATTAAAAAGTTGACGGATATAACATATTTTGAAGAAGAAAAATGCTTTTGAATATATCATTTTAACAAATTACTGCTTATTTCCCAATATCAGTATTGAAATTGCAGTTAGTAAACATTGTCTTATCATTAATCAATAACCTGGTCCTTGAAAGCTGAGTATAGATGTGATTCAGGGTGTCGAACAAAAAGCTACAGGAGTGAAGTGTATTTTTTCCTAGTTTCAACTGTAAGCACATTCAATGAAATATGTTGTCATATGTATATCTTTTACATTGGGTAGTTGAATTAGATTCTGAATTTCAGAAAGTAAAGGCTTTTTCAATTTAATCTTAGTGCTTTACACACGTTGCTCTGCAACAAAAATCTTCCTGTATCGGACAGATTTAACAGATAAAGAACACTTTGTCCTCATTTACATATTACAAACCTTCTCAAAAGTGCTCTATATCACTTATACAATATACTCTGATATATAATGCGATCAAATCGTGTTAGAGAACTTAGTACAGACAGGTTTCTTACCATTGTACACTTTTTAGTATGGATTTGATTAACATTATACATATGTGTTTTTAGATCTTTATTTTACATGGATATTTTTGCCGCATCACTTGTTTTTAACATATATTCGTCAAATTGCTGTGTATATAAGTTGAAGAGTATATGCTTTTGCGCAATAGATTGTTGACACGGTTTTGGCTTTATATATGTTGATCGTTACCATTTACCTTTACTTCTCGTGATGTCATCTATTTGGCATACCACTTAAAAACAAGCATCAAAACTAACTTTACCACAGGCTGCATTCTCATGACAGGTGAGAATACACCTTTTGAAAACTAATTTTCTATTGGGAAAATAATTTTTCTAAAGAATGTTGGCATAATCCTATGGCAGTTAAAAAAAGAGAGAAATTTTACAAATTCATACCGGAAAATATTTCCAAACAAAACTTGGATTTGCTTTCGGAATAGAGATAGTTCAGAGACATTTACCCCCAATCCCCCAACCCCCTCTCCTCCCCCCAAAGTAGCAATGTTGAAAAAGATCAACTTTACATTTAGAATGACTGTAGTGACAGTGAAAAATATAGATTACGAGTACGTACAAGTCGGAGACAATATGATCCTTCAATATACTGAGCAGACATTTTCAAATAACCAGTCATTTGAGTTATAACCTTTGATCTTGTCACTTGAAACCAATGGAGTCACAGGACTCAAAATTACTAGCCACTTATCCAATGAACAAGTTGCCAATAAATTCACTTTTCCGAATGCATTTTTTAACTTGTCCAGCTCG
This sequence comes from Ostrea denselamellosa, assembly GCA_024699665.1. Classification (NCBI taxonomy): domain Eukaryota; kingdom Metazoa; phylum Mollusca; class Bivalvia; order Ostreida; family Ostreidae; genus Ostrea; species Ostrea denselamellosa. The sequence continues at coordinate 19,933,438 of JAMZEH010000005.1, read as the reverse complement.
AAACGAAATTATGAAAACTCTAAACTTTATTAGACTGTAGTACATGTGCGAGGGTTGTTCGATATGTGATGTGTATTGTACGATATCCCGAAAGCATTGGACTCAAATAGTGAAATCAACATTATCGTACATCCCTTCAAAATATTCTCCGAGGTTTGAAATGCATAAATCCATTTCTGAAATGCGTCACGGTACGCTGATTCAGGTAGATCTCTGAGACACTGACTGATGGCTGAGCCAAGGGCTTGTCGGGACTTGTAACGACGAAAAGATGAGAACTTTTTAAGTTTTGGAAAAAGTTGCATGGGGCTAGGTCTGGAGAGTATGGTGGGGTGGCTTCTCCAACTTCAAAAATTGCTTCACAATCTCGATGTATGTGATGGAGCATTGTCATGAATTGGACGATCATGCCTAAACCCTGACACAGGGCGTCGTTTATGATAATATTTCTTAAGCTTTTACAGTGTAACATCTCGGTAATACTGACCTGTAACACTTTTGCCCCTCGGCACCGGAATTTGTACGGCTATAACATCACATGAGAAGAATATGCAATAAAGAACTTTCTTTGTGCTTATAGTTCTTTTGGCAACCACAGGCCTTCTATCGTGTTTAGTTAGCCATATTTTGTTTCGATTTTTCTTCTGGTTCGAAATAGTGAACCCATGTTTCGTCACCAGTAACAATGTTTGCAAATTGTCTTTGATTGAATTTGGGAACCATTTTGAGCAATTGCTTAGCGGTTTGTATTCGTACCCGTTTTTGGTTATCTGTCAATATATGCGGTATCCATATGGCAGAAATCTTTCGTACTTTCAAAGTACGCTTCAAAATGAAATGCACCCGGGAAAGCGATATGCCAACAGCTTTGGCAGTATCACATTTCGTGTACCTGCCATCATTTTCAATTATTTCCCTGAATTTTGAGACATTTGCTTTGCCTGTTACAGTCACAGGTCAGCCAGATTTTGCTGCATATTTGACGGACTCTGTGCCAGTCAGAAATTTCTTTCTCCACCTATGAACTGTCTCATAAGATACCTTATCGGACACATTAACATCTCCCAAATCAATAAAAATCTGCATTACCGAATGACCGAGTTTTGTGCGAACTTTCATATAAGCTCTAATTTCTGAAATATTCTCAATCCGTGGCAGTATTGAAATGACTACACGTTCAAAACTAAGTGGAGCTGAAGGCTCGTGTTTATACCTTGGAAAGGTATTGAATAGAACTATTTAAGAGTATCGTCATCTACGGGATCGTACAAAGCGTTATCGCGATGTGGAACAATACACATTACATATCGAACAGTCCTCGTATAAATTATTCATGAATAATATGGTTATAAATATTTGCTTCATCATGAAAATGAAATTCTTTCTGATATAAAATAATACTGCCTGTGAGTTTTGTTAAGAAATAAAATGATTGTATTCCTAAGATTGATTGATTATTTATTACTTTCCACCACACTCAATTTTTCAGTTATCTGGTGGCGTCCAGTTTTTGTTGGTGGAGGAGAGAACCCAGATATAATGTACCTGGGAAAAGACCACCGACCTTCCGCAAGTAAACTGGCAAACTTGCTCACATAACGCCGCGGCCGAGATTCGAACACGCGCCGACAGAAGTGAGAGGCTTTGTGATTTTGAGTGTGTGTGTGTGCGTTGGTTTTTTTTACGTCTCGTCGAGAATCTTTCACTCAAATTAAGGAGTCACCAGCTGTAGGTGAAGTACCACAAATTAAGACCTATGCTTAACGCTCAGGGCCGTAGCAGTGAGGGTTCTTTAACGTGCCAACGCCTACTGCGACATGTGAGCTCCATTTTTAAGGTCCTATCCGAAAGACCCGTGATTCTCACTTCTATATACCGAGTGTTTGCGAAGGAGCAACTAATAACTGATTTTACGCCTTCGGGTTTGATGCGGTCATGACAGAAGCGGAGCTCGAACTCACGACCTCCCGATTACGAAGCGAACGCTCTAATCGTTAAACTACCGCGATCGGTCTATAATTATAATGGTGTTTCCACTTGTAGAAAGACCTATGTGATGTATTCTTTTTGATTAGAGTGTTTATGGTCTAACAAACACTTGATAATAGAAGACATTGAGCTTACATTTCGAGGAAATTTACGATTTTCTGCCTTATTTTCCAACTCGATTTACATATACAGCACTTGTTATTCATCATTCTTTTCAGCATTCATTATATACTATTCACCAGGATTCCTATCTATATAATTTATATATTGTCTATACAGTGTGCTCACAGAGTTTTTCAGTCCATGAATTTAAAACAGGGTATCGCTTTAGTAGTATTTTTTTTATAACAATTTCTACTTTCTCAAATAAACAACTGTTTGAAATACATATATTTTGTACAAAGGTATATGTGGATAATTTAGATAAAGATTTTCGTGTATTTGAAAACATTTCAAATTAGCATGTGGTTTCCGAACATCCGTCAACTCTTCAATTTTGTATTAATATATCATAAATCTTGACTGTCGTTTAATTCAAAATACTTAATGGAAAATTAAGTTCAAGCAGTACCTTGGGATCTAAAACATAGCAATTAGCTTCACTTGAATTTATTTCAAATGCCAATATTGCGTAAGTGAATTTATCTAAAATCCTTTAGTTTTGACACTTCTTATTTTAAGAATTTCTTTTGTATTAATTAATATGATTGTCAGAAAGGTAAGATTATGTTGACCAAACCTCATTCGATAGAATCGTAGATAAACAAAAAATATTTCCTAAGAAATCCTCAAACATTCTAATAAAACGCGGTAAATTAAACAACAAAGAAATATACACGACCTCGTATTGGAGAATGTGAAAAGCAAACAAAATTTATCACAGAAAATATCTCTCGGATTACAGGTTTCCAATTTTTGCCGATTGTTTTGTTCTGTGTTTCCGGATACTATGAAAAGACTCAATGTACCGTATTAAAATTTTACAATTCCCTTTTTACGTTATTGCAAGTGATTACTATAATTTATTACAATACCAAGGTGTGTCAATATAGTACTTTAACACTAGATTTATGTCATTGCAAGATTGGGGAATGCGTTACGCAAATGGTCCTATTTACAAAGTACCGCTTCCTGGTGTTTCTTTTTCTTCTTCCATTAGAGCGGCCAAGTACTATTACACATGTCAACAAGTATGAGGAGGGAATAAAATTTCTACTTCTTCGTTAATTAAATATGGTATGATTTTCATTTGTAATCGCAAATTCATTTGACTTGTTCATTTTTACGGTACATTCAAGAATCCTAACTGAAGAATTATACTATAGTCTGTATTAAATTTATCAGTACATACACTGGCTACTAACGAAACTTTATTAGGAAGATCCCTGCTGTTTCCAACCATTTTATTTTATTTTATTGTATGATGGAATCTATATGCATTCTTTTATTTTTTTTTTTTGACGTCATATATCTGCAATACTGGGTCACTAGTACAACAAACGGTCTTGAACCCAATTAGTATTATGTGTTCTGCACAGGGAAAATAATTTTCTCTATCTCTTTTCTGCCATTTTGATAATGCTAATGTTTTGTAAAATGATGCATTCACCTCTTATTCATCCGAGTGCATTTTACTTGAATCATTAATACCATTTATAATACGTGTCTTTGTGTTTTTAAAACGCTTCGATGACCTTTGTTCATATTAATCCCCATCATTTCATCTCACTTTCACTTGACCATTGTGAAAAGTTTATCATAGAGTTTCGGATCTCGATCCTTGATAAAACGACCTCTAAATATTTTGCACAATGTACTGTAGCATAGTTCTAGAATTAGTCCAGTAGACTGAAATAATCCGGGTGACTTTTCTACATGATACAATCTAGTTTTTCAATGAGCATCTATTTAAGCTCCATGTAATGTTGACCTATCTGAACTGTGTGTGTATGACGTGCATGTATTAAATGTGTCTGCATTTAGGTCCAGTTTAGAGGCAAGAAACGAATGGTAAAAACGACCATAAAATGGCAAAGACAGAAACAAATGGTAAAAGCACCATTTCGTAACACATACAGAAACAAATGGTAAAAAGCAACATAACACAGGCAGAAACATATGGTAAAAGGCAACATTAAAACAAACACAGAAAAAATGGTAAAAAGAAACATAAAATAACACAGACAGAAATAAATGGTAAAAGGCAACATAACATAACACAGACAGAAATAAATGGTAAAAAGCACAATAACATAACACAGACAGAAACAAATGGTAAAAGCAACATAACTCATACAGAAACAAATGGTAAAAGCAACATAACTCATACAGAAACAAATGGTAAAAAGCAACACAACATAACACAGACAGAAACAAATGGTAAAAGGCAACATGAAAACAAACACAGAAAAAATGGTAAAAAGAAACATAAAATAACACAGACAGAAACAAATGGTAAAAGCACCATAACATAACACAGACAGAAACAAATGGTAAAAGCACCATAACATAACACAGACAGAAACAAATGGTAAAAGGCACCATTTCATAACTCATACAGAAACAAATGGTAAAAAGCAACATAACATAGACAGAAATAAATGGTAAAAAGCACAATAACATAACACAAACAGAAATAAATGGTAAAAAGAAACATAACATAACACAGACAGAAATAAATGGTAAAAAGCAACATAACACAGACAGAAACAGAAATAGATGTCAAAAATCAACATCACATAACACAGACAGAAACAAATGGTAAAAAGCAACAAAACATAACAAAGAGACAGAAATAAATGGTAAAAAGCAACATAACATAACACAAACAGAAATAAATGTTAAAAAACAACATAACATAACACAGACAGAAATAAATGGTAAAAAGCACAATAACATAACACAAACAGAAATAAATGGTAAAAAGAAACATAACATAACACAGACAGAAACAAATGGTAAAAAGCAACATAACACAGACAGAAACAGAAATAGATGTTAAAAATCAACATCACATAACACAGACAGAAACAAATGGTAAAAAGCAACAAAACATAACAAAGAGACAGAAATAAATGGTAAAAAGCAACATAACATAACACAAACAGAAATAAATGTTAAAAAGCAACATAACACAGACAGAAATAAATGGTAAAAAGCAACATAACAAAACACAGACAGAAACAAATGGTAAAAGGCAACATGAAAACAAACACATAAAAAATGGTAAACAGCAACATAAAATAACACAGACAGAAACAAATGGTAAAAGCAACATAACATAAAACAGGCAGAAATAAATGGTAAAAAGCAACATAACATAACACAGACAGAAACAAATGGTACAAAGCAACATAACTTAACACAGACAGAAATAAATGGTAAAAAGCACAATAACATAACACAGACAGAAATAAATGGTAAAAAGCAACATAACACATACAGAAACAAATGGTAAAAAGCAACATAACATAACACAGACAGAAACAAATGGTAAAAAGCAACATAACATAACACAGACAGAAACAAATGGTAAAAGGCACCATTTCATAACTCATACAGAAACAAATGGTAAAAAGCAACATAACACAGACAGAAATAAATGGTAAAAAGCAACATAACACAGACAGAAACAAATGGTAAAAAGCAACACAACATAACTCAAACAGAAACAAATGGTAAAAAGCAAAACATTATAACACAGACAGAAATAAATGGTAAAAAGCACAATAACATAACACAGACAGAAACAAATGGTAAAAGGCAACATGAAAACAAACACAGAAAAAATGGTAAAAAGAAACATAAAATAACACAGACAGAAACAAATGGTAAAAGCAACATAACATAAAACAGGCAGAAACAAATGGTAAAAAGCAACACAACACAACACATACAGAAACAAATGGTAAAGGCACCATTTCATAACTCAAACAGAAACAAATGGTAAAAAGCAACATAACAACACACACAGAAACAAATGGTAAAAAGCAACACAACATAACTCATACAGAAACAAATGGTAAAAAGCACAATAACATAACACAGACAGAAATAAATGGTAAAAAGCACAATAACATAACACAGACAGAAATAAATGGTAAAAAGCAACACAACATAACACAGACAGAAACAAATGGTAAAAGCACCACTGCATGTGCACCCTTCGCGCGATAGTTTACTTCTCTTTTTATTTGACAATTCTTGTCAGTTCCGTTCCTCATTGTTAGTATCATCTGATCAGATATTGGTTGCACAAATGTACAATAAGAAACACCACATCAGAGAATATTACCAAACGATGAATCGCTTATAAGAAAAGAATCTGCCGTCAGTTAACAAAAATTAATTTTGCATGTACTCTTCATGTTTGCACTTTCACTAAGAAAATACAGCTTCTTTACCTCGCTTATGCTGTCCTTCACCTAACAAATACATTATACGAGGGACACTTTTTAAGTTCGTAGAGTAGGGCGGTCTTTTTAAAACCGCCTGAAATATCAAAATTTTATTTATCTAAGACCTTCGAAATATGCCCCGTCTGCCTCAACACACATTTTTCACCGATCTACCCATTTCCGAAACGCCGCACGGTACTCCTCTTTAGGTATATGTTGCAGACACTGGTAGACCGTACTGCCTATACGACAACGGGATTCAAAACGGTGCCCTGTCAGCATTTCTGTTAGTCTTGGGAACAACCAAAAGTCACAGGGGGACAGGTAAGGGCTGTGTGGGGGATGATCTAAGACATCGAGCCCAGATTCTTTCAGATATTCCTGTACCGTAGCGGATTTATGGGCCGGTGCGTTATCATGGAGTAATTTGATGCCGCTAACACCGGTGCGCGGTCTGCGTTTCTGATAGAAATCAACAAGTTGTGTAAGAACATTTTCTCTGTAAAACTTTCCAGTGACAGAACTATCTTTAGGGACTGGAATTTGAAGGATTGGACCTTTCGAATAAAAAAATACCGCATACAACATGCGATTTGATGTTTTGCAACGGCGCGCAATTACAGGTCTGTCACCCTCAAACTGTAGCATATTTTAAAGCACCATTCCCCTAAACCTTTTGCAAATCAGCATGAATATCCGTTGACGGAAACCTGAGGTGTGCTCGAATCTTACAATATTCCCTCTGTTCAGAGATTTTTCCATCCATATTGACCGCTATATTATACTATAGTGTATAAAACCACGTGTTGAAAATACCCAGCGCAGCGCGCACGTGGACCTCGTGCGCCGCATACCTTGATGCCGTTCGAGAGAGGAATGATTACGCAAGTTGTGTGTAAAAAATCGTGCAACTTCACAATCGCGTTAAAAAGTTATAAGCTTACTCTACGAACTTAAAAAAGTGTCCCTCGTATATCACGTAATAACTTGGTGCTCACCTGTTTTGGTAAAACAGCGTGTTCTACAAACCCAACTTTAAATTTATATTATCTTATCATAGCATATACCAGGTAGTGTATCAGCCCTGATACGTCTATCTTGGCTAGGAAGATATAACTGCTAGAACCTAGGACAATCTCGTCCCAAGGGCCGAGATATCTCTGTCAAGGGGCTGTCTCACTCTCAAATTTTAAATGAATATTTCTTCTTTAATCTCTTGATATTTAACAAAACTATATGGAAAACTGGTGTTACACACAAACAAATTGTCCAATATAATACCTTTTACCATGACAAAATTTAATTTATGCAGAAAAATCAAATAAAAACGTTTTCAACAGCGACAAATTGAAGCGAGTATCTAAGCAAATGGTAGTAAACCAAGCTAACAATTATTTATTTAAAACAATATCACATTTTCACTTTAAAAGTAAACGTTCCTGGCGATAGATTGATTGATTGATAATATACTGTTTAACGTCCCGCTCGAGAATTTTTCACTCATATGGAGACATCACCATTACCGGTGAAGGGCTGCAAAATTTAGGCCTATGCTCGGCGCTCAGGGCCTTTGAGCAGGGAGGGATCTATATCGTGCCACACCTGCTTTGACACGGGACCTCGGTTTTTGCAGTCTGATCCGAAGGACCACCCCATTTAGTCGCCTCTTACGACAAGGAAGGGGTACTGAGGATCTATTCTAACCCGGGTCTCCATGGAGTTCCTGGTGATAGAAAACGGTAGGAAAATTATGGAGGGTGATACTGAAGCGTTCCCGGTCCTAGTGGAGATCAAAATGTGAATTACGGCAATTTTGGCCAAAAAAAAAACCCGCTTTAAAATGATTTCGGAGAATGAAACCACACTGTGGACAAATATATGTACACCAGGTATCAATGAACGGAACATGTTAATTATATCGAATCCATATCTCCAATGTAATCTGTCAATTGAAATCTGTGTTTGCTCCTCACTTTTGAAATTTAGTGTTTGTGTAAATCAACTTACTCAAACATACATAAAAATAATTAAAACAAAGTTTTATCTATAGGCTGCCCCCCCCCTTTTTTTTAAAATAGTGGTATTGGAATTGTAAAATTTAAGGAACCGATGAATTGGATTGAATGATCAACGCCCCCGATGTTACATACCTGATTATAATATCTATATTGTCACGTGCTTGCACAGATTGCATCCTGAAATTCTTGGTATAATAACTTGGACAGAATTAAGCATTGCCCTGACCATCACCACTTTCCCCATCACGTAAATTGGCAAAATGTACATTCTAAATTGTATTCTTCATAAAATCGAAGGAACAAAACCATGTTATTATTAGAGATATGAAACAACCTGTAAAAGCTCATCACATAATAAAGATTGGGTGTAAGCTTTGTGATACTATTTTACCTGAAGCTTTGGACCCCATCGTTAAGCACGCCCCCTATTTCCGGTATAAGGACTACCGGTCCTCCTGGCTTCAATAATAATGCAAACAAAGATCAATAACTCTTACATTTTGTAAACATGTATAAAAGAATGAAACCGGGCGAGTTTGGTAATTCCGAAAAAAAATTCACTTATTGTTAGCAAATCCCCTGACGTTGCTTTATAGTATATACATCAACAACACAATGCATTTTGGTTGAGAATACAACATAAACAGATGCTCTTGGGAGACACTGACTCACAAGAAAACGCAAGAGGGGTGAAATGGAGAGAAGAGCAGACCTCTTGTGACCAACAACGAAAAGACTAAGACAACAAACAGCACTCAACCAGTGGAATACAGCTACAACATAAGCTTTAGCAGGTTTCAAAATGCGAACATTTGTGGAAACATAACCATTAATGTGAATCCACTGAAGGAATGAAATAGACAAAACATTGTTGCCAGTATTGTACTATTTCTTATGCCCGCTTCATGTTTAATAAATGTTTAAATTCTATCAACATCTTGTGTTTTTGGTGTATGATATAAACAATGTCACACTCTAACATTGATCTCGAACCTGGAAATGGCCCCTCGAATGACCTCGACCCTTGTCAACATATAGTCCATGTGTTAAAACACTAAAGACCTTTCATAATTAGCACCACTCAGGGTGTATATCTTAATCATAGTAGACCATAATGGGCCTCTTATCCTTTCTGTTCTATGTTACTCATATAATAAATACACGTGTATTTATTATACAAGTAGTAGAGAACAGAGCGGATAAGAGGCAAATTACAATAGCACCTGCATTTTGCACTCGACTGAAAAAGGATTTTCATTTATAATTGATAGGGTCCAGAGCAACGGTGATAATAGTTTTTGTTTGTTAGTAGGGGTTTTTAGGTCCCACTGGAGAATTTTTACTTATGTAGAGACGTCACCAGATTTAGGTGAAGTATGATAACTTTTGACCTATTTATGAAGCTCAGAGAAGTTCATTAACGTACCAACACCTACCATGACACGAAATTCCGTCTTTAAGAAACCCGACACACACAGAGAGAGAGAGAGAGAGAGAGAGAGAGAGAGAGAGAGAGTATTACTATTACGTGAAAGAATCCGAAACAATATAATAATGGTATGATTTGAAAATTCAAGGCCGAAACAAAGTAAAATCAGTTCTACGTTGAAATACCTCTTAGAAACAAATATTACTTGAAAGAATCTGGAACAATACAATAATGATTTGAAAACTTACCCAAGGCGGAAACTAAGTGTTGTGTACTATTTAGCATAAAATAAATTAAATTTAGGAGGGTTAACCATTAAAAATGGGCCGAGCACACACGGAAACCTAAATGATAAAGAAATGTTGGGGCTGGGGGATGGTTGAGAAAAACCATGAAACAAACAGGAAAAAAGGGATACAGGTGGATCAAGATTGTCCCAATATCCATTTCATAAGAGACGAATGTGTCGTGGGGCAAAATATTAGAATAGGTCCCCAGTATCCCTTGCTTGTCGTAAGAGGCAACTAAATAGGGGTGATCCATCGGATGAGACCGAACAAACCGAGGCCCCGTGTCACAGCAGCTGTGGTACCGTACATTAAAGATCCCTCCCTGCTCAAAGGCCGTAAGCGGCGAACATAGGCTTAAATTTTTGCAGCCCTTCACCGTCAATGGTGACGTCTTCGTATGACTTAAAGATTCTTGAGAGGAACGTTAAAAATAAACAATCAACCAACTCTGTGTATTAGTGAGCCGGAAATAATGAAAGAATTAGATAAGTTACATGAAGAATATGTTTTAGTTCTAGCTGACAAAGCTTTTAACAACATTGTCTTTGTTTGTAAGATTCGTTATTACAACTGTATTTTAAACAAACAAGGCATTAATTCCACATTTGTTAATCCTACTTATACTCCAACTGCCCTTTCAAAAGATGAAATTCTTCAAAAGTATGCTTCTGTTTTAAATACATTTAATATTCCAGTCAATGCAACGAATGAATCTGATTTACCGTACCTATACTGGATTCCTAAATTTCTCAGAAACCCTTGCAAACAAAAATACATTGCTGGATCCACTTAACGTTCTTCCAGCTGACAAAGCATAGACTTCGTTGGTAAGACTCATTATTATGCACAACTGTTGGGTTAGAATAGGCACTCTTTACCACTTGCTTGTCGTAAGAGCCGACTAAATGGGTCGGTCCTTCGGATGAGACAGCAAAAACCGAGGACCCTTGTCACAACAGGTGTGGCACGATAAAGGTCCCTCTATGCTTAAAGGTCGTAAGCGCCAAGCATAGGCCTAAAGTTGCAGCCCTTCACCGGAAATGGTGACGTCTCCATATGAGTGAAAAGTCTCGAGCAGTACGTTAAACAATATACAGTCAATGGATTAATAGAAGAGCTTGGGTCTAATTGTATATGTGTTATCCCAGTTCCCTTTCAATTGAAAAATTCTTCAAAATCACGTTTCAGTTTAAACACATTGATTATCCCAGTCACTTAGACGAATGGGGTACCGTACTTATACTGGATTCCAAAACTTCGTAAAACCCTTACAATGATACATTGCAAAATCTAACGAAAGACTATTAATCTTTCCTCCCCGCGAGAATATTAACAGCTGTGAAGGAAAAACTTCAGACGTACTCTGCCACAACATATTCGAAAAATAGTGAAAATCTATTGTGAATTCTTAAAAATTCATCAGAATTTTCGGCAAATTTGAAATCCCAAAACTTTTGCAAAATCAATAGCATTAAAAGCTACGATATTTTAACACTCTGTACTATCATTCCTAACAACAAAGGAGAGACTAGAGGTTTTTAAAAAAATTTTTTACATCATAGATAACTGCTTCTTCAATAAAAGTGGAACTCGTAAATATTCATATCTTGTGATCTATTATCCCCCCCAAAATGTTATATTTTATCCACACACAAAAAAAATTATATTGATTAAAAAAATGCTGAAGTTCCTCATTGAGAATGAAAAATGAGGGGAAAAAAACTAATGTATAAGTCACGTGCATTAGAGCTACTCCAATTATCATGCAGGTTCAAAAGAGTTTTTAGCTCCTCATTTCCCGCTTAGACGCGATCGTGGACGGCTGATAAAAATGGAAGTAGACGACGCATGGGAGGATTTGTTTGCCTCTTGGACAGATTGATTGGTTGTTTAATCATCTCTTGACAGTAATATCATAATTCGATCTGTATACAATTTTCTAAAATCAGAAAAATTTAACCAAGGAAAACTGCCTCAATCTGTTAATCTGTAAAGATGTTATCGAGGGATATAGAATGAACTTTATTACTAGCAAATGATTGAATAATTTCAAGCTTTCTGAATAGCTGTGATCCTACAAACTAGGCAAAATAGAACGTTGTATTCACCTCCACATGTCTTAGAGACGAATATAGCATTTAATTTTTCCAACATCAGACCAAAAATAAATTTGGAATTCCCAAATTGATACGAGTGATTATAGTTGTTAAGTTTTCCAGTGAAAACTCTAATCTCTACTCACTTTCGAATAAGTTTTGCACTCTAGCTGTGAATAAAGATGGTCGACCGGGTACCATGCAAGCTTTAGTAGCCGATTTCAATGTTTTGAATTATTCAACCATATAATAAAAGAATTATTGACATTTTCTCAAGTCAATACGATGTTTTAGCAACCTCGAAGTACTAAGAGTTCGGTGAATATTATACATCTACGGTTGCTAAAGCATTGTATTGACCGACAAGTGTCAACAATTGTATGATTTTGGCCCTTTCCTTCACCGAATGCTTTGTAACAGTATTGTGTCATTATGCAGTTTATTGTTATCCTGATAAAAAAAAATTCACATGATTTTCCTTAAGTTGACAGGTTAAAATTATCTAGAAATATCATTTTTCAAACTGTGAAAACAGAACATTTTCCGGATCGTCTTACCTACCTGAAGATATTTCTGGATAAGTGGGAAAGGACGCAAGTGACATTGATCTAACCTTGGACCAACATTTAACATATCGCACTCTGTAGGTGTCTGAGTAATGTCCACTTACAAAGTATTCAACCATTAATATCGTGTTGTCAGAGATTTGGCATGAAACTGTGAGGAAGATATAGCATGATTACGCTTTTCTTCCTGAAATTTGTTCATAATCATGTTTTAGATAGATTAATAACCCAAATAATTCGTATGAAAACTCTGAACAACAGAGGAATCTGGAAATTCTTTAATTACTCAAACATTCTTCTGTTATCCCCCTTCCCATGACGTTAAGTACATTTTGTTATAAACTTCTTAAAATGAAATTCCCATTATCAACATGTCATGTTGACGTCATCAGCTATTGATGTATAATATGACTACTTTTTCTCAGCAATTCTAGACTCTTGTAAATTTATGGTTTTACATTTATTATTGACATATTTTCAAATCCCGACAAAAAATATGTCCAAAAACGACCAAGATGATTTATTGTGCCTACACCAACGCCCAGTGTCGGAAAACCGGAAGTATATCTTCAGCGTCTGAAGGTGGAAAAGTCAAGATAACAGCATTCATTTTAAAGTTATAATAGTGTTGGGTATCCTCGTATTTTGAACTATAAAGGATGGTCGAAATTAGCCATTTTTCTCAAGTATTTTTGGAATTTTAAAGATCATTTTGTTTCGCAAAGAAAGTCTTATTTTCCGTGCGAAAATTCAAACGAGTGACGAATACGTGTGATAAATGTATTTGGACTATTTACACCGTGATAATTTAATTGACCTTAAATTACTTAATTGTCGACTATTTTGGTTCTCATTGTGTAGGCTTAATAATCTTATATCGATTACACTAATTTGGGTCGCTTAATTCTGTAACTAAGTCATCTCTGATTTTTATCGAATTAATACTATCTTTTTAAATCAAATGAATGTTACACATTTCTTGCGTATAAGGGTATTCATTGTTGTTCTTTCAAATGAAGCTGCGAGAGTTAAGGCAGCAGAATTTGACCACGTGGACGTCATTTTTGAGATCTTTAACAGAAAGAATTAGTTTCTCTTTGAATACAGTCGCCGGATAGCTGAAAAATTGCTCAGGCGACTATAAATAAAACAAACAAACAAACAAACAATCTCTTTGAATAAGGGGAAGGACGACATCTTTCTGCAAATAAATGTAAACCATGTCTGATAATTCTTGCTGTCTAGATAAAAAAAAAATAACATCATCCTGACATCACCCTGACATATCAACCATTCGAAAGAAAATCAACATTATAAAAAGTCACTCTTTTAGAAAGAGTGATTAATATACACTGCAGAAATCTGGAATGAGAATTGTTCAAAATTAAAGGCAATCTTGATCATTTGACAACATCAAAAAATTGTGACAGAGCAACATTTTGCAATATCACATTCATAAAAGTGCAGCAAAGAAATATTCATTACATATTTGCGTTGCTTATTAAATGCGATGGACACTTTGGGAAAAAATACGTTGGAATTTTTCTCAATAGAATATAGAAGGACAAAGGGCCGAGTCATAAAAGTGCATGTGGTATTCGATCAAAGCGATGAAAATGTCACTGTTTGATTAAATCTAGGTGGTCTTGTCTTTAAGAGGGTGTGTGCAGTTAGTTTTTGGACAAAACTTTTGTTGCTCTATCACGTTAATGATATCAGTCACAGGAGGTCGTGATTTACCCGGAGTGAAATACACCGGTACCGAAATAGACCCCAGTTCCTCCCTACAATTAGTTATGAAATTCTACATTATGTGATGGATTTATAATTTGCCTTTTTTCATTTCAGACATATTCGATTAACAAATATGAGCATCGACTGCTTTTGTTCCCCTGTCTTGGTAAATGACATATTTGTAGAAGATAACGTTTAACAGATATGCATCGATTACAAATTCCACAATTTCACGATCTCCGATCTTTTAATGTCGAAATTACTTTGATCATTTTGAAAAGAAAACTGTTTTACAGAATATCTAACTAGTGTTGGATAATCGAAAGTGTCATGCCAATGCCGAATTCCCAAATACAAACTTGATTATGGGTGTTAACCGCTAAACTGACTTTAATTGCTGCACAAAAGTAGACATTCAATAATGGACACCGATGGAAATTTAAACGTCAAAAATCAAATTTTGAACACCAATTAGTCAAGATAAATATCTGCTATAAATGTTTTAAAACTACGACCTGCTCTTCTGACATACCTTTTGTGGTACTGTCGATCAATTGTCAAAGTAGTTTATATTCACGAATGCAAGTACTCGTTAAGATTCTCATTTTATGAAATACTAAGGCATACTACTCTGTACTAGGGCTAGTTAGTAAGGACTCTGACGTCATGCTAGCTGACATTCGATATTTGCATCTTTTTCTGTTTTCATACAGTATTATGAGTACGTCACGTGACTCCAACAAACTTTATGTACATGTATGCTTACGGAATAAATAATATAAACTAAACTATGCAATGTTTTGGTATCTATATAGAATATATATATACCTGTGTTTGAAATCAACGTGTTCATTTTTTTCGGTTTTCAATTTCACATCATTTTGTGATTCTCTCATATGATTAATTTGTTATATAACCAATCTCTTACAGCATATACGTACAAAGATCCATAAGGAAGTAAGGATGGTGTATGAAAGTCTGTTCGAATCCAGTATCATTTTAATGTACTTGATCTATAAGTCTATAAAATATACTTAGTATTTCATATCAAGCCGCTGTAACACATACGTATATGTATGTCTTATTACAGAATAAACTCCGGAGGCTATAAAAGAATGCATTAAAAGTCCACTGATAATTTTAAGCACATACACGTCACGTCACATCGATAATATATTATTTCAATGATTACCGGGTTCTTCAAATCCTATTAATCCTTGTGTTCTGGAACTTAGTCATGTAAAGCCTTTGCCGTAAGACATCCAAATCTTTATATATCACAAGATTTTCTTTTTCGTTTCCCTTTCTCCTTTCTGAAAATTTCTGTTTCAGGAAATTCCCGTGGCTTATATTCAATTTGACATTTCGATTGATCACGAGGCCCAGGTTGACGGAGCGCGTCGTGTCCTTCCGCAAAAAAGAAAAAAGAAAAAAAATGAGGAAGAAACACGGAAAATAATTGTGTGATGAGTTAATAAACAGCTTGCAGGTGTAACTTTCCATCGACAAAAAATGTGGAATGACATCTATGTTGATGGTCATAGATAACACGGATCGATCTTACCGAGCCTTTTAGATGTTTAATTATAAACGCCACAAACTTTCATAGTCCGCCAACACAAATTGACTGTGTTCAAATTATATACATATCTTAACACTTACTAATGTTTTGTCAGCATTACGCTATGTTGATCCAGTGGATTTAATTTATCGATAAAAGCACTGACATTTAGACAAATATCTACATGTTTGTGTATGTTTAAGAAATTGGTTTCATTTTTGAAAATACATGAGCGTATGAACTGTAACGCTTAAGGCACGGGTCCGGCTTTTCTCGCCAGGGTGGTCCAAAAGGCTGGAAGTCTGAAAACCCCTGAATTTCTATGTTTTTTAACCTCTACTGTAGGCAGTACGAAGTTATTATCGAAGCTGACACATACCAACGAACATAAAAATGCATATGTGGATATTTATGACGAAAAACTAGAGATGCTAGCCGTTCATTAAAACGTTACCAGTCCAAGTCACGAGGAGACCTCCGCATTTAAAACTGTGTGTGGGGGGGAGAGGTTGTTTAATTCTTATATATATATAAATATATATATATATATATATATATATATATATATATATATGTGTGTGTGTGTGTGTGTGTGTGTGTGTGTGTGTGTGTGTGTGTGTGTGTGTGTGGCATTTTAGGTTTTACTTTAAGTGAGATTCTTGATGGCTTGAACAACCTTCTCTTATTTTTCCTTGAGAACTCTTCGCATATTGCTCGTATATTAATGTTCATAGAAAGGTGAATATGCATAAAACCAGGGTCGCCAATCGATCTTCATTCATAGCTGATCTCATATAGCTTGTAATCCTTAAGGCAGAAAAAGAGCGCGCAGCTTCAATGGAGGTCAATGATAAGGTCCAGTCTATGTGCAGGAGTGTTTTGATGTCCGGGAAGATATCGCCGCCTGTAATTCTAAACATTGCCAGCAAACTGCCGGATCTGTCCCCTTCATTCATATTTCCACAAGCCCTCCTCCACTGTAACAGCACCGACTTGAGTTCATCAGGATGTACACTTTCCCAAGTCCCCCCCCCCTCCAAAACATCAGACCATTTGCTATAAGCAACTAACGTCAGAATCGCCCAGTTTAGCTATTTGATCAGGGACCAGTGATAATACTGAAAAGCTGGGGACATATCATCTTTCTAGAACCTGCATCTTAATTCTTGATATAAATAATCAAGAAAGGGGAGAGCAATATTGGCTTTAAAATAATCAGAAGGATCAGTGCTATCACTAACATTGGATCTGTGTGTTTGCCTCTTACACAATCTTGTGGAACCAACTCATCAGCCATCTTTTTACTTTCCGTAAACCAACTTTCAAACTCAACGTCGACATTTGTGCGCATATCTTTCACTGTCGCAATACGCTGTTCAACTAAAATAAAAGCTTGATAAAAATCTAAGTCACGTTTTTGAAGCTTGCCTGCGACTGGCTTTATTGTCTGGAGGACAGCCTTAACGCACACAGAAGTCATAAGAAAAGAAAAAGATTTCAATGTAGACAAAAGGTCTTGGGTAGTGACTTTCTTCCGAGCATCCCATGTCCAACTGTCCTGTAGGTTTTCGTCCAGACCAGAATGGAGAACATATTCTAACACAATGTAATGCCAACATACATGCTCTTGAGTGTGTCGAAGCAAGTATGTTCCTCGACCCACCTCGTTTTACACAGACCTATAAGTTTCTTTCTGGTCACCTCTGTATCTTGTCTCTGTACCTTCAAATCTAAATTAAAGACTCATCTGTTCACATGCTACAACTAATCTGGGACCTACTACGATCTGTTTTATATACCTCATTTCACTTATTTTATTGTTGTTTAAATAGCGTTTAGAGCAGTATGGACTTTACGCTTTACAAAATTAATTTATTTATTATATTATATTATTATTATTGTGGCAGCACATCCTTAAAGTATCGTTGTCGCTTCGGTGAAGAATCAAAGAACATGAAAGTAGAAATTTATTCTGTTTATCATATTTCTGACAAGAGGAAGCTTGGAAACGTGTGGGACGCTCAGGTTGGGCACGTGACTTTTGTAGTGTGTATTTAAAGCCAACCTATTCAACCTATTGACAGCCCTGTGGCCATTTTCATAACCAAAAAAAATTAAGACTAAGATCAAACTTTTGTCTTTGCCTTATACTTACCTGATAGCAAATGTGCCCCGAGTAAGAATGCCAGTTTTTTACCTACGTTAATATTTACTTCTGCTCATTCAGAATTATAAAAGAATTAGTGTTTTAAAATTTAAAATTTTCTTTTTATTCCTATGACCTCTAATAATGCCATGAGACAATGTTGCAAAATGTCAACAATTTTGGTAGATATCGTTGCTCTGGCGGCATGTTCTAAATCAACAAAGTAAAAAAAAAACTTCTTCCCGAATGATGCTGTTTCATCAAGAAACCTCAAGCACAAAGACTTCCTGATTTGCAAATCTTTCAGTCACCTCATCAATGATGATGGAGTAGAATGCCTTACCTTGAAGACCACTAAGTATATTTCTTTCCGAATATTTTGACCACTGATAATGATGACTTCATTTTGTGTGCTTTTGCTGGTATAAGGGGCATTGTTGAGGATCCTGTTAGATACTGCATCAGATGGTCATCACGACTGACTAAAAGATTCAGAATAGCAAGAAGATACCTTTACTGGATGCAGTGCTTGTTGAATAGTTTCTGTGTCCACGCAGAGGAATATTTTGTTTCCAGCAGAGAGCAATCGTTTTCATTGTCATTGACAATAGTTTCTATCGTACATTTCCCGGTTTTGTTTACTAATTTTGTGCTGTAGAGTAGAGTACTGTTTGGCTTTGGTTTTGACGAACCTATTTTAAGAATCTGATACTCTATACGTGCCGCCTTCTGATAATCAGAATTCTTGAGTTTTGCTAGGGATCCATCCTTGTCTAACGCTTTTTTTAAGTTGGGGAATGGTTTGGATACAAAATTGTCACAACCCTTTATACCCAACTGTGGGGGAAAAGTGCAGATTTTACACAGACCACCTTACAGTTTATGGCTGTATATTGACCATCTGTGGTTTTTGTATCTATGATGTTTGAAATGTAAAGCTTTTTTCCTTTTATCTCTGCCAACAAAACAAATTTGAATGGAAAATTTTGTGATGATACTCTTTCAAGTTTAGTTTCTGCTAATTTAACTTTTATTGATTATAAAGAGGAAATTGATATTTTGCCAGTAACAATTTCACCAAAGTCGAATCCCGAGAGTGGGTGTTCGTTACTAGTCGATTCCCCTGGCAAGTTTTTGTCTTTCTCGTGCTCACCTGGATCGTTACTTGGCTCGTCTTTGTCAACATTGTTTGGGTCATTGGAATGACAATCCTGAACAGGAAAATCATCCGTGAATTTCCGTTTTTTAAGGG
Source organism: Ostrea denselamellosa (assembly GCA_024699665.1). Taxonomy (NCBI): domain Eukaryota; kingdom Metazoa; phylum Mollusca; class Bivalvia; order Ostreida; family Ostreidae; genus Ostrea; species Ostrea denselamellosa. The sequence continues at coordinate 19,913,960 of JAMZEH010000005.1, read as the reverse complement.
TGATCTTTCTAAGACGGACTCTTGCGAAGATTTTTATCGCCTTTCTCGTGACAAGATACGAAATGAGTTTGGTGTTCATTTGATTGATAAACGTTGTATTGGATGTATGAATCCACAATTTAAACATAGGAGATTGATTGATTGATTGATTATTTATTGCTTTCCGCCACACTCAACAATTTTTCAGTTATCTGGTGGCGTCCAGTTTTAGTTGATGGAGGAGAGAACCCAGATACAATGTACCTGGGAAGAGACCACCGACCTTCCGCAAGTAAACTGGCAAACTTGCTCACATAACGCCGCGGCCGAGATTCGAACACGCGCCGACAAACATAGGAGAACTTTGTCGTGAAGGTTGAGAAAGAGGACGTATTGTCTTACTATGTATATCCCTGTTTATTGTCACATTTTCTATAGATGGAAATACTGTTACAATTGATAGATTCAAGGCAGATGCACAGATATCGATTAATGACGAATTGTAGCTGTTTTTCACCGATCATTACGGTCATTCTGCTGAGATTTTATCATGTCATCTGACACTCTAGTGTCGTCAGAAACGGACGTTTCAAGAACACACTGCAAATCTTTCCGTTTGGGCCACATGTAGGTGGCAATACAACAGACTTGACATTCGACATATCTGCCTTGTGAGCCAAACAGTGAATTGGAAATCAACCGAAAAGAACAGTTCCCATCCCCAATAACCTCAATGAATGCAAGATTTTGATGCGATACGTCAGTTGGCATCAGTACTCTAGACTTTGTATCCTCCCTAACGAACGGTGATAAATTGCTGAATTCCATGTTAGTTACATAAAAAACATTCGTGCTTGCGATTTCTCTCTTATTGAAATCTGAAATTTCATAAAATTCCAACCTTCTCTTGCGGCTTTGTAAAGAATTGGATAAGCCGAGGTCCGAGGGGGTTCGGGCCCCTGGTCTCCCCTCTGTGTCCGCGCATGCGCTTCACGCTGGCATACTTACTGAAGAGCGTTAGCGCTCCATGAAAAGCATTACATCTCATGTATTTTTATATCTGAAATTTACATTCTGCTTTCATTTCTGTCTGAATTTCCAGCCGTTAAAATAGATTTATATATTTATCACCCCAAATGCTTCTGCTCTTTACATGCCCTCTTAGTACAACCATAACCCTTGCTTCCATTTATGTGTCTATCCAAGATACAATCAACCTGGATATTTCCCTGATTGGGGTTGGGATTGATTGAGACTATAGTTTATAATGTATGTAGTATGTATATACATGAAATGGTATTCTTTTTCTTAACACTACGAAATTTGTCCGTATAAATTTTAAATAGATTACTTTCACACCAAGAAAGATCTCTGCGAGTCGAATTTCATTAAGTGAAAGATTGGTAAATATTAATGTTCATAATAAAATGATATATAAGATTAACGAGGAACTGTTTTTATTTGATATTGATTTGGCTATCGTGCATAGATGCCAGTCATACACGTACTTGCTACTCTGTCGTTTCAGGCCATAGTGCACTATTTCCTTGTTTAACATCCTGGGTCCGGATGTATACCTTTTTACAAAAATCCAAGGAGAGGGGAGTGGGGGATGGGGGCAAAACAAAAGATAATCACACACGTGCGCGCGCGTGTCTTATTTTAGGTCAATCCCCCACCCACCCCATCCCCCGAAAAAAAAAAACTTGCATTGAAATTGGTTTTTCTCTTTGCTTCTTTTTATTGATGTCTGTGACGCGTTTTATCAGCAGACGTTAGATCTCTTTGTGTGCATGCATTTCATTAGTCTTGTTTTGTGTGTGTAAATGTTTTAGTGTGTTTGAGCGGGGTGAAGGATACCTTTTCTAGAAAAGATTGTTCCAAGAGAACGTTTAGTTCTGGCAGAGTTCTCTATTTTCTTAGACATGAAATCTGTGCAATCTTTTTATCTGATATTCTACATTGGATGCAACCTTTACAATTCAAATGTTCTGTGAGTTAAATAAAGCGCTTTCTGATAGTCAGACAGAATGCGATTCATAAAGAAATAAAACAGGTCAAATTTTAAAACAAGAATAAGAATTTTTGAATATATTAACTAGTGTGTAATTTTCAATCATTGCCATAGCAATGGACCCTGTCATTGCACTGCGGCATCTCCACAAAAAATGAGATTTTATTACATTTTCAGCACTGAAATTTATCCTTTCAATAAAATTGATATATTTACAGTTGTTATTTTCACAATGAAAATACCAAAAGGTTATTTTCACTGTGAAAATAACGTCGTAAAATTCATCCGCGATAAATACGACCACCTTTATTTTACGTAACAAAATATACTTTATCGTGTTTTTACTTGAATATTAAAATAAAATTTAATCAAAGTTGTTTTATTGTTCAAATGTATTAATTTCTATATACTTTACATTTTTCTTAAGGTGCTATTTTTTTGATGCAATATTGTTTTCAATGTTCAGTACAGGGTGGGTTGAAAGGAGGCCTGGAAGTGGTTAGACCGAAAGGAAAACGTAAGAAAATGTAATAAACAGAAAATTCAATGTTTTGTTGTTGGATATTGAATTGATTTCACTTGTAAGACGGCATTTATTTTTTTTATATTTTCACTCGTGCTTCGCATTCGCGAAAATATAAAAAAAAATCCCGCCTCACTCGTGAAATAAATTCAATATCCAACAACAAAACATTGAATATCCTCTATATACACGACACTTCATATAATAATGTATGTTAAGTCTACCTAATAATTCTTTTCAATTTTGGCATAGAAGTGTAGTCACGAAAATCGGTGTGATTTTCGAAATGTTTAATAGAGGTCACGTGAGTATTCACGACATGGGCAAATATGTAAATTATTGAAAATTTGAAAGTAGCACATTTATTAACTTCCAGGCCAAACTACCGAAAACTGATAATAATGATATATATGTAATATACTCTGCAAAAAAAGAAACGCATAATGGATTTTTTAAGATTTTAGTAGATGTATTTTGGATTATGATTTTACAATAAAAAATGTAGATATTCACTAGAATTGTTTCAATTGAAAAAAATTACAGTCCAAACCTTAGATATTGGTGAAAAAAAGTCAGATCATCACAGTTAAGAACACTTCCTGTCACGTTTAAGTTAGTACCGTGTATGACCACCTCGAGCTGCCAACACAGTTCTGCATCTCCTTGGCATAGAGTCAATCAATGTTCTTACGTTATTGCGTGGAATTGTTCGCCATTCCTGTTGTAACATTTGACGGAGGTGATCGAGGGTCTGAGGCGGAGGTTGGCGCAGGCGCACACGTTTATCCAGTTGGTCCCATAAGTGTTCAATCGGATTCAAATCCGGCGATTTGGAAGGCCATGGTAGCACATTAATGTTGTTCTGCTGAAGGTAGTCAATTGTTAAGCGGGCTGTGTGAGGCCTAGCATTGTCATGTTGGAAGAACTCCCTCTGTCGGTCAATTACGCGCATAAGGTGAGGTTGGAGAATTTCGTCTCTGTACCTTTGAGCCGTTAAATTGCCCGGGACATGTACCAGTTCTGTTTTACGGTCATTAGAGATCGCCGCCTACATCATGACGCTACCTCCACCGAAGCTATCCACTTCTTGGACACACGAGGAAGAGAAAGGTTCATTCCTGCGCCGGTATACACGGATTCTTCCATCACGTTTCTGTAGCAGAAAACGGGACTCATCGCTGAACCAGATTCTACGCCAGTTGCGGAATGTCCAGCCCCTCAATCTGTTGCACCATCGGACTCTTTCTCGTCTGTGTAACGGTGTCAAAACTGCTCCAAAATACGGTCTTCTGGGTCTAATGCCATATTGTCGAAGTCGGTTGCGGACTGTCTGCGAGCTGATTCTTCTCAATCCAGGTATTCCGACTGCAGTAGCTGTTGCAGCAACGGTTCGATTCTGTAGATGAAAGACCCGGATGTAGCGATCTTGTCCAGGAGTCGTAATGCGAGGTCGCCCACTCCTCGGTCGGTCATTAGTAGAGCCAGTCTGCTGGAATCTGTTCCACAGCCGAGAAATTGTACTCTGATTTACGTTTTCAGTTCGTGCAATCTCACTTTGGGATACTCCGGCCTGGAGACGGCCAATGACGATATTTCGAGTAGCAGGGTCCAACCTTGGCATGGCAGCATTTTAACGTTATGATGAATTCCAGCTTCAAACTTCGTCCTTTTATACGCTTTAATGTAGTGGTTGAATTAAGCACAAAGTTCTCGTGAAAAACGAAAGCCAAATTCCATGGCGATAGAGGTGATGTGCAATTTTAGAGAGTCGCCGAGCTAATTTGGCAGAGAGCCAAATCAAATGAACAGACCTTTAAAGTTTCATACTTACCTGTAAAAAATCAATTACTCAATTGACCATTTCAGTTTACCTGGTAAAATACATAATTTGCATTTTTAAAATTTCAAAAGGGCTATGCGTTTCTTTTTTTGCAGAGTATAGATAGTGAAAATTGCATGCATTTTTGTTAAAGCAATACAATCAAGGTCACTGGAATAAAAAGAATAAAATGTGTACTTAGTAACAAAACTGGCAACAATGTTATTCTTTATATCTAAGGAAGTCAAACTTCCTCCAGAATTCGTTTGCGGGGACGCAGAGGACTATGGGTAGTAGTATCTGTATGAATACTGGAGTTGACTCATCAATTGAGCATGGACTCTCCTGGGCTCGTTGTACGCAAATTAAAGTTAGTCGAAAGTTGGTGAAATTGCTGTCCTAAAAGCCCCAGGAGTTTTACACGGAATTCGGTAAAGAGTTCAAGTCGAAAATGGTGCGCGGAAAAAATGAGTTTTTGAAATTATCACTGTTACAACTGGGTTTTAAAATGGTTTTGGTATTTCTGTAGTATGCTAATAATGTGTCGAGATCATGACCAAAGGCATTTAAATGTCAAGGTCAATGGAAAATTTAAATTTTATGCATTGTTGATATTTATCACATTGGACACTTATACCTGACGCAAAGAGCATGTTTGGAGGTACTGTCCTTATTTAGAGGTCAAAATTATATGATTTTTTCATAACATACAGACTAATTTAAACTTACACAAACATATTTTAAAGAAATCGTGATTTTGTTCGCGTAAACTGTTTTACAGCATAGAAAAGATTACAGTTAGTATAAATATATTTATCATAAGTATATACGTGTGAAAAATATATAGATAGTTTAACCACGAAAGCTAACTACCTCCATGATTATAGTTTTTATTATTTTTTTACTATATAATACATTAAAAAGTTGTTGAAATCTTATAACGTTTTGATTCAAATAATATCTATATATATTTGAAGATAAACAAGCACCTGTTTCAGTATTACTACATGAAAGGGATGAAGTATCATTACAAGTGAACAGAAATAAATTCATCACCAATTTCACGGTCTTTGGACTTAGGTTAGGTTAGGGGATTACCAAAGCCTTGTTCAGCCATATATGATTTTTCTTGAAGGTCACTTAAAAAGGGTCAAGAACACATGAATTAATGTAGTAGTTTGGCCCATTAGGATTATGTAACGCATGGGGTGTCATATTAATGCGGCTTGCAATTTGTGGTTTTTCATTTATGTCTTAGTTTGGATAAGAGGAGGAAGGGTATTAGACCCCGTAGAACAGGTCTAGTTAGGACAGGTCTAAATAGGACTGGTTTAGTTAGGACTGATCTAGTTAGGACACGCCTAGTTAGGACTGGTCTAGTTAGGACTGATCTAGTAAGGACTGATCTAGTCAGGACAGGTCTAGTTAGTCCAGATCTAGTTGGGACTGGTCAAGTTAGGACAAGTCTAGTTAGGACTGGTCTAAATAGGACTGGTCAAGTTAGGACAGTCTAGTTAGGGACATATCTAGTTAGGAATGGTCTAGTTAAGACAGGTCTAGTAAAGTTATAAGAGTTTCGAAACATCCCATCTTTTCTATCAGATGTAACAACCATAAACAACTAAAGTTGACACACGTGAATGCCATTTATGATAATACCTGATAAAGTGAATCAAAAGTCCGAGTGTGATGTTGCTCCACAGTTAGCATGGGCTATTTCTATTGTCAATCAAGACGATGAAATCATGATCCTTTCACACTCAGTATAATGCAGAAATAATTTTATGACTGATTTTATATATAAATAGAGTCGCTTACATATATTATTATACATTATGAATAAATTCAATATCATGAATTTTTAATCAATCAATGAATGTCAGTAGATAAAATTCTAAACATGTAAACAATGAAAATATTTTTTAAAAATGAGTAAATTGCTATTAGTAAATTCTTCATTCATATCAAACAAAATTTGTAAGTGGAATAACAGATTAAAATGATTTTTGCAGATTCTATTTAGCAACGTTAGCCATACTGATTCACAAAAATATAAATCGATGAGAAAAGTGAGATAAGGAACAGTGGTCACTATATCATAAATCCCATAAAGAATATAAAATTGAGAGTAAGTCACACACGGACCCCTGGAAACACCATAGGTGGTATCAGGTGTTTAGATGGCTATAAAGATTTTGTATAAAGAATTTTCTTTTTGTTTATTGTGCAACCTCAAGCCTATCATGACAGTGCACAGTTTAGATGGATACTAACGCTATTAATACTTTATCATTTTAGTCGCATTGACCGAATTCTGCAATCTTCTTGGAATTGATATCGGCTAATCTATTGCAAATCTCGTTTCATTTTAGATTAATATCCTAACTTCACCTTCTGTGACATAAGAATATCTAAAACTAAATTTATGTCCTATCTGAATATATTTTTAAAACGTATTGTATACCATCAGCAAGTTTTAAATGAATCTCCTGTCTATGTAATCAGGACATTGAGAAAAGAATTTCTTACAGGACGAGGAGTCAGGCTAGTAGATAAATACACGAACACAAAATATCCCAGTGTTTGAGAAAGGCAGTATTAAGAGCTACTTGAGGAAAACAATAGGTGTATTAAAAAAAACAACCAGGATTTCCCTCCAAAAATTTTGAAATGCATCACTTTTAATATCGGCAGCAAAAAGTGGAAAATACTGTAAAATCGTAAGTGAATCAAGGTTTATGGATGCTGCGATATCAATATGACTTGAAATTAGTTTTATCTTTAAGCAGGTTAAGGGAAAAGCAACCAGGCTTCAAAAAAGGAAAGACCCGCTGCAACCAAGTGTTTATACTAAACAACATAATAAAACAGTGCACGAAATGACAAAGACAACTTATCATAAACTCTATAGGCTTCCAGAAAGTCTTTGATAACATTCACATGTAAATGCAATTTGTGGCAGATCCTGGGACATTATGGCATACCATCCAAATTAGAAGTCCTACTACATGTAGAGGCTTTTACGTAGAATCTAAATGTTATGTTAGTATTTTATTAAACACCAGGTTTCTTGTGAAATTTTGAATTAGGCAAGGATGAGTGATGTCAGTACTGTTATTCATCACAACATAGATTGAATCCTTAGTGGAAACTACACAAGCATCAGATGGACTCTTTTCAGTAGTATGGAAAAACCTAGATTATGCAGACGACCTAACCGGTCGCGGTAACTCAGTGATAGAGCGTTCACTTCGTATCCGGGAGGTCGTGAATTCGAGTCCTGCTCTTGCCATGCCTAAGTCAAACCTAAGACGTAAACATGGGTAGTGATTACTTCTTCGCCAAACACTCGGCATTTAGAAGTGAGAATCACGAGTCTTTCAGATAGGACCTTTAAAACAAATATCCCGTGTCGCGGTAGGCATTGGCACGATAAAGAACCCTCACTGTTTACGGCCCTGAGCGCTAGGATTAGGTCTAAATTTGTGGTACTTCACCTACAGCTGATGACGTCTCCATATGAGTGAAAAATTCTCCATGGGGCGTTAAACATATCAATCAATATACAGACAACATCAACTTATTTTCACATCTTGAGTCATGCAAAGTAAAACACTCAAGTTGCAAATAATGCTAGCATCAGATGGTGGCGCTGACAAGGACATTAAAGCGAGATTACGAAAATCCAAAGGATCCTTCATCAAGCTTTAAAAAAAATATGGAAGTCAAACAACATCAGCAGAAACGTTAAGATCAAACTGTACAGCAGAGTTGGAGGATGTCTGAAAAGGACATAAACAAACTCTCAGGATTTCATAACGGATGCCTCAGAAAGATCTTGAGGATAGTTTGGCCTACAAAAATGACCAACGAATATTTACACAACATGGCAAAATCAACAGATATGAGGACAATACTGAGAAAATATCGATGACGTAGGATTGACCACGTCTTAAGAAAACCAACAAATGACATAACAAGAGTGGCACGCAGATGGACCCCAGAAGATAAAAAGGAATGAATGACCGTCCAAAAAGAACATGGAGGTGAACGGGTTGAAACAGAAGCTCACTTGGAAAAGGGGGGGGGGGGGAGAAAAAAGTCTAGAATACAGAAGTACGGAAATCTCTCGTCCTTGCCCCCTGTGTGTCTCCGGTTGCAACAATCAGTGGGTAGGTTGGTAGATATCTTCTTTGATTTTTTTTCTTTGGTGAAAGAACGAAATGAAATGTCCAAGGACAACATAATATTCTGGGTGAATGAGCAGTCACCCTCCCTTTGTATTGGTTTTGTGTCCTGGGCATTAAACATGAAATGATACGTGTATGCTCAGGCTGTGAACTTACAAGTATAGTTGGTTAAAATGTGACTTTTTCAGTGTCCATACAGGGATTAATGTAATAATTGCTTATTTTCTGAAACACTCTGTACAATATATTTCTATTTTCTATTCAATATAAATATTAAATCAAATTAAAAATAAAAGAGGGATTTCTGATTTTTATTTTTTTTTAGAAAGAACAAAAAATTGTTTTAGTAGACTAATATATATATTGTTAGTCTACTTATATATATATATATATATATATATATATATATATATATATATATATATATATATGTGTGTGTGTGTGTGTGTGTGTGTGTGTGTGTGTGTGTGTGTGTGTGTTTCCCATTACACAACAAGCAACATGCAATGAACCTTAAATTCTATTCCTATATTACATTTATATACTGCGGTAGATTTCATCATGACTTGTGCATACATACTTTCCAAAGTTCAGATCATAAAATATCGCCATTGCTTGATATACGTCAAAGGTTAAGGTCATAGATGGATATATCGCAAATTATGCATGTAGTTTGTGACATAAAGTGTGGTTAACGATTGTTAAACGATCGTTTACACCTGTGAACATATATTTATTTGAACGTAAAGTATGGTTGTAAGTAATGTTGAAACAAGTTTATCAATTTAAGAATGCACGAGGCTACTACATCAACACTTAACACTTTCTAAAATTATGCTAGGGGCATGAAAAAAATCTAAATACTTGGCGGAAATATCTTTTTTGATATCTATTAAACTGTCAAGCAAACAAAAGATCCAAGTTGCTTTATTGATATTAACCAAAACTAAGATTTAAACATTTGTATATGTACCCATATAAATCATAAATATTACCTTTTTGAAACTTTTCACTCTCAAAACTGAAAAATTGCGTAAAGAAGAAAGTTTTGTTTCAACATATACGGATCGCTTGTTTTCATTAACGCCGTAAACGAAGATTTGTTTTGGTCTGCCTATGTATATAGACGTACTAGTAATAACACAGTTTCCACACTATATAAATCTTGACTTATGTTCAAAATATACAATTCATGTATATTACGGCGAAACTGGAGTAGGTCAATGTCACTTGTATGTAACGATGATCCATTTTATGATGTCACGATGTACGTCACATTATCTTGTAGTGTTCCTTTAATGCGCCAAACATCATTATACAGGTAAAAAGATAAAGATTGTTCAGAAGTGACCAGAGATTCAATAATTTGACCTTGAGGTCTAGATCGTAAAGTAAGGGTAATACGCAATACTTTGCTTTATTGTTAGCCCTTAAACAGTTATGGAGCAGACACGAATGCATGCCATGTAAAAAAAAAATAATTTGACCTTGAGGTTAAAGGTAAAGGTAGTTAGACGGGTCATGATGGTACGAGACACGTTGTCTTATGGTAGCGCGCCCATTCAATTTCTATCAACATCACTGAAATGTACGCAAGCTTATCTCTCAGAGTCAAGAGAAAACATTTGATGCCTTGAAAAATTGAACTGAAACGGAAATAAGAATAAGATAAATACGAATTTTAGTCTCTGAATCAAAACCTGATTTCTCCAGTTTATCTTCAGATTCTCTTTGTGATAGGAATGTTAACAGGTAAATTAAGGTAACACACATTACCTGCCTTTCCATGCCTACTTTCGATTTAAGACGTGCAATTTCCTCTTACTCAGAGAAAGCAGGGCTCAATATGCTCTTCCTTGGTGTCAAAAAATGATCCATATACTTTTTCAATTAACAAGAACTTCGTAGATAGTGGGATTTTTTGAAGGCCAGCAGGCATGTTCACGAAACTAACAAGATATGTCCTAAGATATGATTAAAGAACATCCTAATATATCTTAACATGCAGATTGACGGTATCTTGGGAATATCTGAAGTTAGGACATCGTAAATACTTAGGAACATTCTTATTTCTTTAGATTTATTTTTACATATAATGTCTGTGACATATTTGCAGTTAAATAATCAATCTACATACATTTACACTTAGAAAAAATAAAAACATGATAATTTACATATTCTTTAATAGAGATAACATATTTGATACATATCATAAACTAAAAGATCAGTTCACCTACTACTTCAATTGAAATGAAAAAATAACAATAAAATTGACATGGGTATTGTATAGAGTCCGAACTCATTTATGTATAAATGTATTTGTATGTTTGTTTATTTTTACCCTGAACACAATGCTAAATCATTGAGTCACACACAAATTTGTTTAAAATAAAAACGATGCCTTGACTTACGTCACTCAAGGTCATAAATAAAAACGAGGAATGTTTTCTTTTGGACCATACAAGTAAAACTCGGTGTTAATTTGTTTTGTGAGTAGTCTCATTATAGATATATGTTGGTATAAGAGGAACCTAAATTTTTCAAATGGAGACATTCAGGCTCTGTTGGACGAAGCAGGAACAATATTAAATCATCTTTAGCAAACTTTCCAACCCGTGAAAGTCTGTACAGTAAACGTTTGAATACAACGATTTCTGCATGACTTGGAAAATCTGAACCGATAAAAGGTATATTCTCTGGTGTCAGTTTAAACTAATTAACTTTCTGCTTTACACAATGCATTTTTCACATGAGTATTTAATAACATTTTCTTAACGTATTTTACAAAGACTTTGTACACAAAGTTGAGGTTTTCTTTCAAGAATGCATCAAGGGTCGTTTGCTTTCGTTTATTATACTTAAAAAAAAAAAAATGCTTGTTGTATAATGCTTACACTCTCAAATACTACATTTGGCTGTGACTTCAAAAACATCGCATTTCATCACAATGACTGAGTATATTTCATCAGAATTTGAAACAACGACATGAATTCTCTCATCCTCTTCATCGTCAGATTCTCCTTCTTTTCGTACTCATATCGTTTACTATCTCGTCAATTGTGTTTGTACATGCAAGATAATTGGGAGACACATCTTCAAACGAACGATCAATGAGAACTATTCACCGATTGAACACTGAGCGAGTATTTTGATTAGCTTAATTGTGCGATGACTGTCGAGATTTTGTACGACGCCTGTTCTAAATATACCATATATGTATGTAATTACACATATGATTACTTTATAAAAACATAAAATACACATGCAAATGATGAGACCTAAGTTTCACGAAATTTTATTCAATTATCGGTCATTAAACTGTCTAAGCACTCTAATTCATACGAAATACAAAAACTGGTGGATCGCTTTTGTTATCTACCTGTACCGTTTTCAACGTTGGGACATTATTAAATTAGCGAAAACGTTATAACCACATTTTGGGAATAACTTTGAATGGGAATCAGTCGGGTTTTTTTTATTCCAACGTTACAACTGATAAAATGGGATAACCGTAAATGTTATTAAAACAAACACTTTTACTGTACTTGCTCACAATAGCATTATCATTAAATAGTAGTCTAGGGGTTTGTAAAAGTCTCTAAATATTCTTAAAAGCTCCGCATCAATATCATGACTGACGCCATATTTATAAACTACTAACCTAGGATGATCAAACTGTCCTAAGTTTAGGACGAACTTATTTTTAGATTTAGGAAGGTTTTCAAGAAACTGATTAAGGACTAAGATGTGTCCTAAGATATTCTTAGCTTCATAGACACGCATGCTGGTATTTGAAGAGTTTTCTTCCTAGAAACATACACGATGTCGATAGCAGAAATGTATATATCCAGGACACCCCCCCCCCCACAAAAAAAACAACAAAAAAACACGAGCAAACAAAAAAGAAAAAAGCATAGTATGCCAGTTACAATGCAGTTTTTCCTTTTTATCCTTCATAAAGTCTGTGCTCAATATCTTTAACCTTGGTCATAACTTTTGACCGCTTATTTCAAATGTGTATTCCTTGTGACAAGACCTTTCTTTTGGTGTCAGAACTGTTTTCGGGGGGGGGGGGGGGCATCAGTATTTCTCAAACACAACTTGCTGTTATTCAGCAGTTTTAACGTTTTGGCATTGCGTATCTGGCACAACAACATACAGAGAACGCAGCATTAATCATACTAATCGAAATACAGTGGCATACAGACAAAAGAGTATGTTCTCTCTAAACATCACGTGACGATAGTTTTAGATATTGTTTCCGGGAAACAGAAACTCCAGATTGCTGAATTGCGAATGACGTTTGGAAACATGCGCCGATTTTGTGTACGTTGGAGTGAAACTATAATTAAAATTGTTAAACGTTGCGGATGATGAAGACACAATATCCACTTACTGTAAAGAATTGAAAAATTAACAAGAGTCACTTATAAAATCAAATTTGTTGTCAATGCTTCAGAACTGTAATAATCTATTCTAATTTTCAAATTATGTGATAATTATATGATTAGCGGTGCAGTGATTAGAAAAATGTTGCGGTAATTTTATTGATATATTCAATATGTAAGTAGAATGGTGTGAAAAAGAGGGCATTAGCTTAATGTGATGTGTTTCACATTACATAAATGTTTTGGCGCATGGGATGTAACGCGAGACAAACATTTAATAATCTAATTTTACCAACTGAATTCGATAATGGAATTTAGATTTAAATATGAAGTTCTTAAAGGAACAAAACAAAATGTGGGTATGAAAATGACGTCAGAATAACCAATCTTCATCAAATAATGCTTGTAATCTTGGTCTATCCAGTCTTTATACTGAGTGTATTTTAATAGTACACGTACCCTCGATTTTACGGGATTTTAAGACTCAAAGGAGTACTTCTGATAAAGGATAATATGTTCACCCTCTGGTAGATCCATTCGCTTCGTGGGAGAGGGACAGCACAAGTTTCACTCCTTCGTTTTCGCTTTTTTTCCCGCCTTGCTTCTCCGCAGCAGAGTTTCTTCCTGGCAACTACGTCTTATATATATGGAGCGAATGGCCCCAATGGAAAATCATGTTTTGGTTTTCTCTTCCGTATAATTTTCTTTCGTAAAAGTCCACTTTCACGGTAGTTAGTACCTCTTGCTTTATAGGTAGTGATATGCTAACATTTTAAGGAATAAAATGATGCCTCTCAAGCGGTCATTGAGCACGACTTGCTGTACTGTGGAGTCGACAGTGCGTGTGTGCATAAAAATTATGTGAAATGAATTTCTTATTTTCTGTGCAGAATGTTCAGTGTTCTAAATAAGAGCAAGGTTTACAGTGCGCTGTATCTTAGTAGATCAACGTATATTTATACCTCTTTAGCGATATAGTCATATATACGTCAGAATCTCATTATTTGTCTCGTCTGGCAATTACCCATCAATGCTATAAAATTACACTCAAATAGGGGGGTCAAGTTGTAAACAGAGCACTAATAAAGGGGAATTAATCTGCCATCTTCCTCATCAATTTGGTGATAAACAAAGCTGACACGTGAAAGAGGCACAAGTCCCGTCTCGTTTTTAGGGTATATTAACACACTGAGTAGGGTTATACAGCTATTGCGTTTTCGTTCACTGCACTGAGTTTGGAGTTTTGAAAGTACATACATACGTCTGGTAAATAAATGTTCTTGTGTATAGTCGACGTTTGTGTTCGAATTGTAATACTCGAAGATGCATGTCAACTGCTTTAAATAAACGAACTTTTACCGCAACATTGCCAAAGGTAGATATCAGACGACGAGAAATAACACAAAGTTATGCTCTATAATTAACACAAAACCTACTTTTTTAATATGCTACACCAAAAACTTGGCAGGTCAAAGTAACCTCCATTCAATAGACGGCAGAATTAGTTTTCTGACGAAAGTGTGATACCTTACGGCGTCTGAAGTAGTATTCCAAGTTGCAACAAGATTGACACGTGTGCAATTATATTTTTATCTGCGGCTCATCTACCCAAAACGCGTGATTATAACACCTAATGTGTTAATTAACATGAGCACGCTTTGTATCCTACACACAAACAGGTGTTATAGAAACGCGTGCTGAGAAAGTTATAATATAGTAGCAATTATTCCATTAATCGCTACCAGTAATGTAGCCACGAGTTCCGATTTTAATTACCTTGTCTGTGATTCATTAAGGTACAAAACACCGCCGATCTCTTGAGTAATAATTATTATGAGCGTCTATCATATCAATTTTCCGGGATATAAAATATTTTCGTAGTAATATCTATCTGTATTAATGGGTTTGAATAACATCATTTAATCATGAGGTACTAGAAAGAAGAAATTGCTAAATAAAGTATTTCAATGATAAAAAAAGGAATCTGATTTGAATTCTTTTAAAGAAATTTACATAAATCTGCCCGAAAACCCTCTATATTACTCAGTTATCAGTTCTACCAATGGCGTACGCATATAAGCCGTCTGTTTACTGGAATATTCCCCATTCCCCACCTTTGTCACTGCTTAGCGATTAACGTGTTTAAATTTCCATCCATCAAGAAAACATATTCGGAAAAGAGACGAGTAGCATGGGTCATTTGTGGTCATCGATCACACTTGTCAAATGCTGTGCTCTAATGTTGAAGAATTTGAATTCTTGAACGAATACATTATATGACCTACTTCATTGTAAAGATTTTTTTTTTTATTAAAATATATAATTTAATTTTAAGTTAAAGCAAAGACTTGTAAAGTTAAGATGTAATGTTCACATGTAACATTTTAAAACCTGCGACTGAAAACAATGAGAGAAAATCGTGCATAACCTATAGAAATTCTTTTGCTTCAATATCCAATTTAAGCGACATTTTATCCCTGACGAGTTGTTTATGCAGAATGTCAGCATGATTTGGAATTGTTTGAAATACACGTCCCTGAAATGAAGTAAACTTCTGTGTTTCAAAAAATGTTAGCAAACTAAGAAGTAGAACTGATATGTCAGAACGGGATTTGGTAGGATCGTGATTTAGGGGCCCTTATGGTTCGACCTCTTGAGATGTCTCACGAGATTTCAACAACTGGGCGATTATTAATGGTGGTAATGTGACAAATACGAATATAATTGAAATTTCTTTGAGATAAGCCACAGGTTTGATTAAAAAACGTTCATCCGATCTGACAACAAAACAGCTAAATAAAGACGAATACTTCAGTTTAACAGAGAGAAATCAAACTAGAACTGGGAGCCGGTGAACGCTATCCCGTTCATTTACAGAAGGCGATTAATACCACATAATCGTTTTGGGTCTCTTTGGTTTAAGTGTAGAATGATTGACATTTGTGTTCTTTATGCGGCTGGAATGTAACGATCAAAGACAACAGCACCTGATCTGATTAAAGCAATTTCAAGATTTGTTGCAATTGTATATTGAATGTAAACGTTGAGAGATGTGGGAACGAAGTTGCATCAAAACAAGATGAGAAGAACACAAGCAAATATAAACAGAGTATCGAGGCGCTAAAAAGAAACAGAGGATTCAGTTAACAAGCAACTCTCTGACGGCAAGAAATCGTACGAACTTCAGGAGAAAGACTCGATCTGCCACTCTTTGAAATTCACGAAATTTGCAAGGATTAAATTCTTAACTTTGTAAGCTCGGAGGAAGCCCCTTTTCATTTGTTTGTGCAGTTATTCAGAGTAGTTTATGAAATTTTGATACGAAAACATTGTGCCATTTTTTTTAAAGATGTAGTATTTTTGGAGCTGGATAGAGGAGTGTACAGTTTTACAGCAAGGTTCGCGTTCTGACAAAAGAGGAATATTTTTTCCAATATTTGGTTATTAAATGTGTTTTTCATTATGGAAACAGTAGTGAGATTAATGAGAACGGACATACGCATATCGTGAATATTCCGGAAACAGTCTCATATGTGGAAGGAAACCACATAACAAGTGCCTTACTTTCACTTTTATCATTGCGTAATTGCTTCGAAAGTAGTGACGTCTTGGTGATAAAATAATGAGACATATAAGAAGATTTATGTAGTATCATTTTCAACAGGCGATTGCTCAAAACTTATGGAAACCATTTAATCTATATTGTTGGTTGAACAAAGTAGTTTGTTTTCAAAGTTTATGAGAATATTATAGAATTGCAAAGGAAAAGGTTTGCGTAAATCAAGAAGTGTAGAAGAGAAAAATAAGCAATTGATCCAAAATTTTCCTCCCACTCGTGGGTGATGTTAAATACGGAATCGATTCCGAATGTTTGAAAAGAGACATAGCCGTCGGAAATTTCTCATTTATAATTGTTAAACACTTTGTTATGTACAAACTAGTTGCTATTCATGAATGAAATCAGCAATTCCGTCGCAAACAAAAGTCATAAAATACCCGCATTTGTCTGATACTAGAGTCTTGATAGAAAATAATTGATTATTCATATAACGTGTTCAAAGACAATATTTAGATTTCTCCCTCTTTATTAAAAATTGTGTATATCTTTTGATGTTTTCGCATTGTTCGCTAGATTTACATGGAAAAATTACACATTCACGTATGAACCCTTATCAAATCGTCACTAAATAAATTAAGGTGAGAAAGAAATTCACCTTTTGTAGCATGAACGATTTCTTTTATTTAAACATATTTTAGCCTATGACGCAGGATTTAAAGATAGAAATATGTACACAAGTCAGATGTGTGAATGAAGAGTATGGACAATGTAAGAGTCTTTAATATTGCGATAAGTTAAGTGTGGTAATCTAATAACTCAAAATAAAAATCACTCCAAATTACCTACAAACAAGCAATTGCAACAATTTAAGGCGTGCTCCGCTTCACTGAAGCCAATCGAAATTCGTTGCGCGACTCCGTGGGCGGAGCTTACTCATTGAGGCTTAGGGGTTAATAGAAGACAAATGGTTTCTCTTGTATGTCGCCGATAGGTTCATTCATATGATATCAATTCGACTGGCTACAACTAAGATAATTGTCACTTTGAATTATCATAAGTTATTGATAATAGTGTAGGATTTATAAATACCGGGAGGTTTTCTAAAATACTTAACACTACGAAAAAGAACAAGGCATACTACAATTTCAATGATGACTTGTGGGAACTGAATATAAAGGTTTCATAACCTGGTGAGACTATAGATGGATGAAGACACAATGAAGAGTGGACCAAGTTAAAGAAGAATTATTTGATGGTTAATTTCTTCTAGAGGATATATTATTTTCTCTGTGAAAACTTTATCGGACAAGGCACTTTACAATATAAAAGTGACACTGGTGTCCGAGTTTGAAGAATGAATCGGCTGGACATACTGTCACTTCTATTGGGAGTTTATGTACTATTACACCTCACATCAGTCGCCGACAGTATCAGATGGCTGTAAGTATTTTTTATGATTCTTCAAATGCATGAATATTTGTTAGTCAACGATTGTTAATCCGAAAAATATTTCGTGTGTATATTGTTTGATAGCAAATAATGCCAAAAAGTTTCTAGGGAAGTTGTCACAGACAATTATGTAAGTCAGGCTGAGGAACTCGTGGCCTGTCTAGTTAGCGGTACAGAAGCTGCGTTATCACACGTGATTTGACAGCTGTATCAGTACGCGGGCGCATCACCAACATCATATTGTAAGATTACGCTCATAAATCACACATATTCGATAAACAGCAAGCACGCCACTGGATTGTTTCATGGAAGCCAGTGTTTTATTACTGTTTCTTTTTAAAAAAGAAATGAAATGAAATTTGGGGGATAAGAAGGCACTTAGTTTTCCCGTCAAAACGTTGTTCTGCCTCTCGTCTGCTTGATTCCCGCAATAGATGCAAGTACAGCGAAACATTTTACATTTGAACTTTTTGCCATAGGTACGATAGAAATGAAATTGCAACTCACTAAATATCAATAGTACCTAGAGACAGGGGGAAATGAAATCTAAAATGTCGTGTTTAAGACCTTAGTCAACAAAGCGTATCTTTTTGTGCAGAATGGGCCAAGATATGGTTTTGTTCATTTATTTGCCATAGAGGCCGTTCGCAGATCGTTGTTACTGAAATTGTCAAGTATCACCAGATAAGTTGTAAACAGAACTTGTAACGGAGAAAGTTTCTATTTAATTATTTCAAATAGATCCCAGACATTGCAATTCAGGTATTATGATCCATTTGTGTGGAATTTCAAAGGATATTTACAGCAAGACCAGAGAAAGAGAACAAAACAATATTTTCAAAAGTGTTTGACGAAAACCACTAGCAAGTGAAATAGTAAAAAAAATTTCGGAAATAGAAAAAAATTAAACGTAAATCCTGGAGTCCATAATGCGTAAAGCATATACAATCAAATAAGCATTTGCCTGATTAATTCATATTATACTGGTTGTCGAATAGCTTATCAATCACCAGAGATGCTGACAGATTCTGTTTTCTGAATAAACACAACTTTTCCAGAACTCAAAAATGAAAGTGTATCATGATGCATGCAGCATTTTGCGCAATAGAAAACAAAACTAGTGAAATTTGTATCTAAAAATATTGTAATCAACCAGTGACAAACTGGTTATTCAGGGGCAGCGGTAGTGTACTTGGATCACACCTCGTTGATACCCCCTTGCCCCCTGAAATTTAGTTCATTTTAACACCATTCCGGTGTGATATTCACATTTAGTATAACTGATTTTCGTTGCCCAAAGATATGCCATTCAAATACAAACTTCTGTGAATAATTTTGGAATGGTTCTCAAGTCCCTAATTATACTTCAGCATTTAGTTGTTTTAAAAAATTTCACAGGAAAAAGAACAATAGTTGCAGGCTTCAAAAGCTAAAATTATCTTTACCCTGATTTTGTGCGACAATTTTGAGCGATAAGGAAAATTGCACGCTTCTTTCAATTTTAACAATTTCCTTCGTCTTTGGCATTAACGCCTTTTGTATTGAGTTATACCTCTGAATCAGGACTAGCTGAAACACGAAGATGAGACAGATATGAGAAGCTATAATCGGCATGTCGAAAATTATTCTCCGGGCTAAATAGGGATACTTGTAATGATTGGTCAATTATAAAGTGTAGAAAATATAACAACTGAAGGAAAATTAAAAGCGCATCCGCTTTAAGTTGCTTGCTGATTTGGGGTTTGTTTACATTCAGAAGACGTATTTGTCACCGAGTGCATTTTTATTTACCTGAAAATTGAAGGCACTAACTTGATCAATATTAGTTTAGTCTAGACAAGCCACTGTATTCCTATTGTTGTTAATATACTTGGACAGGCTTGCAAAATGTAGGTTACTTTCACTTGGGGCATGATAGCAATGATTAAAAAAAAAAGAAATAGCAGAATAGACAACATACATGTAATGTGTTTTTAGTTAAATGGTATAGATAGTATATATATTTGTTATTTCATTTGATGATTAATAAGAAATATTATGTAGAAATTCCATCATTCAATTGTCCTAACATCGAAGTATTGTGAATTTTTCAGCTCGTTAGCAATGTCTTCAGGTGCTGTAACATCAATAGGCGCTGAGAATTACTGCGACTCTTTGGTTGGGTTAGTCAAGCGACAGAGAAGGATCTGCAAGAAGAATTTAGAAGTGATGGAGAGCGTGAAACTTGGTGCTCATGAAGCAATACAAGAATGCCAGTACCAGTTTAAGAATAGACGCTGGAATTGCAGCATGGTGGATCCGAAATCACTCTTTGGGAATGTGTTAAAATTAGGTTAGTCGAAAACATTCCTTTTCAAAGTATTTTGAAATTAATGGTGTCTGCGAAAGGCTATTACATTAGAAAATCATCAATGGTAACTATTTGTTTTTGATTGTCATGTATTTTAACATAATCAGACTCTTACTTAGACAAACAGAGTTTTATTTAAGCATCACTTAGGCAGTTGTCGTGAAAGCTTCCCACACCGTCATTTTATATTGGGAAAATTTTATTTGCTTTCTCTTGCTTTGATCTAGGTACACTATCAAAGTGTCATGTAAATAGATTATTGGCATCAAGTATTTCCACCTTGCATTACCAACTTTATCCTTGTAATGATATCATAAAACAAAAAGAAATAATTACATAATATGCACTCGCTTTAAACAGTTATTCACATTGTACATTGATATTGTTCAAATAAGGGCAGAACGCTTCTGTTGCTAATTTAGGGAGAGAGCTATTTTTCAACATTTATAAATACACAAACGGCACAACTTTACCAGTCAAACTATAGATTTTTGTGATATTTTTGTTGTAGGAACAAGAGAAACATCTTTTGTGCACGCAATATCAGCTGCAGGTGTCGCTCACGCCGTGACCCGGGCGTGTTCCAGTGGAAAACTTACAAAGTGTGGCTGTGACCGAACTGTGAGAGGACCAAGCAAGGACGGATTCGAATGGTCTGGTTGCTCAGACAATATTGCATATGGGATTGCTTTTTCCAAAACATTTGTCGACGCTAGAGAGAAAAAGTCAAAGAAAAGTGGAAAAAACGCAGGAAGAAGATTAATGAATTTGCACAACAATGAAGCAGGTCGCTTGGTAAGTTATCTATTATAAAGATTTCAATCTTTTGTGATTTTTCTTTAATCCGCTGCTATCGATAAAACATGAAGAAATTGTTTGAGAAAGAATGTTGTCGTAAACTTGTTATTGACTTTCACGTTGATTTTTGCATTGATCTAATCACTTTGAATTCAAAGTAGTGAGATGTAGATATAGGATAAATTGAATTTGAAAACCCCCTTTGAATGATAATGAAATGCTAATAACAATGATATACACGGTGGTACATCTAATAAAACGAAGGAATGTCCCGCTTTTGAATTGTATGTTTGTTCCTTAACAATAGAAGCCAACATTTTCAGTGCAAAGGCAAGACTATTTAGCGACCGGACGTAGAAAGAGATGTCACAAAATCATAAAACTCGATCGGCATAAAACTCACTATAAGATTTCTCTCTCGCTTTCAAATTAGAATCGTCAAAATGTGGGGTTCCATAAAAGGAAATATGCCAAAGCCCAAGAATAAAATAAATTTAATGTTGTTGAAGCGGGACCAGGGTACTATGACGGACCACATGGGGGGCGGTATATTTATGACCTGTCTCTTTTGTCACGAAAGCTATCCTAATAATTAAATGTATCTTTTCAATTTTATGTCTGCACCATAAAACGGTGAGGGGTATGGTTTAACTGTCCCGGTCTTTGTTGCTAGTTTTCTCGGGGAAATGACAATTAAACAATGGAACAAATAAATGGAAGTTTATTGAAACATTTTCTTTATTTTGTGACAAATGTGGAATTTCGATACACCTTGCACCGTAGTTTTATATCTTTTGTCTATATACAGTGAATATGAGATCTGAAAAATCGGATATTTTTAATTCCATTTTTTTTTTGTAAAATCTTTTAAAAGTAAAATTGTCATCGCTGAGCATTTCAAATCGCTTATTTAACATTCTTTTTCAAGTTGGGAGCTAGTGTTAGCGGGGTGTGTCTTCTGTGATTCAATCCCCTGCTTTCGCCATTCAGACTGCTAAAGCATGCCTCATTTAACTGCCATCTTTCATAAACACTTATTAATAGCTTAGCGTTTTTGAAGTTCAATTCTTGCTAGAAACCGGAAAATCAGTCACGTGGGCCATGTAATATAAAAAAAAGAGCTGTATGGGAGAATATAAACCAAACACAAAGAAATGTCTCAGTATGACATTTTTGCAGTTAGCATGTTGGCAGCAATAGTTTGGTTTACGTTTGAACCTTGAACTCTGAATGACAAGAGTCGTAAAGTCACAAAAAGTGTGAAAATACAAATCTTTTTAATGCATCAATATTCTGATATAAATATAACAAGATATCATTTTTGATAAATATTTATAACCATATCTAAACACAAATCTCGCGATTTATATATATCATATGGTGGCAGAGTCTCTCTCTCTCTCTCGATCTCTCTCGATCTCGATTTCTATGTCTGTGTGCTATTTGTAATAGTAAATTCGTGGTCTTGTGACGGAAGTTTACACGATTTGTCGTATCACTTACTTTTAGGTCATTTGCCATGGACATTCATTAAACCTTTGTTTCATACAAACAGGCAGAGGAAAATACATTGTCAAATTCTAAATATAAAAAGATAAAAATAGAAGGGACTAAATTTTTACTTTTTTCAGTAGCAGGTAAAAATGAGGTTAATTCTAAAAGAGTTAATTTACACCAGTATATCATAAGTAACCGCAGAAATTAATCTATGGTAACTTAGTACATTTTCCATATCATGGTGTTTGGGTGACACTTTTTATTAAGAAAATACAACACCTCCTTGTTACCTGTGATCGAAGTGTGTGTTTCATAAGACGAATTGCACCCTGAGCACGAAATACTATCGCCGCTCTCCATTGCTACGATATGACAAACTGCAAAAGTCGATGCGACATCGTTAGAGGTATGACAAATGAAGAAAAGTGTCATAGTGCACAGGTCAAAACATAGGTTACCCCCGAACAGAGAAAGACACCCAGATCGTTAATATTTTGTTAAGCTTTTGTTTGGCAGTTTTTGTATATGTGACTTGAATTAAACGCGTTGCCCAAACATACGGTCATGCGTAAGTCAGAACAAACTTTTCAAACTATTTCAACAAACATACAAGATGTTATCACAAAATCGCTATATCGAGTAGTCAAAATATCTATAATACAGATTACTCCAAACACGCTACTTTTATTTTAGTTTTTTTTTTTCCTCCCCATATCCAAGACCCCTTTGATAAAAATTTGAGCAAAATTGAAGAGACGTTTTTAGTAACAGGCGCGTAATGACAACAAGTAAATGATAGAAGGAGGCTAGGGTTAGATATAGGGGAACAAAGAGTAAACTTTACAAAACCATCAAGACCGGGGTTTGATATACTGGACGTGTCATTGTAAGATCTTGTAAACTGACAGTTCAAGAAATGATATACTCTCTCTCTCTCTCTCTCTCTCTCTCTCCTCATGAGATTAATAGGCTTTGTTAATTTCAATACAAATTAAACAGATTTAAGTCTATTAACAATGCTTGGTCGTGACGTAGCAGTAATGGACTGCTCGTCCGGCCTCTGGGCGCTCTCGAGCTTCAAAGTGCTGGAACCACCAGCGTATTATTCCTTGGTAAATAGCACTATGTTTATCATTCGTTTTGGGATATTAATCTTATGACTTGTATTTACTAAATACCTAGTAGTCTAGGACTCGCTGCTTGTTGAACGTCTTAAGATGTCAGTGGTGTGGGTAGCTTCCTTTTATCAAGAGAAATTGTCACGAGGAGATGATAGCGCACCTTGCATCCACTTATTCTTTATTCTTCAATTCATTCAATTTTTTTTAATAGAAATATTTTGTTCCGGTATACACTGCTTTGTAACAGTTTTGGGCGAAGGTCAGTGGTGTTAGATTAGTGACGGCGATATTGCTATGTTTACCAAGACGTAAGAATGAAGCCTTGGAACAAAATTTTTCGTTAAACATTAAATCCATCATGATCAAATGTTTGCCTTTTATAATAAATAAAATCCTTTGATTGATTTATGTAAAAATGACATTAACATTAATCTCAGAGCTGGATATTATCTTTCTCTGATTGTTAGTGATATCGAGAATTCTTGATAAAGGATTTCGCAAATAAATCATGGTTCAGACAAAATATGACAAGACGTCGTAGCATCGTAAATCTATGATGTGGCGTAATGGCCCAACTAATGTGTCCAATTTGTCCATAACCCGTAAACATCGGCGGCTAGTTCGGACATTTGTGTCAAGTCCAAAGACTACATGTTAAAAACTAATTTGACAAATGCTACGACAACTTCCCTTGTAGTCAATTTGCAGAAGAGATATATGTTTCTTGTAAAGAAATCGTCTCCAGGTGCATTCTGCAGCTAACAACCCACATGACGAATGGCTGGTCGTCTGCGGAACACCCTTAAGTGTTATTAATAATTCAGCTCCGGACCTCCGGCTTCGAGGGAAATATGAATTTTGAGCAAATTGATATTTGACCATCAGCACTAAACACCTGAAGTGCTTCGATCATTTCACCTCGGCTAAAAAAGGTCCCTGAACTTTTTCGACTGCAAATTATTTTGATTAATCGCACTTTTATCACCATGATCAGGATGAAAAGTACTGTAAAAACGGTTCAATTGCATGCCAATATTCTTCAGTCTGTCAAAAGAGAGCAACACCATTAACAAACAGAACTATTTTTATGGATCCCATTCACTTTTACTTTATTTAATGATGCAAGAAAATAATTTCATTTCAAACATATTACACATAATTTAAATTCATTGGAAAATCTTTGGTCCATGAAAGGCGTATTTCTTGAACAACTGTCGAAATGGAAAGATTTTACAGAGATAAAATAATTCCTTAGACATTTCAAGTGCTGGAGTTTGAATATAATTTCTTCTAAACATTGAGGAAATAAACATGTGGTCAGAGGTTTCGCATATAGGACAAATATATATATGCAGCGTAATAGATTGAAAACGATTTTATCCCCTGAAAACTGTTGACTTGGAGCGTAAACATATGCATACCAAGGATATGCCGTACATGATGGATGTTGAAGCATAAATACTTGTCTATTACACAGGTGGTCCTAAAACATAAGAGATGGAACTGATATCATATATTTTAAACGAATTGATACAGCTCAGCGAACTGAGGTCATGTTTACAGAAAAAAAAACTTTTAAGAGAGAAAGACCAATCACTTTATAGAAGTGCACACCTGAATGAAATTCATTATTCATATCTGACTTTTTATATAAATTCTTTAACTTGAATTCATTAATTTTCATTATTATATTCTTTTATAATTTTTCTTTGTTATGATTGTTATGTGCAGTATATATAAAATCTTAATCATTTTTTCAGGCAATTGAACAGAATATGAAAGTAGACTGCAAGTGTCACGGGGTCTCGGGGTCATGTGAGCTGCGGACGTGTTGGAGGGCAATGGCTCCCTTCAGAGAAATAGGGGGACTAATTAAAGAGAAGTTTGATGGAGCAACGGAAGTGAAGTCTGTCATGACAAAAAATCATCCAAGACTCATGCCTACAAATCCACAATTTAAGCCACATACAAAATACGACTTAGTGTATCTAGTGGCATCTCCAGACTTTTGCGAACCTGATCCAAAAACTGGTTCGTTTGGAACCAAAGGTCGTGTGTGTAATAAGACATCGAAAGCCATCGACGGCTGTGAACTAATGTGTTGTGGAAGAGGATATGAAACGCGAAGGCGTAAAGTAGTGGACAGGTGCTTCTGTAAATTCCATTGGTGTTGCTTCGTCACGTGTCAAGAATGTGAGAGAGAAATTGAAGAGCATACATGTAAATGAGCACAAGAAAACTATACTCATCTAAGACTAATGTGAAATCCTTTCTAGACATTAAATTTAATGCCTTTTACTGAAATCCCGCCAAAGACTCTTAATCGAGAGACAGGAGTGGCAAACTATGTGAAATTGTTGTCGCACATAACAATGGTCTCTATGCAAGAGAAAAGCACAAAAACTGTTCGCTGTTGTGACAAAATTCTCTATGCAAGAGAAAAGCAGAAGACTTAAGAAATAATCCATTGGTCATTGCCATCCCAAATGAGAAACCTAACAACTGTTGTAATCACTCGATGGAGATGTTGCATTGTCCAAATCCCAAAACAGTGCAATGTCCAAAACTAAGTGTGCGCCCAATTACGGAACTGTGCGTACTATAGACCAAGATTGCGGACGTCGCCACAATTCAGTGCTGCATGCGTTCAGGGGGTAATAATACTCATCAAGACGTCATGGGGGACAGAACGATATTGTGATCGTGTGATATAGAATCATATATCTGACTATGCCTTTCCGATACCTCATGTCATTTTCATTCAGTAGATATTTTATTACTCCATATTGTTCATATCTACTCATATATCCATCTACTACAATGTAATATATTATTTATGATTTTTTTTAGAGTATACCCCCCAAACGCCCTGTATTTATGAAAGTGCTACCCACCGGCATTTAATTTTTGCCTCTCTCTTGCCTTCTTTTAATTTTCCAGACGAAAAATATATGATCCCCTGAATACTCTTCAGATTTGGTTAATATGATTATTATATTCCACAATGTAACTATATTTTTTCCTTTATAAAGATTTAGGCTTTATTCACATACATTATTTATTTATAAGAATCAAAATCATGTTCTTTGTTGATATTGTACATATGTAAAATGCAATATAAACCAATTGTGATATTAGTGTACATGTCTCACGAGTGACTGAACAAAAAATTAAACAAAGAAAATACTATTGCTGTTGTATGTCAACATCTTATATACCGGAAACACTTCTGACGAAATAATTCAACCGGTAAAAATTGAATGATCTTTTAACATGCAATGTCAGAATCACTTAAGCAAATGTTTAAGAGATAGATAATCATGGTAACCAGTAAAATAATCTTTCTATGATTTAAAAAAAGATGGAAGAGGGAATTTTTCAATATCTGAAAATACCGTTGGAAGAGCAATTCTTAAAGGTGATTTATACTATAGGCAGTATTCTGATATATGTGTAGACAGTAGTAATGCAAGACGTACGGACTTCCCAGATACCTGCATACTCCGTGTAGTACATTCCACTGTCAGCTTGTGATTGTAAGGCAGCAATTATGATCTGTATCAAAGTAGTCTATCTATGACGGCAGTGACAGGAAACTAAGCTACCCCGGCGCACTGATTCATCTCGGTGCAAGGGTTTCCACCTATAGCAGAAGTCTGCTAAGTTTTGCTTCTTCATTGCAGTTTTGATTCCACGTGACACTGCAGTTATTGCCATGATTTCAGAAGATAATTTTTTTCGCTTTGCCATTTTACGACAAGTGAATGTTGACTTGACGGTATTTAAGAAGAGAGATGGTATAAACACATGTTAATTAACATTAGAGAATATCAAGATTATGCTTTCTTCAAATTAATTTTCCCCCGTCAAATATACGTCTATTCAATTCGAGATGGAGCTACATTATTTTTTGGCATTACTTAAAACCGATTCACTGGATACCCAAAGAAAAGTTACCATCTGGCTATAAACGACTTGGAGGCAAATAGCCGTAAAATGCCGAGTTCATTGTTATTAATGTTTGGGTTAGACTTGTGTATTGTTAAACACAATGCTGAAGAATGAAACCTTTTGTTCCAACGTATTACATTTTGGCACCAGACGCCTGCAAATCTGTCCTCAGCCCTGTCAATGGCGAGTCCATCAAATTTACAGAAGCATCGTCTGTGTTTGGGGAAGCGGTAATGAGTTTTCTTTAATTTGCAAGCCTGTTTACCCAACTCTATATCTGTTGTTTGCCGGGGAAAAAAGTGTTATTCCCTGTCGACTGAAAAATTGCTCCGATTTTCGAGGCACTGTGTTACGCTTTGCAAAGTAATTCCATAAACTGTAAGCTTTATAGTAATTATAACCTCCAACGTTTAATGTAGAATCCAGAGAACTTCCCCATTTACATCCGATTTCAGAATTATAGCTATTCCATGTTAATTGTGACCTTGAACTTAATTCGTGTTGGACAGAGCTTTCTTACCTCATCATCGTAAATTCCTTATAACTCATCAAATTTCCCATCGAAAACTTAAGTAATGAAAGCTTCATCGCCATTGGATCATCATCACACCATTGCGTCATCATCATCGTTCCGTTGCGTCATCATGACATTGACCTACAAGTCGATAGCAAGACAGTGCTATAATGAACAATGTGTTTCAATCCGAATTTCATAGAAAACAGCAATTTTGATCACGTGATTCGCGACCACGTCTTCACCGATTTCGTCTGAAGTAATGTTACATAAAGGTTTACCAAGAAATATTAATTCTTATTAATTGCACCATGTTTCTTTGAGACTATTGAATACAATCATATTATAAAAGTTATCCTTCACTCATATAGAAATTGATTTTTAAAAAAAACCAGAAAGGAAAAGGATATTTTTTGTAAGAATTTGAATTGCACGTACTTTGAAATTTTATGTAAACGTTTTATTTTTACACAAAAATATCATTTTTTTGTAAACCCACGAATATAATTTTTTTAATATATCTATTGTACAAAAATACTTAAATTCAAACTTTTACTCACTGTTTATTTCAAAAAGTGATATTTCCTATATGTTAACTAATTTTTGCATAACACTTGGAAAAATACTTGCAGAAACTACATCACAAATGGGTGCATTCAGAGTAAACCCAATAGTACCATCACCGATTTAGCAATGATCAAAATTTGAGTCGTTTGGGTTACAAATGGTGAGAAATTCAACAATGATACCGTTGGTATGCATTGATTGACTTATTGTATAATGTTTTACATCCTGCTTGAGAATTTTTCGATCATATAGAGACGTCACCATTGCCGATGAAGGACTGCAAAATTCAGGCCTCTGCTCGGCGCTTATGGCCTTTGAGCATCGAGGGATCTTTATCGTGCCACACATGCTGCGACACGGGACCTCGGTTTTTGCGGTCTCATCCGAAGGACCGCCCCATTTAGTCGCCTCTTATGACAAGCAAGGGGTACTGAGGACCTATTCTAACCCGGGTCCCCACGGGACCATTGGTATACAACTGGCTGGTTAGTTAACACGAAATATAAAAGAAAGATATATTCATATCAATGTGTAATTTGTGGTAAAAAGATGCATTTAGAAGTATGTTTTTAAGCACTGTTAACTACGTGCTCCTGCAGATTATTTTCTTCATCATCGCAAGCCAATAGTTATCGGTCCATAAATATTAATGGGGAGCGGAGTGGACAAAAACCCTTTGGCTAGCGAAGATGTATTTTCTCTTGCAAAATCAAATGAAGTGGTTAGAATGAACGATTACTATAACATCATATACCCTTGATGTTTTCAAAACTCATTTCCTGTCTGTCCAGGGACATGTTTGAAGCATTGTCTTCAGTTAATGTTTACGAAGATTTGAGGGGGAAAGCTGCGATACAAAATCTGTTGCTTTCAGCCTGTACGTAATGTCCACCATTTTTTATTACGTCATAAATAAAATTACCAAACACTTACAGAACATTGGTAAATTTTATTAGCAAATATTGTATAACTGTTGTACCAATGGTAAACAATTCTGCCGGTGGTACCTTTTGTCAACCAACTGTGGTATTCTGAAGGCATCTAGTGGCTTCGTGTAGTTAGAAGTTATAAAGATAATCAAAACCATGTTCATTTATTCTCTCGAAACCATTTACTAGTATAACATATGGTACATGAGGACACTAAATAACATACATTTGTCATCAGAGGTACAAGTTTAGAATGTGAAAATAAGATGAAAAAAGATGCAAGTACAAAAATCATACAGGACAGACTAAATCATCTATCTATCCATCTCTCCACACAGTTTTCAATGACTTAAGATCTGGCCTGAATTTCTCCAAAGAAACTTAAGTCAAAACTTAGAATCAAGTCTGAGATTTTGCTCAATTTTGACTGCTCAAATAAAAGAAAGCTCAAATTTAGGTTTGGGATTTTTTCGAGAAATTCAAGCATGGATTTGACATCAGATCTGAAAATGTAAATATATTATGTCTTACTAAATAGTGTTTGTTAACCTAATTCTTTCGTATACGAGAAAGTGCACTACACTCTAATATCCCGTGTAACACTGTATAGATAATCATACCTGCCCATCTGCCCAGCTCGACTGGTAGGCGGTGATTCGAAGCACGGAGTTTTACAAGTATTTCCCGGGTTTTATGTATAAAAGTGGCAATACGTTTAAATGTCAATTTCAGCATGCTACTTTTGTATAAATTGGTTCCCTCAATAGTCTTCGTTTAACAGTAACTGTAATCCATTTTTGACTGTGGTTATACAAAAAATGATTGTTCCAAATATTAGACATTCCACAGAAGTCAAAAAACTCCATTTTTGCTTCAGAATAAGTACATGTAACTATTAGTACTAATATTTTAGAAATGATTATTTGCTAAAAAGGTATATAGAGCTTTTTATGTGTTCGATTCTAGCGGGGCTTTTTCAATTTTACATGTTACTTTTTCTGCAGACTTTGATCTAGATTTGGTACAAATAACCGTACGTCAGTATAAAACGAGTGAACTTTGTAGGTGTGTTGACCATTTTATTTGAGAAGATTTCCGCGACATATATTTCCATAGAAACAAATTAACAAAACCTTGAAATTGACAAGAAACATTGCATGGCATTTTCCATTGCATACATATCAAAAACTTTGTTGAAAAGAAACACGTTGTATTAGATGAATAATTGTATATTGTTTAACCCTCTCGAGAATCTTTCACTCATATGGAGACGTCACCATTGCCGGTGTAGGGCTGCAAAATTTAGGCCTATGTTCGGCGCTTATGGCCTTTGGGCAGGGAAGGGTCTTTATCGTGCCACACATGCTGCGACACGTGACCTCGGTTTATGCGGTCTCATCCGAAGGACCGCCCCATTTAGTCGCCTCTCACGACAAGCAAAGGGTACTGAGGATCTATTCTAACCCGGATCCCCACGGGGTCGTTGTATTAGAACTAGAGTTGGATATAAAAATCTGGCTATAGCTTCATTGTCATGACAACATAAATTAAATATAAATTTATGTGAAATCTTGCAACAACACATTTTAACGAGAATCACCGTCTATCTCTACAGCAGAAACCTTAGAACTGATGTCACTGATGGCGTACCATACACTGTGGTAATATTTAGTGGGAATATGGACGTTCTGGGTATATCAATGATAGTTTGATGAAATAAAATACAGATGAATATATTTCATGAATGTAAATTTCATCGAAGATGGCATGACCGCACCAGGGTTGGTTGGGTGATAGTATAATAATCTGAAATTGATTGAAGAGTATTCCAGGTCCCTATAGTAATGTAAATCCCCACCCTCACCTTATGAAATAAATACATAACTGATTTGTGAAAAAAAATTTCCTTTTGTAGAAAATTTCCATGAAAAACTGCAATCGACAATTTTGAAATGAAACTAAAAACACTTTTGAAGAACCTTTGGTCAGTGAACCAAGACGCTAGTATACAAAACAAGAGGCCCACAGGCCTTATAGGTCACCTGAGTACTAGTTAAAAGTATCAAGTCTCAAGGGCAGTGAAATCGAGGGAAAAAATCATATTCTGCATATATCTACCCTAAATTCTAATATTCAGCCAAGTATAATATTCAACAACAGTATCAAACAAGATATGTTCTTAAAACTGAAATGCCCCCGAAAGTGCCTATACTGATGGAAGGCATACGTTTACACGGTATTACTAATTTGGACCCGTCCTGGAGTCAACACCCTGGGATTGCGAAATTCACAATTTTGGTACATCCTTCCCTGCTTTTCCCAAATATGAATTTAGTTTTTATACCGCATCAGTAAAAAAAGAGGTCTTTCAAATGATAAAGACAATAATCACTATTAATAATTTTGGTCCCAGCCTGGAACCAAAGCTCACACTCCCTAGGATCATGAAATATCACACTTTTGGTAAAGGACTTCCTACTTCTAAACAATCTCGTATCAATAGCATTAAAGAAGATTTTGAAAAAATGATTTACACAGGGTTGGAATGGTAGTTATCAAGAAGAAATTGAAAATGTTCAGCTGTTAACCCATTTAATCACTGACCATTTTTGCCCCACCCTGATACCAAAACACCTACCCCTGGGACCATCAAATTCACAAGTTTGATAAAGGACTAACTTCTCTTCCTTTATATCCATTTAGTTTCAATTTAGTATCAATAGCACTAAAAAAAAAGATGTATGAATATCACTAAAGAAGATGCTATTTATTATAAATGTTTTGCACACAAAACATTATATACCAAGTTTGGTCCCGTCCTGGAGCCAAAACCTCTACCTCGAAGATCATGAAATTTACAACTTTGGTAGAGACCTTCCCGCTCTACATCACTGTACGTCTTTAAAGAAATGTTCTGATAAATTCCAGTGCAATGCCTTATCCCCTATATTTGGCTCCGGTTTGAATGACGTGTGGAGTGCTTCGCTTCCTTTTCATTAAAATCCCTTCAAGGGTTTAGGAGTTGCGGAGACAAGGTATTTCGCATTAAACTAAGTCCAAAGGCCATAACTCCTTCAAATATTTGGACAGTGTTCCTCCTGTAATATGTACATCTACACATTGTGATCTTTCTTTCTACCAAGTTTCATTGAAATCCCCCAAAGGTTTAGAAGGAGTTGCGAAGACAATATAAAGGAGACAGACGGGCGGCTGGACAGACGGTATAGCATAATACGCCCGCATTTTATGCGAGCATATAAAAAGTTAGATACAGTGTCACCGTATGACGTAGAACTTCCACTACGCAACTGTCCAGAGCGCCTAGCAAAGGTCTACACCTAAAGCTGGTGTAATCTCTACTAGTATATGAGTGAAATATGCTCAAAAGATGCTAACATTATTAAGGGTGAAACCGAGAGAGAGAGAAAAAAACACAGATTGAGAGTCGTTGGACGAAAGTCAATCACTCTTGAACCGATTCATATTCAGTTTTATTATCATTATTATTATTCATTTACTATTTATACAATACTTTTTATTTCTAACGCTTGTTTTCGAAACCATGACATGCCCCCCCCCCCCCCCCCCCCCCCCCCCCCCCTCTGTAGAGCACAGAGAACGTTTTCATGTTCCCTTATTTGCAAAAGTAAATTATATAAATTGTTCTTCACCATACTACCTATGTCTTCCTTGGTGATCATTTCTCTCTTTATATCTTCAAGATTCTCCATTACTGAGCAGATATCAGGCTTTTCTGTTTCGTTTGAAGCATCCATGGTGACGTGATCAGAGCTACTTGTTCGAGGTTTCTTGGCTGCTTGCTTGTCCGATACAACAGTCCCTCTGACAGAAGTGGACGCTGACTTTAAATCCAGTTGAATAAGTTTTTTGTTTACAATATAAATTGTTGTTAATCAAAAACTTATGATGACTTTTAAAATTAAATGAAAGGAATAGTTTGTAGAATTTTATTTCGTTTCCATTCAAATTTTTTTTTGTTTTTCTTTTATATTCCATATTAATTCATTAAATATACATTATGCTCGCCAGTATAAATGAAAAAGACATTTAAACGAGAGAGGGTGTGAGATCTCAAATCTAGAACACACTGTTGTTTTGTGTTCTTTTTTATATGAACATATATATACTCCTGTCACTAACAAAAGCAATCTGTTGAAGATGTAAGAATAGTTGCTGATTGGCTGATTGTGCCGAAAGTCGTTTGTAGAGAAGTTTGTACACTTCTCTAATAGCTGATGAATTTCACTTTACTTTAAAAATAGAATGTAATGAATAGTAAGATATAAGAAAAAAGTACTTAATTAGGAGAAAGATATTGTCAACGACTAAAACATTTGGTGAACTAACGACATCTTATACTCATCTTCAAAGGGTTAAATTGCCTTCGTATCTTTCACAACCCTCTCCGCCTGTTTGGGGCAAAAAGCGTACAAACTTGGGTCACACAACCTTGATTTCTTTTTCTTGATCCGCCCCTACAAACAGAACTGTCTCAATATTTAGAAATTTGGATTAATTACCATTAATTACCACATTAGAAGGCCTTCTTTGGACTATTAAGAAATTTTATATAGTATGTTGATATATAGTTTTTGCTACATGATGACAGTAAATCATTAAAACTCTGAAAATAACGATGACGTCAATGAATTTACTACAGGCTAGAAAATTCCTATAAATAAATACAGTGTCCATCTGTAGAATATCTCCCGACGAATATCTTACAGACTGCCTGAATAAATTTTCTCTGTGATTCGTTTAAATGGGTTAAAAACAATATTTGTTTGATGTATCATTGTTATGTGTACTGATATTTTATGCAGTCACTACACAGTTTCCAGATTTCCCTAAAATTAAATGAAGAGCAGAACTTTGTTTTATTAAACGAACATATTTGTAGAACCAAAAATGATATACAAATTCATATTCTTAAATCTATATGGAATGGAATAAAATGCTTCTAAATAAAAGATTGCAGAACCGCATCGTCTGTTTTTCTCTCAGCACAGAGAGAGAGAAAGAGCTTGAGAGAGAGAGCTTTGGCGGAAAAATGCATGTGCTCATTTCAATTCCGTAGCATTTCAACAGAGCACATTCCCGAATATTTTATTTGAAAGATAAACAAACTGAGTAATAAATAGCAGAAGCCGAATAAATATCAATAATTTTGGAATTGTTTATCCCGGTTTGCACATGCTTTGTGACGTATTCACTTTACCTCTGTGTACTCTTCGTGATTTGTTTCGTCAACAAAATTGAAGATACATGTACATTAACGATATTTATTTTCCTTGGATTTAGAACTTCCTTATATTTGAAAGAGTATTCTAGCTATGTGACACGCGTCCATCAAAGCTGAAGTACGTTAAACTCCAAAACTTATGGGATGAAAATTTTCGTCAGACAAATTGATTATGATAGATGGACCAAAGTAAAACTGTCATCGGTTGAAGGAATGTCGCTTAATCTTTTTTCAAATAGAAATTAATTACGCTAAAAAATATATACGTTTCCAAAAAAAAATTTTTTTTTTTACAGGTATCGTATATTGTATACCATAATGAATCTAATCATAATATTGGTTTATGATCATGATAATGCTAATGATGATGCTATTGATAAAGCTGATAATGATGATGTAGAGGATGATGTAGAGGAGGAGGGGAGTAAATCTGTTGTACAATTATCCCAAACGTTTTCATAAAATTGTAAATCAGATGATAGATTCTGAAGAGCAAGAGATTTTGAGAGATGGTACATTCCTTAGAAATATCAATTCAAGGGTTTGTGATACATGTTTGTAAGAAATTTAGTGGATCACAAAGCCCTGACTTAAGATTTGAATATGCTGCAGTATTGATACAATGATTTAA
The DNA here is from genome assembly GCA_024699665.1 of Ostrea denselamellosa. Lineage (NCBI taxonomy): Eukaryota > Metazoa > Mollusca > Bivalvia > Ostreida > Ostreidae > Ostrea > Ostrea denselamellosa. The sequence continues at coordinate 19,878,418 of JAMZEH010000005.1, read as the reverse complement.
TATTGAACCCAAGGTATGTTTATAGCATATACAAGAGATCCCCCCCCCCAAAAATAGTTTATTCAAAACTGCACCGAAAAACACAAGTCACCAGGTAAAATTTTATCAATCCTCCCAAGGCAGGGGAGATAACTTATTTTACAAAATCTAACTTGCATAAAATCATAGCAATTTTCTGTTATATGTGATAAAAGACATACATATCCATATCAGGAGCGGATCCAAAAAAAATTAAAAGAGAGACAAAACTGAATTTATATGCCCCCCCCCCCCCTCCAAAAAAAGGGGGGGGGGTAAAAACCCTAAAATGGCAAAAATTACCATTTTTGTTGAAAATGTTCAACCAAAAGCAACCCCCATAACCACCTCTAAATGTACTACTCTATCAATAAAACACGGGATTCCTTCGTTAGATTCTTCATTCAGTGTGTCTGCTTGGGATCTGCACAGTTCCATTGAAAAGATTTCCGTAAGAAAAAATATATACTGAACATCATATGATCTGCGTGTTAACACCAGAGGAATCTCGAAGATTACAGATTGATTTCCTTGTGCCATGTCAGGAACCGTGAAAGTTGTCACTGATGGAGCACCCCATTAATTAAACTGATCGCTCCGTGCGTACACCTGGCGTAGTTTAAACGCAGTAATAAAATAGCACCTACATTTGTATACACAAATAGCAAAACTATGTGCTGAACACATGCTTTTGACATTCTGTGTAAATAGATCCATGTAAAGACCTATGTTCAGATTTATGTTAAATAATGTTTATCATCACTTGTATCTCTAAAAACATTAAAAAGTAAAGTATATAAATCATCCTTGCTTTATTCCTCTAAATTCGCAGAATTAGAAGGTGTGTATGTACTACCTGAAGAAAAAGGCAAGGTTGAGAGAGAGAGAGAGAGAGAGAGAGAGAGAGAGAGAGAGAAGCATCGCATGGTCAAAGCAGTGTCATAATATTGTTGCTATGAATTAACGACCAAAGGAAATTCGAGATAGACTTTACGATACATTTAGAGTACACTTTCTAAGTCACTGTAACAAACTGTCTGACTGGGTTGGATCAGAGAGGTTTGGTTTTCATATTATGCTTAACAGTTGCAAAGCTTTCTGTAAATGAATTTATTTTTCAAATACATGTACTTTGTTGTTTGTCAAATTGCATAGTCGGTTAAAAAGCTCTACGGAGCTTGTGTTGACTTGTTATATGCATATAGTACCGATTTTAAATAAAATTTCTTACTTATCGCAATGACAATTTTGTATTCTTTATTGAAACTGCATTCCATAAATATTTATGTCATAAATCGTGGGTGACAAGCATATTAAGATAAAATGAAACCTTTCTATGTCTTCTTAATCTCGTGGGATCTTTTGTTTGGGGGGGGGGGATAGTTGTGATTTTTGTTTCTTTTTAACTTTGTTTTTATGTCTTTGTTTTCTTTTTTTACTGTACCAATACATACTGTCACGCTAAAGAAACGCAAACCTGATTAACTTCATATTCATTTTATTTTAACTCTAATACTTTAATGTTAATAAGTTTTCATCGCATAGTATCATACACATTCACAAATCAATTCACGGATTGATAAATTCGGTCACGTTACACGTTCTCATATCAATACATACGAACACACGCGACGTCATTTCATGTACTCTACTCAGCTTTGCGCCAGACACTTCCGGAAGTGACGTGTAACGAACTTTATGTATCGTAGATAATAAAGCATCAAAAATCGCTAACGGTGGAAGAGGGAGTATATTTGTTATTGAAGTAGGAAAATTTCAATGGCAACCACCTCTTCAGCCTTGACATTTTTTGCCAAAGTGATGCTAATGGCGAACTCTGTTTTCACTGTGTTAACCAATAGTCTTCTGTTAGTTGTAAAAATTAAACAATATATTTGAATAAAATAATATAAATATTACCGAAATATTGAAGGTTGCGTTTCTTTTGCGTGTCAGTGTAGTATATTCTTCAAGTTTTCATATTTTTTGCATTGAAATAATGTTCACAACTCCTAGTTTTTCTACTCAGTTTCACGTGTGCAATATGTCTTATTTTATTTTATTTATTTATTTTTCTTTTTTTCTTCTTCCGTTTTTTGTTTTCCTTCTTCGACTATCCACACCGAGGACTATGGGTATGGAATTTTCACTGCAGTTTTAATCTCATGGATTTATCTTCCAGTAAAATTAACCAAATATAAAACTTCCGCGAGAGCTATTAATGTTGTTTGGGCTGTGATATTCTCTCATTATAAATCATAAACCGATTGATTGTAAGTGTCTATTAGTAATGCGTATTAAGGTTAAAAAAATAAAAGTGTGAACATGTACTTTATATTCTTCCAAGAAATAACGGGAAATAATGTATTATATCAACACCATTTTGTAATTATAACATTCTCTGATTTATCAATCTCATTTACATTCTGAGAAAATGTTAATCTACATTCCTAAGAAAATACGACCAGTTAATGAAGATCTTGAATCTTTAACTAAAATCATGTTTGTGGTGTAGACACTTAAATCTGCAAGCCGTTATCTTTCGTGGGAGGACGTGATTTACTCCTTGCGACAGATTGTAAAACACTTTCTTAAAAAACACTACATAAGATAAAAATCCAAAGAATGAGATGATTTCCTCAATGTATTGATCCACAAAAATGCAAAAATCAAAATTATAATGCTCACCTCTACATTAGATTGGCAATGTTGAAAAATGTCTAATATTTAGTTGTTTATCTTTGTTAATTTTGCACGTGAAGGAAGAGTTTTCAAATCGCAACAACACAAAAAGTAGCGATGTACGTAGGCCGTTACACGCTGTTAGTCTTGCTAAATTAACACAAAATGATACATAAAAGATAAATTACAAGGTGTAAATGTTTCAGAAAATCTTGCATTCACCTCAGGAAAGTCGGTGCGTCGTGATCGTTATATGACGTTGGCCTCTTGCCTTGGTCGAATCCAGGAAACCTGACTTTTAAGCCCAAGATTACACTGCAAGCAAAATGTTCTGTATTCTTTGATATTGAGAATTGATTGCCTATATTAAAATTAGCATTATACATTTAACAGTTTACTTCCATTTTCAATAGTATTTAATTTTTTTTACAATGGGTAAAATAGGGGTTTTGAGCATTAACAAATTTGTCCTTTTTTAATATAATCACTGGGGGTGAGGGTAACAAATTTGTCCTTTTTAATATAATCACTGGGTGGGAGGGTGTGTGTGTCTGTGCTATAAAATGGACTTGATAATTTTGCAAAAAGTGGGGAAATGCACCGTCAGGATCACTTAATGGTTTTGCAAAGCAGGTCTTAATAGTCGCAAAGTGTGCTTTAATTCTGCTTTATGTTACCTAACCAAAAATAATCTTCTTACATGTCAAACCACTCAATGCAGGTGAAGTGGATTTACAAGAAGTCTTGTTACTCAATTAGAGGCGGGAAACAAGCCTCAGTTCTCCCCAGAGCAGACGAAAAAGAACAACAGGCTCGCGAGCAAATCTAGGCAGTTCAATCAAAATTTCTTTAAACAAACCAACAGAATGGAAAATATACAATGTTGCATCGAGAATCTTGTAGCACTTGATAGGAAATCGTTGCATAAAAATCCACGTAGGAATTGACACATGATGAGCAATGGTTGTTTCCAGTTCTGCAGCATAAAGTGCTTTCTTAATATTTTCTACATTGATGGACGAGAAGAAATGACGAGAGTCAAGTTTTCCAAGATGACGGAATAAACAAAATGCGGCTTTCATAACATTAATATTACTTTTGTTAATGCAAAGGATACTAGTCTCCCGCATAGCACGTCTGATCCTGAAGAAAGGCATAGTATACATGTCTGTTGTTTATATATATATATATACACACACGAGTATAATTATATATGTACGGTGTATTATTCCATAAAGCTGCATTTTAAAATGGTGAACTTGTTTCACCTATCTCTTGTAAACTGTTTAACAGTACAAGATGTACATGTACACGTGAAGCTTCAGCCCCAAAATAGAGAATCAATTCCAATCATATATGATCTCTTGAAAAAAAAAATTGTAACCGACAAAATGCAAATTTATTATAGCTTAGGGATGGCCGTACTAATGATCCTAGTCATCCGCTGTGGTATTTTTAATAGTGATACGATATTTTTAAAAGTTGTGTACATGTTAGCAAAAACCGCATCTTTTAATGTATGTCGTGCAAATCATCTACATCGCCCATTTCATCTCCACAAACCCATCAACTAATAATTGAACGATAAATATACATGACCACACAGAATAAACAAACTTAATTAAGTCAATCTTTCAGGAGGGTCTCTAATATCGATGTTGACATTTTTGACATGGAACTCTTAAAAAACAACATCCAATAAAAACAAATACATGTGCATGAATCGTCTGCAAGTTTTAGCGCCCCTTTCTTGTTCACCGATGGTGAAGGCAATGACGTAGTCTGACCTTTCTGTCCAACCGAGATTTTCGATTCTCAAGTAATTTGCGAGTACCATTACGATGCATGCACACCTTTCCAACAATAATAAAAAAGAATAAATGTACAATTTCCGAGATGCAACTGTTGCGACTTGATCTAGATTCCATATCTTTAACAGAATTGTGCTCATTTTTTCCCCTTCTAAACATATTCAATATTTAGATTTCACTCGTCAGACATTGGGAATTTGAGTGACAAAATACATACTCTCGTTCGTGATGTCTGTATTGCAAAACTGGCAGCTCTTTTTGAGGAGATGCAGACGGGTTGAACAATTTTCAGATTCAAGATTTTAAATTGATTTTGAAACAGAATATATTTATTTTGTTAACGTAATCAAATCTATTTAGGGTTCACCGTCTCAAAATACACACGAGTCAAAAATTTTTCCCAGAGAATATCGAGTGAAACCAGCTTCTAGCACACACTTATTTATATCTGTTAAAGACAACTATCAAATCAAATTGATATTTCAGAATAGAAAATCATAATCAAAACTGGTATAAGAGAATTCATCTTGTTCCAAGGAACAATTGAGAAATCATTTATGTATTGCACAATCAAGTGCAAAATACATTAGAAGTCGGCACACATAATGACATCATACATTTTGAGGCAAATTGTGCTGGCAGACATGATAGAACCACTTTCCCTTAAATTAGGCATGGAGTTTTGAAATTCGAAAGCAGGAAAATATGATAAAGTTCGAACCCCCCACCATGTAATTTTGCATTCATACTGACAATCACGCGACCCGCACGAGATGCAGACGTTAAACCGGGGCAAAATGACGAAGCAAGTGGAAAATGATAAGACCCTCTTTACACAGTTGATTTGCATTTAAACAATCCAATATACTGATATTTTGTATATCAAATGCAGATGTATTTTATTTACCTTTGAAGTTTTAACGAAGCCGTATTCAATACCATTAAAAAAGTAAACATGGGTTACTATGGCAAACCGATAGTTCATAGCAGGTTATGAAAAGTACTCAGTTCAAATGAAGAGACGCTGAAGGGAAATGGAAGAAATATTGTTCATCTGTGTTTTGGTATGATTCATGCTAATCCGATCATCGGATTCACAGAGTTTCTCACCGCAGTGTTGGTCTTAAGACAGAGAAGTGGCCAACACCCAACGTGCTCATCAATACTTGATAATGACAATCAAAGACCTTTCAGATGAAACATCAAAAATAATACCATGTATTTCACTATCTTTGCATTTGTTTGATTACTTCAGCAGTGTGTGAAATACAAACATATGTATACCCAGACAGTAAATAAAACAACACATTCTTGTGTATTTTCTGTTTTTCAATACAAGGAACTTCATCTTAAAGCTAACAATCATTTCTTCATTTTATGTAACTACAATTCATAGTGGATATATAAATCCTGGCCATTTACTTTTATATATCCTAACAATATACATAAACATTGTCGATACAAATATGAAATATTCAAATATAAATAAACGTATTCAGTCACAGCATTAACCAAGTCATACTTGCAAGTAGCCTACTATAAACATGACTACACTTATATTAACAATTATATACACAACAGCAAAAAATAATGCACTCATGTTTGTGCTCACAATGAAATGATAAACTGCATGTATATTTGTGTAAGTGTGTCGACTGAAACCGTTGCACTGCTTGGTGCATAAACAGAGAATGTCATATTTTAGCACAAACTATAAATTGGTGGCCTTGGTTTAGTGCCATAAGCACTAAAATATGAAATCCCACTGTCAACATACAGTACTCCAGGCTGACATCAAACAAAAATTAAAGTGTGTTTTAAAAACCATTAAAGTAAAAATAAAAATGATAAATAAATTGACAAAAAGAAGCAAAAATAATTTGTCTTGGGTAAGTCTTCCATTTCTACACAATAAAACAAATCTGTTATATGTAATTATTTTAATGGACTGTACAGTTGTTCTAGTACTCGTATGAAAATTTTATAGCGAATGAGAGGAAGGATTGTCCTGTGTTTTGTTGGACCACTGAGGATTTACTCACCTCTATATAAATCACATCTGCATGTTAAAGTTTCAATTTGTTGAAGGTATATAAAGAAAAATGGAAAAAAAAAAATCTATGTCATATGAATTTTCAAATCTATATACATTTACAATCAATTGTTGGAAAAATTGCAGGTTCTTGATGCTTTCAACAAATCAAACCTTTATATTAAAAACGTCCAAAAACAGGACAATTTAAACAATACGGCCCCCACTTTAGTCACAGGGGCATAACTATGCAAGTTACATTAATGAAATTTACTATAGATCTGGGTGAACAAATGCTTTATCATTTCAGATACGTATGAAATGTCTTACTGAAACATTGAAGAAGTCAGCAAGGTAATAATTAAAATCAATAAAGATATGAAAATTTATCGAGAAGTGTGGAATTGTTACATCATTGCATTGTTTGCCTTGATGCTTCTTTCTGGTCACCAAGACAACTACAAATTACCGATTCACAATTATTAGATGTATCAGCAAAAGTAGGGTAGAGAAAAAGGATTTCTTTTTCATTTTACAAAACAATTTAAATGTAATGGAATATACAGGGAAAAAATGAAAATATTACTATCACAATTCACCGAGTCTATCTTCTTCTTACATATGTGTAGAGAGCACACAGACAATGGTTATTATAGATGCCATGATTAGGAAAGGCAGCCATGTCTTCAAGAATCCGCATACACTGGAAATCACAACAATATTTCATTTTTAAAACTACCAATTCACATCATATTAAAGCAGAATCTATCACAATCTGATGCCAGAGTGGTCATAATAGGTTTGGCAAATATACTCGTAAATGGTACAATATTTAAGAAATTTCATATTTGAAATGTGAGGTCATGAACTGCAATGCTTCATACCAGCATACTTCATGAAGCATGTTAGTGCTCTATGAAAAGTTTGCCAGTGTGAAGCATTGCAGTTCATACACTCATGTATATTCAACAGTGAAGTTTATTTCCTATCTTTACATTCTACTCTTATTTCTGTCAGAATTCCCAGCCCTTAAAATAGACGTACTATATTTATCAAGATTCATGCATGCATGCATTGTTCACATCTACATCGCATTCATAACGAAATGGCTATCATTCAAGTGGGTAAAGATATCAAAGACATCCATCTTTATTTTGGATGTAGTTATTTATTTCTGTTATTTGATGATATATTGAAAATGAAACTAATGAAAACAAGAGCTCTAAGGCAGGACACATCCCCTCACAATAAGTGTCTACAAGCTTTCCCTATGAAGTCCTGTAGTGACCTTGACCTTTGATCTTTTGACCATAAAATCAATAATGTCCTTGCTCTCTTGATAACAAAGCTACATATGAAATCAACCAAGCAAAAAATGTGGTCTGTAGTGTCTATAAGCTTTTTCTATGAAGTCGTATAGTGACCTTGACCCGTAAACCTCAAATCAATAAGCTTCTTCCCCTCTTGATAACAAAGCTACTTGTGAAATATCAAATCAATTGAGCACATAAATGTGGCCTGTAGAGTGTCTACAAGCTCAGTGTTACACACGCAAGAATGGTCCCATTACTATATCCCCTCTCACAATGAATTGCAAGGGGATAATAATCTGACTTTTATATCTATGATTGATTGAGTGTTTGTTGTTTTCATCCACACTCAACAATTTTTTAGATATCTGGTGGCATCCAGTTTTTGTAGGTGGAGGAGAGAACCCAGATACAATGTACCCGGAAAGAGATCACCGACCTTCCGAAAGTAAACTGGCAAACTTTCTCACATATATTGGCACGAGCAAGAATCAAACCCATGCTGACTAGAGGTGAGAGGTCTTGTGATTTATACCTATGTAGTATGAACATTTCTAAAATGCAGGAAAAGAAATTGCTTGGAAACCATGAAAATAACCAGTAGGAAAGTCAAAAGTTGTATACAGTGTGCATAGGATGCAAGCAGTCTACAGAAGAGGTTAAAAAGATTCAAATTTTCACAAATCGTGTGGCCATCTTCCCACATTGTCAAATACAGTCAATATTCTATGGAAGTAAAAACAGCTCAGCCAATCAAAGGTTATGAAATTCTTATTAATCCAAATCTCTGCTACCTTTATGAATGCCTGAATCAAAAGGCAAATTGCATAGTCTTGTTGATGAGAAGAATTTATACAACAACGAATGCACCTCAAATGTGGTCCCTTTCTTTGCCTGTAGAAGATGTATGCATAGCAAAATACAGCATTGCTTTTCTTCAAAATATTTTTTTTAAAAATAAGACTTTCAGTTTTTTCTCCCCAATATATCATAACCTCTACTGTGCCCCCTTCTGACCCTGGATGTCTTGATTTGAACAAACTTGAATACTCATTGTGTAAGTCATCTTCATTTGCCATGAGTTTCTGACATGTTACTCTCTTCACAAACCCTTGACTTATTGCATCATTAAAAATAGGGATATTTCCAAGTGATATGATTGGATACTATCTTCCAGTTTATCATTCCACCAATCAGCTACCTTTTGACTGTTTCTACATGTCTAAGTACTCCTGACACAAACAAGCTACATAATCAATGTTCTGACCAACAATCAAGTACCAAAAGGGGTATTTACAATTGTATACTATTAAATAAGAGTCTTGCATTTTGCAAATAAATCCCTTTGGTCTATATTTGCTTCTCTCCATTTGCATTAACTCCTATCATTAATTTTAAATCTGTGTCTGTTTTTCAGTCATGATGTATTAAAAGCTTTTTCATTGGTTGTACCTTATGTAGACTGAAATATTAAGACAGGCCAAGAGCAGCATGTCAGAAACTCTTGACTAGCAAAGATGTACATGAGGATCCTTGCATTTTGTTTTAGCAAATTGCAGTTTTGTTCTCAAGATGATTTTCAAATACTCTTTCCAATAACATCTGAATCCTATTATCCTGACCTGGGGGGAGGTGGGGTGGGGGTGGGGGTGGGGGTGGGGGGTGGGGAGTTGATAAGAATTTCTTGAGTAAAACTTATAACCCTATTATGGTGAAATTTTAACTGCAAATGTTATTTTATTTATTTCTGACCTAGTATTTTGGAGAACATTTTAAAATGCACCACTCTGTTTTCACTGTCTCTCATTCACCTTGGCATGTACCCCTTCATTTAAACAAACTTGAATCCCCTTTACCAAAGATACCAGTGTCAGATTTGGTTAAAATTAGACAGAAATCTAAAATGTGAAATGTTCACGACAGATATACAATTTCTGATCAGAAATGCTCAGTTGAGTTTATGGCTCAGGTTATGTGGTGAGCTAAAAAGTTGAAGAAAAAATTTCCAAGGTTTGAAACTACACATTAATACAGTACTTCTGTTATAATCACCAAAACAAAAATTTATTATTATCATTATTCCAATTAGTTTGCCAGTGCTGAAAGAGTTATCCTATGTTAATCATTTGCAATCAGAAAACATTAAAGTCAAGGTGATTCACAGCCATGCTGTTTCACTTCAAAGTACATTGCAGTAAAATGTTTGCATTAAATTGGTGGGATTAGAACACTAATGGTGCATCAGAGTTATGAAACATTACCTGACATATTTTCCATGTATCAACATCAGTAAACAAAGAACTACCATGTTGTAGCTGGTCTTATTATTGTAGTTCATTAAGTTCAAAGCCATGGCAACATGAGAGTGACAATTATCACAGCACAAATTATGCTGAAAAATAATGAATGGAATGATCAGAGATTGTTTTCAAAAACAACAAACACATGTTTATATTAGATTGTAAATAACAACACTTGTTTATCAAATTGTACGACTTTTGATATCTTGTATACTATTTAATGGCACACCAACAAACACTCAACAAATGGTGAGATTTTAACATCACTCCTCAACTCTGTTACAAAAGGATAATACATGGACAGATATTTACATTATGACAGATGTTTTATGTAAATGAAGTATGTATGACCTCTGACCCTGTAATAGGTGATGTATCAGCATGAAAATATCTAAAACTGTATAGTTTAGATCTACATTTCATGTCTTTCAATTTTGATCTTATAAATCAATAAAACGATAGTTTGTAAATAATGTCTGTACCAAATATTAGACCTAAACAAAGGCACGGTGTAGATCAAATCAGTGGGAAACATTGAAGAAAGTGTTTATGGGCAGCAATATTTCCCCGAGTCAAGTGAGCATTCACCAGCTTCCTTTTGTATAAAATTATTTCAAAATTTCATCAAAAGTACAGTGACTGCAATATCTGCATCACCAGCTGTCACACCGCTCCAAATAGCTACATCACTTTTTCACAACCAATAAAAGAACATTTTTGGACAATGCAGCTCTAAATGGATTGAGAAGCCATTGTACTTATGTTGAGAGATTTTAATCACTATAAAATGTATCAACATATCTATAGTATGTAGATTTTCTACAGAAGAGTATACAAGACAGACAACTTTAGATTAGAATAGTTCACTTTAGTCTTTTCCTTTGGTGTTTTAAAAAGAATTGTTCAGTAAGGATTGGAGAATTCATCATGAAACTAATCTATATCTAGTGTTTATACCAATTATAATATTTATATATGTGTGATATCTGATGTCATTTAAGAAATATATTTCATTTTTGAAAAATACATGAAGGTATGATCTGTGATGCTTCACTGTGGCATACTTAATGAAGCATGTTATTAGTATGCTGCCGTGAAACATCACAGTTCATAGCCTCATGTATATTCAAAAATGAAGTAAATATTTTTTTATATTTACATTCTACTTTTATTTCTTTTGGAATTTCCAGCTGTTAAAATAGGCGTACTATATTTATCAAAATTCATACATAAATTCTTTACAACAGCAGCACATTCATGATTGAGGAAATGACTTTCATTACAATTTGTAAAGAAATCAAAGGCAAAAACATTGGAAATGTAAAATATATCATCATAACAATTTCATTGTGCCATATCTTTCAGTCTGTGATGAAGTAATAAATAATACCATCAGCTGAGGAACTTCTTGCATAATTTACCTCTCATTGAACTAACATAAACTTTCAGTGATAAACATTTATCTTTGAAATCAAAATATTTTCTGTGTCTAACTCCTGAACAGTTAAGAGAGTGTTTGCAACCAGAGCAAAATATGGGATATTGAATTCATATTACATAATGTGCCTCACACCAGGAGCTAAATTCCTTGGAAATTAATAGTACATGGGCACCTGTTCTGTGTACACCTTGGAAAATGTTCACATCTTAACTGATTTAGATGCATCTGTTTTTTTAATCAGAAATTAAGGCCATTTTATGAGCAGCAAAAATTAAAACAATTATCTGATTTACTTCTTTGATTCAAGATTATGCTGTTCCATGCTGGTTTTATGCTGCAATCAAAGTATTAATCACCAATTTTACTTCCTAACTTTTAATTAAAGTAGAATTTAATGGTTTTCATATTCCCTTCCCTCCTGGATAAATAAAATGTTGTAAATTACAGATAAAATCAAAATATACACTTTAACAGCAGAAATGTGAAGTTTTCATTAAGGAATCCTGAATGGGTAGGGCAGACTTCTTCTATCATGATAGGAAATCTTATTTCAAAATAATTGATATTAAGCAAACATACTATTTTTAGGTAAAATATACCGAAAACTTAATTGATATCTAAATTCAACAAAATATGCCAACAAGGCAAATTAAATTTTGATAAATTGACCTTGAACCATGGATCATTTTAGTGCTATAATGTTCAAAGTATACAGTAAAGTGTCAAAATTTTTTCAGTATTCTTCACAGTATATATTACATGCAGTATGTTAATGTAAGACTTCTTTTGACCCACTCCTCTAATAAGAAAGAGAACTCTTACAATGATTTTCTCTTATAAAATTATCAAAATAATAGCATTTGTTTATATGGGATTCCTTTAAAATTATCACTGGCAAGTGAAACGCTTTATCTTATATTGCAGCATGAATGTCTGTTAGAAATGAATATCCTACAGAGAGCTTGATGTGCTAGTCTGTGCCCACCCCTGATAAAGTGAAACTCTTTAATCAACTGCAGTGTACCTTTATGGACAAGCATTTCAAGTGCCAGTCGAGAACTTGTGCCCGAGCAGGAGATGAAAAAACAAACAAACTAAACAATATGTACAATAAAAACTAAGTTACAATATTTCATGAAAATGCAGCTAAAAATAAATCACTGTTATATAAATACAGGTATATCATTTATTCATTTATTATAGCATGTAATCAACTTATCAGAGACCCACAGAAAAAATTACAAACACATCGTAAATTCAGAAGTCAAACTGAATCCTGCTATATGATCTAACTGCTGTTAACAGCATCATCTCAGTTTGAGAGATTACCAGTATCTATTAGAATTGGCAATTATTCTGAGGATTAACCTATAACTAATTAAGGTCATTCTTCAAGGTCACTGACTCTCTTCTAACTTCTGTAGGGTTTATATTTTAGAAATTGAACTAGATTCATGAAACTTTTAAGCTTTAGTAAGTATTAGATATAATGAGATACAAATTCTGCTGTATACAAGAGTTCACAATATAAACTGAGTGACACTACCATTCTGTGTTTGTATTCCTCTGATGCTTCTGCTACAGACTTGTCCCACTTTTCTTTGCCCTTAGGAACATTAAGTAAATCCAGCTGCCAGTACCTACAACAGAAACAGGAGTCCAATAGGCCACAGAGCTCACCCAAGCTATCTTGCCTATTATTACAATTGTTTGCATTTTTATTTGATATATACTGCAGCATTGCTTGAGAAGAGTTTAAATTTTTTCCCGTATACAAGGTTGTTTGATATGTAATGTGTATTGTACAATATCTCAAAAGCATTCAACTCAAATAGTGAAGTGAACATTAAATCTCTTTAAAGTATTCTCCACATTTTGAAATAAATAATTTCAATCTCTGAACCCATTTCTGAAATGCGTTAAGGTACACCTCTCAGACACGGACTTTTGGGTTGAGCTTAGGGCTTGTTGGGACTTGTAACAATGACCAGATAAGAACTCTGTAAGTTTTGGAAATAGGAAAAAGTCGCATGGGGCTAGATCTGGAGAGTATGGTGATCATGGCAAGATGGTAACCTTCTTTGACTTCAAAAATTGCTTCACAAGCTCAGATGTATTTGATGGAACATCATCATGAATTAGACGAACATGCCTAAATCCTGACATAAGGCATCATTTATGATAAAATTTCTTGAACTTTTTTAGTATAACATTTCAGTAATACCGACCTGTAACACCTTTGCCCTTGAGCACCAGAATTTGTATGATTATACCATCAAATGAGAAGAATATGCAATATAGAACTTTCTTTGTACTTATGGTTTTTTTTAGCAACTACAGGCCTTCTACCGTATTTAGTTAGCCATATTTGGTTTCCAATTTTTCTTACCGGTTTGAAATAGTAAACCCATGTTTCATCACCAGTAACAATGTTTGCAAATTGTCTTTGATTGAATTTGGGAACCATTTTGAGCAATTGCTTAGCGGTTTGTACTCGCACCCATGTTCGGTCATCTGTCAATATATGCGGTATCAATCTGGCAGAAATCTTTCGTACTTTCAAAATACGCTTCAAAATGAAATGCACCTGTGATAGCGATATAGTTTATTAATAAAACTGAACATGATGCTGTATGAATACATTTCATTGAACTGGCACACATATCAAACGTACTCGGCTGCTAATTAAATAAATTAACAGTGGCATGTTCAGATCAAAAGTGAGAATTATTCAGGAATAGTAACACATCGTGTCATGTACCGTGACCTGCTTATGATTGGTTTCTTGATACATTGCTGCAGAGCTTTCCAATTTTTTATTTTTTATTTTTTTATTTATATTTTTTTTCTTCCCGTTTTTAAACTCTGGGTAGAAGTGAGAAAATCGCTGCTTGTAACAAGTATGGCAATTCATATTTGTGCATGCACACACCAATAATTTTGATGTTGCTTACTGTTCTGTTCAGTTATTAGCACATCTAAATAACAAGTGTGCATGGCCTGATCAAAGTATTAGTAATTTGAAATAATAAGCTTGGATGGTTTCATCCTTCATATAATTATGAAGTAATAACTAAAGCATTTATCTTTTTTTAATTACATGCAGTACTTGATTGTTTGCTTTCAGTATATGCAGTATAGAGTCTAGCATATTTGTTTGAAGTGCTAATATACACGTACAATCTACCAGTACATGGTTATTTCAATTTTAACATTTTGAAATGCATGTAAATGTTAACATCGTGATTTATTTAATAAAGCACATTGTTAATGATATAATGTGTTTATTTCATACCAAACATCAACTAAATAAGCATATTGATTATACATGTAACACATTCACTTGTATTTTCCAGACACCTCATTTAACCAGATAATTTTGCTAGGGACAGTGTCCAGGTTAATGAGGGTCTGCTGTAACCCTATAAATGGGCCATATTTAGCTACATTGTATGCATATTGATTTGACAAATTAGCTTTGCTGCTCATGACAGGAGACTTTCCTGTATCAAAATGTTGTACTGGTAGATACAACACAAAAATTCTGAGTTCAGAACAGCCCTGTCCTGACCATGAACTAACATGAATGTAAATGTGAGCAGGTAATAAACACATAAATCTATTTGAACTTTCAGTTCAGCTGACCTAGTCAATATAATTAACACAAATTACATTCAAAAGTAAGTTTCATCCAACACTTGCAGAGAAATATGATGACACATATAGAAAATGTGATGGTCATTGGTTCGAAAGTGTTAGCATGGACAGAAATATGATTGTGCTTTTCCATACTCCTCTAAAAACAAATTTCCCATAAGAAACGGTGAAGTCCCCAGACTCCAGTAAAGAGTTTTTCCATGGCATGGGTTGGCATAAAGTCAATATTCTCAAATATTTTGTAGGTAAAGGATATGCAAGTCCCCCACCCCCCCCTTCTACTTCCTACCCCTTTTTGGGTTTGATTTTACTTCATTTACTGTTGGTTCAATGTTTTACATAATTACAGAATTATATCTAAATAAAACAAAACAATCTGTTAATTACCAGTGATGATTAACTAAAATGAACTCAAATGAAAAAAGGAAAGAGAAGAATGGTCCGATGATTTTATACTAGCCTACACATAAATACTCTCTATTCATTGCCAGTTAAGTGTGTTGACTGTCTAAAATTTTGAATCTGTTCTCTTTACTTAGTAACATAGTTAGAGTTTTCATAAGCCAAGGGAAATAACTCTTATTTGCATAAAGATTTTGGCTTTTGTTATGGTACATTGTATACTTCATAAAATTGGAATTTGGATTAATCTATAGTATAGTTAGTTGTGTCTTGCAAACAGCATTAGAAAAGGATTCAATCATATATTACTTTTAGAAATGCATAGTTTTAATGGCTGACTTATATATCTCAAAGGTTCTGCCTAAGTCAAACTGGTTTGAATTCTTCTACATGTTTTAACATAGTTTCTAACCCTATGAAATCCATTAATGTTTAAAGAAGAATTTTAATTTTGTCTTCAAACATTGATATATATTGTTCTATTTCTTGGAAAACTGGGCATTGGTTTATTCATATGAAGCTACAATATTAAAGTCAAGTCAGTTAGAGGTTACTTTTGTGTTCATGAAATGAAGAAAAACATTTTCATGCATATGACATACCATATAATCGGTATTTTCTGCAGTTGTCCATTTTTTGTGCAATTTTGCAGGTATGAAAATTACACAAAACTTACAATCACAAAACATGTATATTAATACATATGGGTATAGATAGGTATAATGCAACCTAAGAAATTGAAAACACAGAATATAATTTGTTACCTTTTAAGGATCAGATTGAAAAAATATCCACCCTCAGAAAATACCCATTATATTATCATAGAACTCACATGTTGCAGAGCAATGAAAACTGGACTTGGACATTTTCAAAGCCAGTTTGACTTCAGGGAAAAAAAATTAAGGGACTTAAAAGGAGTCTAGGACTGTTACAAGATGCATTCCTTATCTCAGATAAATCTATAGCTATATCATGCATGATCTCTCCTGGTGTCGCCAGGAGACTCATAGTATCGAAAGTCTACCTCATGACTACTGGTACATGCACTCTTAAAATCACAATTTTTCATACCCCTAATTTTAAGAAGTACCTAGAATGATTTAAATCACTATAGTAAGTCTATCTCTTTGAGTTTTACTGACAATTCATTTATTCAATTACAGACATTTTCAATGTGAATTTGGCTGGATTAATAAAAAATCATAACAGATTTTATTACAGTATGAAGAAAATTAGAGTCCATTGACTACCAATGTTAGATCATAAGACTGAGGAACATTATACCTTTTTATGTCAATATTGTATAGGTGGCACGTACATAAACAACATAGTTGCACTTACTCTCATGAAAAATGATGCAACTTTATTATTACAATTCAAGAACTCAACAGGGGTCTGTTAGTTTAATATTTGTTCTATAGCTTTTTGAAACCTGCCTGAATTGTATTACAGACTATTTGAAGCTAGATCTAATGAAAAAATATTATTTTTTAACCCCTTTAACATGTCTGGCTATACTGATCAACAAATCACATAAAAGTGAAGATAATGAAGAGTGATCAACTTCATAAATCATAAAAAGAATACACAATTGAAAGTTGGGCAAACACAGACCTCTGGAAATACCAGAGGTGGGATCATGTGCCTAAAGAGAGTAAGCATCCCCTGCTGACCTGTCACAGTCTCTGCGACTCCTATATGTTGATCAGGTAAATGGAATAATTTGTATTAAAAATCAGAATGTAAAGCACTGAGTAGAATTTGCAAAATGCCGACTTAAAAAAAACTCCGTAACATCAATTTATTTGTCAGTAACCTGCCTCAGTTAAAAAATTTATCATATGCAGAACATACTCTCACATATTGAATCAGTTCAGAGATATACAGGCAATAATTATGAGGACTACAACTGTATTGATTAATCAATCACTACATATCACATCTCAGGTAGGCCTAGAAATGTACTGATTAACCAATCACTACACATCACATTTCAGTTACACAGATCTAGAGATATACTACATATCCCATCTCATTTAGATAGGTCTAAAGCTGCACTCATTAATCAATCAATCACTACATATCATCTCATTTAGATAGGTCTAGAGATATCCCAATTAATCAATCACTACATGTCACATCTCATTTAGATAAGTCTAGAGATATACTGATTAACCAATCACTACATGTCACACTTCAGTTAGATAGGTCTATAGTTAGATGGATGTAGATTATGACTCATACAGATGACGTAATTACTAGCTGCCTTTAATTAGTACACTAAAGGCAAGGATAGTAAGAACAATCTCTAAGAACAATCAAAGTAGACATACTCACTTTGTTGGTTTGCCAAATGCCATGTCATCTTCCTGTTCAACAGAGTAGATAATCTTTTCAAATGCTTAAACTTATATGGGTCATCACTTCATTAGTAATCAAAATTATATTAACTGTACATATTCTATTCAGATGCTTTGAGATGACATCAATTATTAAGCTTACCTAACATTTACTCCAGTGTCAAGATTTTTTTTATTACTGATGCATGCTAGACCTGTCTACGCAGGATTAATACCCCAGTGGGGCTCATGCAAAACAGGCCCTATTCAAAATACAGCTTATCTGAATGCTATATTCATACAAATCCCATTAAACTGTATATACTTTATGTGTACATATGCACTTATTTAAGTGGGATTATTCACTGATTTATGGTTTGCACTAAAACATGAAATTCTCTGTTTATTCATTTATCAATTAACATAGTAGCACTTCTTCATTGTTACTCCAAATAGTAAAACTATTCAAACTGTCCTTAATAAATTCTGTGACCTTGACCTGTCATAAATGACCATGTTGGAGGGCCATTAGAGGGCTAAGATACATAATTAGTCATAGCAATCTTTGAATCAAGAATGAGTGTGTAATATTTCTTGGTTGACAATGGCCTTGACAAAAATTTTGCAATACCCCCTCCCCCAGTGGCTTTGACATTGTCAAAATAATCTTGTTCTGGGATGTGACACATACACATTGCAAAGGTCCCAGTCAACCTTTGTGTAATGAACTATGATTTCTATATCTCTGATTCCACAGATGTAATTTTATCATAGTGGACTTAAACATGTCTACATGGCTTTTTCAGGAAACATGGGATATCCTCTACTTAAAAGTAACCTTTGTTTTATATAGTTAGGAACAAATTTTATGTTTTATTTTCATTGACTTATCCAATGACCTAGGTCATAAGTGATCTTTCAGAGTATCAAATTACTACTACCTTTTATAAAGTTATGGACTGAACACAATTGCACAAATAGATGGACAACTAGACAGACTAGGTGATTACTATATACCCCCCCCCCCCTTATAAAAACGTTGAGGGGATTATAATTATATAACCACAATATGATATTATTCCGTATTTAATAAATACCACAGAAATTTTGCTTTATCTATACCTTGCAATGTGTAGGTAATTTCATTCCAGTAAACAAAATTATTGAAGATAACCTTATATGTCATACTGCATGATATTTTAATGATAAAAAGAAAATACATGTCTGTTGATAAAAAGAGAAGATATATGAGATTATAAGAGAAGTTGGTAAATATAACTTGTAATATGTTACCGAAACATAATATGGTCCTGCAAAGTCCCTTATGACTCCTGCTGATGTAGCGATTCCCATATGTCCAATAAACGGAAACAGCCATCTAAATTTTCAGAGAAAAAACAGCAATATGAATCTCATGGACCTGGTGTACAACATTTTTTTTATGCAAATACTATAATAATTCTGCAATTTGTTTTCCCCTTTTATGCATACTATCCATCTGACAATCTCTACCAAAAAAAATTCAATCGATTTCAGTATTTAGCCAGGTACATTTACAAATAGAATGTGTTACACAGCTGTATGTATACCCACTGCCCCTTGGGTATATGGTAGTTTTAAGAATAATTAAAATAAGACAAAAACACCAAACACCTTTATAAATCCTCTCAAATGATGCAAGGTTCAAACTGTTTACAGAGAAACAAAAAATTATATCACAAAAATGAGCGCAATTTTATAATCTATATCGAAAAGTTTAAACACGATTCATAAGACTTTGAGTTGATCCCCTTATGCTGTTGATTATTTTATATATACTCTGGGGGAAAAAGAAGAGAAAAGTATCCGATAATTGTTAGCTTGTTTTTTTTTGTTGTTTTTTTTTTTTTTACAAGATACAGCTTGTCATTCAACTTTGCTTACGTCAAGCAAGGGATTGGTGTCCAAACAATGCAGTGTGGATATCTGCATTTATTATGGTCTATCTTCACACCATTGTGAGTAGGCAGATAACCTGTCATATTGTTAAATGCCAATTTCTCAGATGCAGTTGTGTTATTCGTTTCCCTGTCAGCCATTCCGCTGGGAGACTTATTAACTTTATTTTCATCCAATTTTTCAAATCTATTTTCAGCATATTTATAAATATGGAATTTATCTTCTTGAAAGTCTCCTAGGAAATAATATAAACTATAAAAATTACCAATTCTCTTCTATGATTTTTATTTCAAATATTTTTATTATTACAAAGTTCTGATTATCAAAAATAATAACTACTCTCTAAGCATTCTACAGGAAATACAAATTCAAGATTAAAAAAAGAGTTCAGATATGCCATGGAAGTTTTATTTCCGTAAATGAGAGTAATATGTGTGAAAATATTCATATTTAATTCTTATGTAAGATAATACGTTATTTCATTTAGGTTTTTCTTCTTTGTTTACAATTAAAGAGACTCGCATTTTCAAAATACTTGAGATATTTCAAATCAATGACGATGACGTGTTTGTTTTCCGGATTTATAAGAGTTGTTCCCTAATTTGGTTTTACTTTTTAATTAGAAATAATTTATGATAATTTGCATCAAGTAGAATTTCATCCATTTTGGGTGAACAGATGAGATTTTGTTGATGTTTTCATAAGTCAAAAAAAAATTATTATCATAATTAGTGTGCATGTAAGACTATAAAGAAGCAAATCAGTAAATATAGCGGGAAACATCCAATCGGAGACTCAAGGTCAAGGCTAACTTGTTCCTGAAAATAGCGTGTGAAATTATTTATGGTGTAGTTGAAACATTTGTTGATGCCAATGGGCACTGGGGAGACGACTTCCTATCATTTAAGGAGGATAGGGCCCTCCGCAACATGCATGAGCATCAGCAACACCATGAAGTAAGTG
Source organism: Ostrea denselamellosa (assembly GCA_024699665.1). NCBI lineage: Eukaryota > Metazoa > Mollusca > Bivalvia > Ostreida > Ostreidae > Ostrea > Ostrea denselamellosa. Next base: position 19,857,525 of record JAMZEH010000005.1, on the reverse strand, counting down.
TAAAGACCTACTTTCAGTTTGGAAAAGAAACCTTTGAAAAACAAACAAGGATGACAGATCAACAACGAATCGACACGCCATGATTGTAGTAATTAATTCCATTACTTCGACAACTTTATCAGTCGAAACATAAGATGCGTATTTTTAGTTATATAAAACTGTAACGTTGCAGTTTGCTATGATGTATGTAATCTACAGTATATAATCTGTAAATTCATGTTGGGAAAAAAAAATGTATACGCAGTAAGATGAGAATATGTTTCATATGTCCATGTGTTTATAATACTGTATAAACAGAAATTTGCAAATCATGTATAGTGTAAGTACTTTAAACATTAATATGAAAGATATCATAGTTTGGAAATCTTTTCATATTATATGTGGAAAAGTAAGAAAACAATATATAAATATACATAGGCATTATATATATATATATATATATATATATATATAATGCCTATTTCTTTATTAACTAAAAGTAAACAAATGGAAAAACTAGATATTCTACATATTGCTTAGTGATAATAATTTGAGCTGAGAAGTAAACCAAGAAATAAAATGTAATATACTTTTCTGATACATAGTTCTATATTATGTGGTAATGATAATGACAAAAATTTGTGTTGAAGTATAGAAAATTACCATTTTTCAGATTAGAAAATGTTGAAATTAAGTGTATGACCCATATTAACAAAAGAAAATGAGTCATGCAGGGATGTACAATTAAAAAAAAAAATTAACTACTAGCCCAAGGGCTAGTGACAGTAACTAAGTTACCAGTTCAAGGTCATCAGTCTCTAGCCCATGAACTATTGACAGTAATGTAACAAAAGGCTTTAAAATGGAGTTGATACATGCAAGTTGAAATTTATAAATATGCAAACACTGGTCATTTCATATCTTATTATTAAACAATGTTTGATAGCTTCTGGCCAAGTGGTGAAAGATTCAGTTTAATTATAACTATATACTTTCTACATGGAATATGAAAAACTTTCAAGTTCAAAATAGTTTAAAATTTGGGTCTCAGAATATCTTGATACTTTTTACACTACTTGCATTGCATGATACTTAGTACAATGGTCATGAGGTGTTGTCCACTGTATCTGTCTAGCTAACATTTTTTCTTCATAAATGTTGTTTGTTTTACATCCCGTCGAGAATTTTTCACTCATATGGAGACGTCACCAGCTGTAGGTGAAGTACCACAAATTTAGACCTATGCTTAGCACTCAGGGCCGTAGCAGTGAGGGTTCTTTAATGTGCAAATGCCAACCGTGACATGGGACCTCCGATTTTAAGGTCATATCTGATAGACCTATGATTCTCACTTCTAAATGCCAAGCGTTGGCAAAGGAGCAATCACTACCTATTTTTACGTCTTACTTTTGACGCGGCCATGGCACGAGCAGGGCTCAAACTCACAACCTCCAGGTTACAAAGTGAACACTCTAACCACTGAGCTACCACAACCAGTTTTTCATTAATGTTGAGTAAAAAGAAACAAGTAAAGTAATGGACATTGATCAAAAATCCTATAGAGAATACAAAATTGAGGACAGAGCAAAAAGCAAAACATAGACCCAAGGAAACATAGATACTTATTCATTTTGTCATTGACAATTGCCATCAATGCACAGTGCATATACATTAAAACTGATTGAAGATCTTGACTTTGCAATAAAGTTCATTTGTATTTAAAGTCAGTCTACGTAATATTAACAGTTGTACAATGAATAATGCGTGATTTACTTTAGATTTACTAGCCTAACAGGCTATCGCAACATTGAGTTTTGCTTACCTGACCTCTAAATTTGGTAACCACAGGCTTCAGGCAGTGGTAATTGCACATTCTTTTTGTGAATGTGTTATAAGCATATCAAAAATACATCATTACACTTTAGGGGTTATCATTTGTGAGTGCATGAATTAGAATGGAAAAATAGAAATTGTATTCAGGTGCATGCAGTTACATTTTAGAAGTGCTTATTCCAGAAGTGCTTAAGTCACTTTATGTATTGTTACTATTCAGGTTGAAATATGGAGTGACCAAATTTGGACGAGCAACAAGCAATGATTATTACTTGGACTCAACAAAGCTGAAGAACTTCATTTCTCGGATTCATGCAGAAATCCATGCAATTCCTAGTGACAATGGAGATATGCAGTTTCAGATTATTGATAAGGGCCTTAATGGCACCTTTATTAATGACACAAAGGTACTTGGTAAAATTGTGCTGGCACACATAGGTCAAATGCATCAAAATTTCTTATGGTGGTGTTGTTGTTGTGTGTGTTTTTTAATTTTACTTATTGATATTATGTTCATAACCAGTATATATGAAAAATCTCTGAGGAAAAATACTGATTTTCTGATGTAAGTTAAAGTTTTTGTACATATTATTGAAGTCGTTATACAGTTTTACCATCTATCTTTCGTATTTGTGTATTCAGGAAGTATATCTATGGAATACATATTTCAAATAATCATATAAAGTAATAACTTATAACATATGGTAGAATTTTGCATCAAAGGAAAATACATAAAAATGTGTGGAAAATACTGTAAACCAACTTTCATTCACAGCAACTTTATTTCCTGATTTTCTAGTGATGAACTGGTTCACGGTGACTAATTTTCATGATTGACATCTTCTTTATCACACAAGAGACATTAAATGACTGATTCACAGTGAGAAATATTCGCAATGGTGAGGATCTCATGAATCTCACTAAAATATCTCACACATGAATAAAAGTTGGTTTACATTAGTCTGTATTAAATTTGTGCTACGAACTTCCTGAATCAAAATACAAATATTGAACTGTTGTGTAAAAGTAAAGACATCATCTATATTATTTTTGTAGATGAGTGGGCCCTACATATTGAAGATAGGCGACAAAGTGACGTTTGGACACACTAATGGTTATAAACTTAAGGCAGGGGATTATGCAAAGCAACCAAACTCGGAGTTTCAGTTTATTGTGAGTTTACTCATTACAAATTGAGTTTTTATATTGTAAAACAAATGTTGATTGTCTACGAGTATGTTTCTGTTTATCAAACCAGATGAAAATGTAGTTGATTGCTTCTGATTATGTCACTTGACATCCCTCCCCCCCCCCACCCCACTCCCCTGTAGGAGATGAAACAAGGCAGCTGGTTGCTCTGTACAGTGTATAAGAGTTATGTGATGTCACAGTTGACAAGTTAAGGTTGGGGGTCAAGTCTTTAGTAGGGTACATTTGTTATTACATTCCCTTTGAAAGTTTACAGAATTTACCAGACTGCCCTTTTTCAAATCATTTAATGATGATTAATAAAAATAATAATAAAAAATAAAATAAATGAATAAATGAAAATCAACAAGCAATCAGAGTCCTAAACTAGCCTTTAATGCAATAAAATATAAATGTACCCATGAGATCATCATTTACTTTCTCTTTCAAATATTGTTATGAAAATGAAAAAATTGTGCATTTTTATTTCATATTTGTATGGATTTCAGATGTTCTCTTATATAATGTGAATGATAATCATATGATCTAATGTTCAGGGGAAAACCTCTGGAGAAAAAAAGTAACAGAGAGGTGACTTTTGTTGTAGCTAAGATTATGCACTCATAAATTTGAAATTTCTAAAAATGGATATTTTTGGAAAAAATATTTCAGTTTGAAAAATTGGTACAGAAAGAGGAAGAACGTGGTTTTCGGATGGGGGATGAAGCAGCCATCAATGGACACACACCAATTAACTCCCCCAGTAGTGCTAATACAATCACAAGTCACAACATAAAAAAATCTCCAAGTAGTAAAACTGACCAAAAATTCAGCCTCTCTAAAAACTCCACTGTGGCCTTTACTGGGTCTCCAAATGTGAACAGATACCATGGATTTGATATAAAGTCATCACCATCCAACAGTGATGAGAGTGACGATGAAGATGATGATTATAAACCAATTTCAAATACTCGCCACAAAAAGTCATACTCTACCCACAGCCGATATGATGACAGTGATGAAAGTATGGATTCTAGTCCCTCTCCCAAGTCAGTACAAAAAAACACTGGGTATCAGAATAAAAAGCAGAGCCACAGCAAAGTGAAAAAATCTGCTGACCGGTTATCGGGAGAAAATGGATTTACCCCCCTGAGTGATCTAGCCAGGAAGGATAAAAGTTCGAAAACAAAGACTAGCCGAGTGAATGTAAATATCAACATCAATGTGGAGTCAACATTGAACAGTGGTAGCAGAACTAGCAATTCCATGAGGGAGAGAGACACTCCCCCTTCAAGCACACACCTGGAAATCCCAAGCATTCATCGCAGAAAACTTTTAAATGATAAACAAAGGCGTAGAAGCAGGTAAAAAGACGAAATTTTCAATTTTTTAAATTTAATAGTAATGTACATGATTTGACCTTGATAAAAATAACTTATAATGGCATACAAAGTTTAATAGAAATGCTTTTGTTAATCAAGTTCTCAAAATGTATTTCATTATTTTATACTCGCAAACTGCATCTTGTGCTACTTTTTTTCTTATTTTATGTTATAAAGTACACCTATTTTGTACTTACCTTGGATTGATGTGAACATGTGATATCCTGGTTATCAACATGAAATAACTGATTTTTTAAATGTCTTGAGACTGTAGTGATACTTTTTCACCTCAGAGTTATAATTTATTAATTAATTGCAGCAGCAGTAGCTCTTCAGATTCCAATGATTTACCTTCCCCTGATGAAGACAACAATCGGGATACATTCTTCTTTTCTAGTGGAGAAAATTCTGATGGTAAGTAACATTGTTTATCACAGAAATGGAGTAGTGGTAGAATTAGAAACAGTGATTGCATGGACAGTGATGCTGGTCTTTCTGCAATCAAGTCAAAGTACAAAAGCTGTGTAGAAATAGTTGTTGCATGAAACAGAAATGTGGTTGGTTTTTTTAGGATAGAATTTTGAGACATTGAAGTAAAAAGAAAACCAATTCAGTGCATAGAGTTTAAGTTTTCTCTGTTTAAATTTTTTTTTCAGTTTTATAGTTGTATATGAATGTTTCTTTGAGATCAGTACCAGTAACAAAAAAATCCATTTTTTAACTACTTTTACAAGATTTGTGATTGTTTCGTAAGATATATATTTAAAGTAATACACAGAAGAAGTTGCCAATCAGATCTCACATGCTATTCAAAGTCTTAGATAGTGAAGGTACATGTATATGTTCAGTTACAACTTTTTAAATTTTTTTTGCAAAGCATTACATTTTGTATGTGTAGGAATTGGGGGTTAGGAAAGTGATATATGTGATCTGTTAATTTTAAATAGCATTCTTCATTTGTATCATTGCAGTTCAAATTTGCTTGTGTGTATTATATCAGTATCTTGTAAAAATTTTTAAATTAAATCCTGGTGTCACAGTTGTACATGATGATAAGAAAAGTATATGCTTTTTTTTTATTATTATTTATTTATTTTTATTATTATTATTATTTTATTTTTTTGCCATTAAAAGTCCATAGCATAAGTGGGATATTTGTCGATTATAAATTCTAAAACAAATTTCCAATTCCACACATTAAGCATGTTAAGTGTTCTTTCACATTACAGTTTTCACATATTCAATATGAAAATTAAGTTTTGTTTAAAATGATTAAAATGCATGTAAATTCAATTACTAATCCTTGTGTTTTAAGGTAAGTCTATACAATTTGTTGAATTTTTTCTTGAATTCTTCTGTCGAACTTGCATGATATAGGCAAATCTTTACATTTCCAATGATTTTGGCCGTTTATATCTTTACAAATTGCATTTGAAAGCAATTTTCTCATAAATGCACTGCAGTTGTAAACAATGCACATATGAATTTTAACAAGTATAGCACGTCTATTTTATTGGCTGGGAACTCTGACAGAAATGATTGTAGAATGTAAATGTCATTTTTGAAAATACATGAGTGCATGAACTGAAGTGCTTCATGCTAGCATACTTTATATGAAGCACATTAACACTTTGTGAAGTGTGCCAACTTGAATCATCACACTTCATACCCCTAAATGAAATTTATTTTTAAATTAAAGTCCTGCATGCTGAGTTTGAATTACATTTGTACATATATACATGTATATAAGCATTTACTAAACAATGATGTCTCTTATCATGTCTGTAAGAGCAGACCATGAAAGGTGTAAATAAGCTGTCATAAAACGGTATTATGTGTTATGTACAATGATAAACAAATATTAGTGAGGTTTAAATGGCTTACAAATATCCCACAAAAAATTTTTCAATGAAGAAAATATTCTGAGTGAGATATGCTCTTTCTGAAATGCAATATTTGTACAATATGTTGAAAAGGAGCATGGACATGCTGTAATTAAATTGATGCTGTGCTACATTTTAATGCAGTCATTTTTGTGTACATGTACAACTTCAGGTGGGACAGCATAAATTGCTATTTAAAAGGCCTAAGTTCAACATCTGTTATTGTGTTGAGTGTATTGATTACAATGAAGAAAAGGGCCACAGTACCGTGTATATGAAATAGAAAATCAATGACTGTAGATTTATGTTCACATTAAAGTTACCTGTGTGACTCTTGAGAACAAATACATCTTAGATGTTTATCAGGTTATCAGTATATCGAGTTCATTCACCTAAATAAAGATATTACAGGTAAATGTGAGTTCACAAAGCCCAAACTAGGAAAGTGAAAGTAGAAGTTTGATGTACATTCAGATGATCTTTTGTGGTGTATAATGCCATCAGATATTGAAAAAATGTTCAGATTTTGAATTACAAATGAATAGATTGTAATTTTTTAAAGTTATATTAACTGTCATTTTGATGTCGAAATTTTTTGTTGTGAGTTACTGTTTCAGTGACAGAATAAAATAAGGTCTGAAAAATTTTTCTATTATTATTTGTGTTAGAAAACCTATTCAGAGGCTCTGAATGAAGCAAAATTAGATTATTGTCTTCCAATACAAAATTAATTTCTATCTAATGCTATGTATTCAATAGATTTGAACTTTTTATTTTGATAAAATTTTAAACTTAGTTTAAATTTTATAAATGATTTTGCTTAAAGTTATATATAAAACTATCATAATAACATTTTTACAACAAAATAAAGTTTTCAGATTTAGAACTAATATTACTTTTAAAAGAACTGTATAAAAGCCATCATGTTGCTCTGGTTATTTTTACAGTTTCTTTCTATAAGTATAATGGATGTTTTAAATCATCTGATTTAAATTTACAATTCTACATCATATGTTCTTGCTGTATATACTGCAGTTTTGATTTCATGGTATAGACCTCTATACATTGAAATAGGGGTGAGCAAAAATTAACATAAAACAAAATAAAACAGTATAACATTCAATGCCTTCAATTTTTTTTACCCCAGTGAAAACCATCAATAAGAAATCACAAGTAGAGAAGAAAACAGTCAAACCAGCAAAAGTGCAGAGAACCAACAGCAGAGGATCCATAAAAGAGACAACTAAAAAACGCAAACAACCACCCATTAAAAGTAGGTCAAGTGCGGTAGTTTTTCTGAAGAAAAAAACCCCCCAGTTTTCATAATGACTTCAAAGCAGAGCCCATTAGCAATCTTTCATGAGGGTGATATATAATTCTGTGGCACAATTTTTCGGGTCCAGCAAAAAATCATGTAGCCACAGTCTTCAGACTAGTGCATATTGCTTCGTCAGGAACACTAGTGAAATAATGTTTTTAGTTTTATAATTAATTAGCATTATTTATTCAAAAACAGTTGTTTTGTTGCATTGAAACAGGTGTATATTTCATCAGTGTGTACATATAAACTTTTATCACTGGATCATATGGATATCAAACCAAGTTTTGTTTATGATGAAATAATTAAATTTCACTTGTAAAGTGCAAATTGATTGACTTGTGTGACTTTATCAACATCTTTTATATCATGACTTCAGTTGATGTTAATTTCTGTCATATGACATCACAGTACAGTATTTCCATTCTGTTGCTATGGCTATATTGCTCCATGTCATATAAAATTAAAATTATCTTGATACCAGTAATTATCAAATTACAGTGAATGAGCATAATTACTACCATTCCTTAAACTTAATAAGTAATATGAAAGTTTCATTATGTATAGCTGGTAAACCAGGCAGAAGAGGACGTCCTCCAAAAAAGAAGAAGAGGGATTCTGATGATGATGATGATTATGATGATGATGATGATGATAATAATGATGTAGCCATCGATGAGAAGCTGGAGGAAGGAGTGGAATGGTTTGAAGAAGACAAGTGTGCTTCTGATGACTGTAAACGGCCAAAAGGAAAAAGAGTAGCATGGGTTAGTGATACGTTTTGTATACTTGGTCTTTTTAGCTCATTTGAATTAAAGACTAAAGTGAGCTTTTCTGAAATTTGTCCATTGTGTATAGGTGGTGGTGGCAACATTGTCGTCGTAAACTTTTCATCTTCTCAAGAACTATTGGGCCAATTTCAACTAAACTTTACACAGAATAACTTAAAATTGGGGATTTTAATACTGGGACAAAAGTTTTTGTGGGAATAAAGAGGGTAAAAAATCTTTTGAAGAAGAACAGCAGAACCAATGTGACTCAGGTGAGCATTGTGGACCATGGACTTCTTGTCCTAAGTTGCACAAAACTTTCACCACATGATCTGAATACATTGAATATGAATCAATACTTTTGGGGGTGGGGGGGGGGGGGTGGGAGTCATATTTTGGCACAATCCCAAATAGGCTTATTGATGATCACTGCCAAAATATAAATTTGTATAAACACGGATTATGCTCATTCATGATTGCTCTGAATTGTTCCTGCACAACGGTTACACTAAATTTGGATTGCACTAATGAATGCATTTGCTTCAAAGAAGGAAGTGTTTGGTTTACCTCTGTTTTCTTAAAGACACATTACTTCAACATTATTCTTAGGAATTGTAAATCATTGTGTTTCTTTCATACCATGCAACCAGTTTAGAGCCCCCCTCCATTCTCCCAATATCCCACAAAGTTGGAAGTTTGAACCAGTATGTGTTTCTGTTTATTTGTCAGTAGACATGGTATGGAGATCTTTTTGACACCATTGATTAATTCTTCTCCAAATTTTGTGGAAATGTTGTAAACCTATTACCTTGGTATTTTCAGATGATATGATTAATTTTGATTTATTTTGTATAGTTTTCTTAATAAATGCAGCATCATTTGTTTGCACCAAGGAGAGATGTAATGCACATACAGGTACTGTTCATGACATAACAGTGTTCTGACTGACCCTATCTCAAGGTCATTTTTACAACATAAAAGTCACTGAGAAGAAACATGATTTTATTATAGATCATGTACATGTGTTTGGAGCAGAAAAGCCTATATTTCAGAATGTGCATGCTTGGATATTGCATTTCAAAATGAATTTCAGAATTTGACATTCCACTATATTTGTTAGGTCTGTTGTGATGACTGCGATGAATGGTACCACACGGAGTGTGTTGGATGTCGCTACGACCACGTCAAAGACTCCAACATCAAGTTCAGCTGCGGGTGTCGATGAGAATGTTATTTTGTAACCTTCTCAATTGTTTTGTATTACCATCTTAGTTTTGACTTATGACGTTTCATGTTCATATTTTGAAAACAATTTAGTTAGACTCAACAGCATTGTCAAAATGCAGAATTTCTATGATAAGAATATCTGTTTACTGCCAGGGAGTTGTGTTTTTTCTTGTACTTCACATTCATGATCTTTTGTTTTCTTAAAAAAAATAGATATTTTGGTATTATAAATTAAATAAAAATGGGTTGATATAAAGTACATTTACATGTGTTTACAGATATTGTTTCATACATAGGATTTTAGAATTAGAACTGTTGAGCTTTATCTCAATCTGTGGATTAAAATTATGTTTCATTGGCCAAGGCAATGTACAGATGTCAGGTTGGTTGTTTTTTTTCTTTTATAGGATGGTTATATTTATTTATCAATGCACATATAAGGGTATTTTTACCAGCATTCTCAAGGAATTGCATATCTTATTCATTATTGTATTTTTGTTTGTTATTTTTGTCAAGTTGGATTCTATGAATCTTTAATGGCATAAAGAAACATCATAACATGGCATCTGTACAATACATATTTTTTCCAAATGTTTATGTACATTTTACATATAACTGCCTATTTTGCAAAATTTGATTGGATGTAGAAATGACCAGTGCTAATTAATTGTAGGAAAGACAAGCAAAGTTCTAAACAAGGACTGAGTAGTGGCCATTAGATTCTGTGTATCATGTTCAACGACTTATTCTGTGTTTTTGTTAATGTGATGTCAGATGCTTTTGAAATGATCAGCAATATTGCCCATTGGTGTTATGTTACATAAAAAAAAAAACCTTCAACTGCTTTTGCACTGTTAAAATATTTCCATTACTGAAATCACAGTACATGTATTTTTATATTTTAAATCATATACTATGTGTGCATTTGTGTATAAACTATTCCATAAAAAAGGTGTTCTAACGAAAAAAAAAAAATAAACCTTAATATCCATTTGAATTTGTCAAGTTTAGCTTTTTCAGAATTATATATATGCATGTGAAAATAATGGGGGTTGGAATGTTCCTTTTAAAAAGAACTTGTGTTTTTGCTCTTGACAGATGATATTATGTATTAGCAATATCTCATACTTGGATATGAATTTTAGTATTTAAATCCAAGTGTATGCTATAAAACAGTCCAAAATGAAATTACAATATATATATAATTGAATTATACATGCTATATGTTTATGAAATCATATGCGATATGAATTGCATGGTAAAATTGTCTTTTTCTAGTGTCACATGCAATAATCTGTCTTTGCAAAAAAAAATGAGAAAGTTTTGGTGTCACCTGAGTTTTGAAACCTGCATTTTGTTTTAACTCAAAGTATACCTGTGTCAAGGATGTACCAGTCAACTGGAATCTTCTCTTTCATAAGTGAATTTGAAAGTTTGAAATTTCATGAAGAGGAGCAATTTTGCAAAATATTTTTAGCATCCCGAAAAGCTTGAAATTTTTCTCTACAACTCAGTGGTATGAAATCTTTTCAATGTCATTTCTTCACCATGCAGATCAGGGTTTTATAAGAACATGTGCCCAAGATGATGTGTTTCTCTCTGTAGCAAATATTTCATCATTTTCCTGCTATTTAATCACTTGTTTGAATAATATAGGTGTATGAATGTACTTAGACTGCTTAGCTGTGTATTAGAATTTAGTCATTGCTTTATTAAAATACTTACCTGTATATTAATTTGTAGAAAATGGTAGCTTTGTGTGGCATCAATTAGTATTGCTTTTTCATAGGTACTGTATTCAATCATGCTACATGTCAATATTGTACTTAACTGCCTATTGAAAGTTATCAGCTTATCATCTGTCAAGACATTGCACCAGTTATGGTGCAAGACGTTTAACTGTACTTCAAACTTTAATAATCTAATCAACAAAAAAAGCAAAATCTCAGAAAATGTGTCAGTGATTTGTATAGAAAACAATCCCAAGATGCATTGTACAGATTGAAATATGAAATAGGGCTCATATTTGTGTTAGCTCTAGATGATTTATGGAAATGTTGACATTTACAGATGTTTATTCATGTTGATTACCCATTTCATACCATAACATCAGAAGTGAGAATTTATATTTGTACAACACAACATCACAGAGGTCTGACATTTAATTACTTTTCTTCAACAAAAGTTACTTATATGGTGTACTGTTTTTTTTTCCATGTTTTTGTTTTTCTGTCGTTGTCTTTATCAATATCTTATTGAAGGATTTTGTGTACTGAAAGACTATGACCGTTGACCTGAATATGAAGTATATTTAAACACTTCAGTGTTTGAATGAAGCCTTGTACAATAAAGAATGTTACAATGAACTAGATCATCTTTTTCTCTGTTAATAAGGTCTTTAGTGATTGGCACTTTTCTCTGTTGTGATGAATTACTAAAGAATGTTGTATTTGTATTTATTACTACTTAGTACAAGCATAGTAGATATATTTGGGCTTTTCTGACATAAAAAAAACCCAAAACCAAAACAAACAAAAAAACAACGAAAAACTTTTAAATACATTATGATAACCACCAATTTGATAGAATTAAAATGCAACAGTAGAAAATATTTTTTTGGTCTTTTTCACAATTATTTTTACCAGAATGGTAAGATTTTCTAACAGGAAGTTTAGAAACATTTTAATAATTGTTCAACAGTGTCTTACACAAGGCAGGAACCAGCCACCTTGTACAGATCTCTGTCATCTGGTGATCTTTACATAATACAAGCTGTGTGTTGGAGAAGTTGGAATTGGAGCTGTGAATATTAAGGAGGTATTATACATTATCATATTGGCGACTTGCTTTTGAAACTTTAAAAAGAAACACTACAGCTCATTTTTCACATTTTAATCAAGTGTTTTTTAAAACGCATATTGATAAATATTAATAATCATATTGATACTGATAATTTTGACTGGATGCCTCTACTGATAAGAAAGATTGCACTTTGAAGATCATTCAAGAGTTCTTAACGCTGACTTGGACTTTTAAATTTTACCTCGCATGATTATGATTGATTGATTATTTATTGCTTTCCGCCACACTCAACAATTTTTCAGTTATCTGGTGGCGTCCAGTTTTTGTTGGTGGAGGAGAGAACCCAGATACAATGTACCTGGAAAGAGACCACCAACCTTCCGCAAGTAAACTGGCAAACTTGCTCACATAATGCCGCGGCGAGATTTGAACACACGCCGACGGAGGTGAGAGGCTTTGTGATTTTGAGCCCGATGCTCTAACCACTCAGCCACGGAGGCCCCTCGCATAATTATGAATGACAGCAAATGTGTTGTGTATAAACTTATTTAAATACCCCTTAAAGGCTCGCTCTTGCTTTTCAAGTATGGGATTATTCAATTAAGTAATTATAAATCATAATTCTAATGAAAACTCTTCCATGTCCTTATCAATCAAACAATTTTTTTTAGACTAACATGTGTATTAAGATAAAATTGGCACTTACTTTTAAAGCCCTGCATGTGTGTGTCCTTGCTCTTGGTTTATCCCCATTTAAAATTTAGTTCATGTACGAGTTGCATCTTCTAATTTTGCCCCTTTTCTCACATAATTTGTCAAAATTCTAAGTCTATCTACTGTACACTTTGTCTCACCAATTGACATGCTGCACTCTTTATCATGTGTGTACATGCATCTGAAGACCAAAAGGAGTCTTTAATTGTATTTAAACAAGAATTAAATGTGTTTATTTTCACAAAGTTCAGACATTTAACTATACAACAAAATTTGAGAAAGCTCAGGAAAAATTGTCATTTTATGATTTTTGTGCAAAATGAGATGTAGTGTCTCTTTAAAATATAAATTATTAGCGATACATGTGTATTCCTTTTAAATCTAATCACCTAGCTGGATAGCTCACTAGGTTTGTTAACATGCTGACCTGTAGTTTTGTGTGTTCAAATCTAGCAGGGATTTAATTATTGTAGCTCATATGAGCTGAAAGCTCAAGTGAGCTTATTCTGATCACTTTTTATCCTGCGTCAGTCTTTCTGTCTGTCCATACAAGTTTTCAACCTTTTCAGAATCACAGGGCTTATTTCAGACAAACTTGCCAAATAGCATGAAATTAAAAATTTTGGTATCTTTTTGGTAGTTGTACTTAATTTGATATATTTTAGATTGCCATTCACATTAATATTCATTCTCTTCAATACATATTGTGCTGCACTACCTACTAACTTTAATTGTGTTGTGTTTTAAAGAAACCGAAACACCCCTTTTAAATACAATGGTTTAATCTGTATGGGTCCAGTTAAAACTCCATGTATACTCTTAGGGGTTATACTTGATCTATCATTTCACTGGTTGTAGAAATTTTTTTTCTAGCCAATAGGAAATCTTGGCAGGAATTCCTATTTTCTTTTTATGAAATAATACAGGAAAAACTAACTTTGGTAAAGATTCCAAAGGGTGTTGAAATCAACTTAACTTGTCCTTCAAAGTATTTGATTTTATAGAGGAACTGCTAATTACACCCATAACTGTAAGTAGTTGATATTATATGATTAAATTCAAACAGAGCATTTAAATAAGTAATTAATCTTTATCTATTTATGAAACTTTGTGTGCAAGTTACGAGGGAAAGATTTACTAAAAAACAGAAAAGATAATTCCCATTATTTAAGTAAATGATGTGTATCGAGTTTTAAGTAATTTAAATGCACAGTGATATACGTGTACAGAATTTAGTATTTTAGTAAATTATTTAAATAGGTCATCATAAGGCAATTTCACCTTTATTTTGGAAAGATTTAGCCCAGTTCCATAAACTGGTATGTACCAATGTAACTGACTGTAGTTATATTTATTTTTCATAGTATAAATTACCTACATATAATTTTTAGTTCAATGAATTATTTCCTTTGAAGATATAACGATGACCGATATTTGTATTGTTGCATATGTTCGATGTCTATGTCTTTGTACTGTTATTGTCCTTGTGTGTTTTCATTCTTCTTTGTTTCCCACTACTATAACGATTCTATGACCTTCACCATCTTGTGGATGAATTATTACTCTCAAGACTGGTTACATCTTGCCAACATGAATACACACATAAATAATTAAAGCCATATCACCATTCATTCAAAGTTATGCCCAGGATTATAGTTTTTGCAGACAAACCAAAAACTATGCTGCCCCTGAATCTCTAATTATGGGGCATAAAAATACTATTAAGAATTGAAGCAAAGGTGCAAGCCATCAAAGAAAATATTTTTTATTTGAATTCATGTAAATATTCAATATAAACTGCATATAATACAATGATTATGTTATAATGAATATGAATGATATACGATCTCTATGAACTGCATGTATGATTTGTATAATACTCTTGAAAGAATAAAACATAATGAGATTCCTGTTAAAATCTTACAGAACATACTATTATAATGCTATAGAAACGCCATAAAGATTTACTAAAAAGATATTAATGGCACACACATGTTCAAGGCTAGCTAAAAAATAATATATCTACTTAAAAATCCATCCAATGGTTTTAAATACACTCTTTCTAGCTGCAGAACTAGTTCTCTGGGGAAAAATTAGGTCTATCAAATTCTTCCCAGAGAGCACCCACACAATATAATCTACATGTATGAACTAAACGACAGTGATTTAGAAATCATAATCAGTATACGCTAACAACTACAGCTCTGCTGCTACGTCATCTCTTGAATATATCAAAAAAGTTTTAAAGCTTGTCGTTCTATTAAAATATTAAAACTATCAAACACCAAGAAATGTGGGAAGCACAAGTACATATATGTTTTTGTCTCTCAGAATTGTAGTGCAGTGTATACTTCAAAAGCAGTTATTTACAGGGGGGGGGGGGGGGGGGGGGATTTACACTAATTATGCGATCACACAATAAGTGCGTAAATTTCCTTCATGTGAATAATTATTAAAATTTTATATAATATATATTGCATTCAGTTACTGCATATTTTTCCCCCACGCACAATGCTGGACATGGAAAAATGTGTACTTAACATAACATGGCATAAATGACCACTTTTACAGGATTGTACAATTACATAAAAACTTCATAAGAAAAATGCACCTTGTAGCATAGATGGACAGTACAGATACACAAGGATTTCAGAAATGCTTATTGGTATGAAATTCAGTACTTTTGAATACATCCAATCTTCGTTTGAGCACTGAATTTATTTTTAATAACAATGTAAGTGCATTATGAAACAGAAAATAGTACACTGAGAAATTATTTCATTTAACATTTTCTAATAGGCCAACGTTAAAGTCCCTGAATACACATAAAAAGTTTACGTGAGCAGCTTTAGAAAAAAGTATAGTTTTCAAAACACTCTCCTGAAAAGAACTAAGAAAAAGGCTAAAAGATAAGTGACAAGTATTTGTGATTTTGATTGGGGGCTGCCATTGATGACATCAGTACAGTCTGATTGACGACAGTAACAAACACTGCCAATGAACCTGGTGAGTGTCACTAAATTTGAAAATTTGTTTTGTAGAATATTGTTAAAGTGTAGATTGTCTCCTGGAACTGGAAACTCTCTGACTTTGCATGCCCACTCTACATTCACGTCCACGTTGAAACAGGTCATGGAGAAAATGTTCAAAGATGCTTTACCTATTAAAGAAAGGTTGAAGGTTAGCAACATGATCTAGAAATACATGTGTTTAATGTCACCCATCTTGAACCATTAACAATTAATGTTGAGATGTTTGTGAAGGTCCACAATGGCCTATTGAATGTGGCCAAGTCTTATTACAGCAGGGTCAACCATAACAAGGAATGTTTCAGAAAGCTGTATACCACCTGTGATGCAAAATTGAAAGGGTTATACACATGTATCATTTAATTGATAGTGCCAAAGAATTCAATATCTTCCTATGTCCAGAGTGGATTCATCCATGACCTTTGACTATGTGACCTAAAAATCAGTAAGGGTCATCTACTCATCAGGATATACCAGTGTACCAAGTTTGGTGTCAATGAATCAAGCAAATGATTCTTGATATATAGGAGACAATATATTATTATGTCCAGTTTCACCTTTGACCATGTGAACCCAGAATTAATAAGGGTCATATACTCCATATGATGTACCAGTGTATGAAGTTAGATATCTATCAAGCACAGGGTTCTCAAAATACTGAGTAGATATCTTCCTATGTCAAGAGTGCATTGACCCTTGACCATGAGGCCTCAAAATCAGTAAGGTTCATTTACTCCTTAGGATGTACTAATGTATCAAATTCCATGTCTGTCAAGCAAAGGATTCTCAAGATACTGAGCATACAATATCTTCCTATGTCAAGAGTGGATAGACCCTTGACCTTTGACCTCAAAATCTATAGAGGTTATCTACTCCATATGATGTAACAGTGTCCCAAGTTTGATGTCTGTCAAACAAAGGGTTCTCAAGATATTGAACAGGAAGAATCTTCCTATGTCTAGTTTGGCCTTTGATGGAAGACATAACAAACAACCATGACCCAACAAAGTTTTTAAATATGGTCTATTACTTAGATACATTAAAATTTGACCACATTATCTGAATTGATGAGAATAATAAATTGATAATTGAATTGGTGTGCATATCAATTTAATTATGGTGCACAAATTCCATTAATGTATGCAGCAAATGAATTATTACTTTTATCATTTGAATTGATGTGCACATCAGTGTGGTGGATTTATTGCTTGCAAAAACCAATTTAGAGCTTGTATAAATTATTTGGTAATCTCTTTAATTTAACTGAAGATATCTTTAATTATTCATAACAATTAAATTTTGTAAAAGAAATTCATGCATTAACCAATTCAATAATTCAAATGAAGAGAACAATAATTCAATTATTGTGTGTATTAATTGAATTGGTGTGAGCATTATTTGAATTATTGCTATATTCAATTGAATTGTAGTATGCATGAATTGTTGATATCATCAATTCATTAACTGAAGAGCAATAATTCAATTACAATGCACATCAATTCAGCAGAATAATTAAATGCTATCAACAATTAAGGCCACAATAATTTAGATTTTATGATATAATTAATTATTTGAAGAGATCTTTAATTGTTGTGCACATCAACTGAAATGATCAATGATGACATCGTCAAATAATTAATCATTTGTTTATGTCAATTCGGTATTCTATATATACACAAGTTGTCATACTTTTTATGATTTTGATTACGACAGAAAGACAAACTAAAAACAATATTGAAATTAAGTTCTCAATAGCATAAAATTCAATTTATATAATTTGAAAGTTAAGGGATCTGAACAATGTTCTTGCACTGTGATTCCATGGGGATCCAGGTTAGAACAGATCCTCAGTACCCCTTGCTTGTCATAAGAGGTGACAAAATAGGTCAGTCCTTTGGATGAGACCGCAAAAACCGAGGCCCCGTGTCACAGCAGGTGTGGCATGTTAAAGATCCCTCCAAGCTCAAAGGCCATAAGTGCCGAGCATTGGCCTAAATTTTGCAGCCCTTCACCGGTTAGGGTGACTTCTCCATATGAGTGAAAGATTTTCAAGCGGGACGTTAAACAATATACAATCAATCTTGCGCTGTGAAGGACCGATTATTTTGTATGTAATAATAATAGTAGTGGTCATACCATATTATCCCCTAATAAATAAGGGGTATGTGGTATGGTATAGACCCCCTATTGTAATTATTACAGAGAAAATTATTGATTCCTATGATTTTTGCATCAACTATTTGAATTTTTAGATTATTGAGGAAGTGAGAAAGGAACATACCCACTCCATTGTGTGCCGCTACGTCAATGTATCCTGTGTAGAAACCACATCGGATTTCCGTGTTAGTCCCACTTACTGCACTGATTAGACAGGAGGTGGGTAGAACGGGTTGCTGGTTAGGAATTAGTGGCACCGGAGTGGTGGCTCGCGCACTATGATACGCCATGCCACACTGAGGATCGTACAAATTAGGTACCATGGAATGGAACCAAGTCTCCATGTTGGTGTGATTTCTGAGCTTCATTGAATAACACTGGGAACATAGAAGAGCTGGAAATCAAAGAGATATGCATGTTTAGTGCACATGCACTTATTTCTTTAGTAAGTTAAGACATCTGTATATACTATTAATTCTCTCTCTCCACTTAATAAAAATATGCATAGGAACTGGTTAATTTTGTTTGTAATAATAATAGAAGTCAATACCATAACACCCTTTTCTCCTTTCTTTTTTGTTTTAGTCCTCTCCTGTTTTTGTGTTTATAGACAGTGCCTTAGTTTTTGGTTTTTTTTGTTTTTTTTTTTTATAGTTTTGATTATCTAAACCTATGATTTCGGTTTTTTTATTTCATGCATGCTGCATCTTTTGTTTTGTGTTTCCTTGTTTTTACTTGTTTCATATATCATTTCTTTTATACCATGTACTGTTATATTTACTATTGTTTGTCGAAATACAAGCTCTTTAGAGCTTATGTTTGTATTCAAAAATATTCGACTCAAAATAAAGATTCCGTATCTGTAACACCCCCTATATCTTTTCCTGTAATATATATAGTAGTGGTCTTAACCCCCTGCAGGTGGTATGGTATTGCACAATGAGTTTGAAATAAAGTAGCAAAATTCACTCGATTGACTAAGCCGTGCAATGGCTATGCTATCGCATAGCCTATGGCTTGGTTAATCGAGTGAATGTTATGGATTTTGTTGATAAACTCCTGTCGGTAGGACCCCTACTAACTATTATTCTTACACACAAAAGTTACCGGCTCCAGTGAAATATGCAGTAATTTCATACGGTAGATTTGGAGATAGAAATGGGCTGGAATGTTAAAATTTTACGCGCAGTATTTTCCCCCATTTACAGTCGTTGTCTATTTAGACAACGAAGGTAGGATGAATGCGGAAATAAGATAATACCCAGGTATACTAATTAATATTAGATTACAACTCACCTGTGCAAATGGGAAATCCAACACACAAAAGAGCTAACACATAAAGGAAATTCATAATGTTTAGAATTAGAATAATCTGTAACCTATAGATCCGACTTTATTCTACCTGACACACCTGTATGAGCGTGTGTACGCAGCCATTGTATCTGGGATTTGCAAGAACGACAACTTTGGCTAGCGTGTAAAGAGGACAGGTAGATTTGTGTCATGCATACAATTGAACAGTTTGTAAACTGTTACTTCTAATTGATTTTATGAAAATTAAGGAAAAGTAACACACCAGTAAAATCTGACATGGAATGGATGGAAAGTGACGGATATGTGCAATATTATTTTGAAAATTTAAAATCTACCTTATTTTGCTTCAAAAAAATAAATATATAAATAAATAAAACGCGTTAACCGCCTGAGCTACCCAGCTAAACAAAAGATGTTAAAGGAAGTCGGCCATTATGACGATGTTTTATTCCTCCTTAAACATTCAATTCAGTTATTTTTAAACTTGCACATACCTCAGATAATGCAGAATAATAATAATATTAATAAAAAGAGGCCCACAAGCCTTATCAGTCACCTGAGTATTCGTTAAAAGTATCACTAATGTTCAGCAGCAATATAATTTTAAATAAGATCTGTTCTTAAAATACAAAATGCTCTCGAAGTGTTCATGCTGATGAAAGACAGGCGCGGATCCAGCTTTTTTCAAGGGGGGGGGGGGACAAAAGGCCGGGAATCTGAGACCTGGTTCAAGGGTGAAACCTCCGAAATTTCCACGTTTTTACAGATAGTAGACTATGCAAAATCTGCACCAAAAATTAATGTATAATGTGTTCAACGAAATTAAAGGCATGTGTGGGGCATTTAAACACCCCCCTCCAAAAAAAAAAAAATTTAGTGCATGGATGTTAGCCATTTATTAAAACATAACCAGTTCTAGCCACGAGGAGTCCTCCATATAATAGAACCTTTTTTATTTTATTTCGTTTTTTTTTTATTTTTTTATTTTTTATTTATTTATTTACTATTATTATTATTATTTTAGTTGGAAATTCCGGGGGGGGGGGGGGGGGGATTTGGTCTGGATCCGCGCTTGAAAGACATTACGCAATATTATGTTAGCACTATATGAGTAATGAACCCAACTTAGAATCAGATCTTGTGGGGTTGCAAAATTCATAAATTGAGTACATTCCTCTTCAGGCACGCATTATCTTTTATTCTAAGTGGAGTTGGAGGAAAGGTGTTTAGCCAAATCTTCACAATCCTAATTTGATTGGGGGGGGGGGGGGGGTCTTGTCTTATTAAAGGTCTGCTAAAAAAAAAATCCCCAACGTTCATTTTATTAAATCATGGGTGTTGGTGTTCTACCATGACTGCCTAATTTTTTTTCAGTCCCACGTTGGGGAGAGCGGTCTTCCACTATCCGTGCTCATACTTCGCTAAATAATTTTTATTCACACCTTTCATTTTATTCACTATTACTGCTTTAATTTGCATTGATTACAAAATAACAAACAATGGTCATTGTCAAAAAAGGATGGAAGCCCCCCCCCCCCCCCCCCCCCCCATCATCAGTGGGGGGAGGGGGTCCAAAAGGCCGGGAATATGGGACCTTGTTCCAAGGCGAAGCCTTCTGAATTTCCACATTTGTACAGATATGAGACTATGCGAAATCTGCACCCAAAATTTTGAAATCGCTTCCAATGAGCAAATAAAGTCGATCGATAGGGTTGATGAAGCAATATCAAACGCGATGCTAGGGTGAAAGATGACTATATTTTCTTTCAGTTAGAAATTCCAGACACCGCCCCTCCCCCTACGACCCCCTCTATATCCGCGCTTGTATAAAAAAAGTATGACGAACTCAAAAGTTAGATAAGTCATTGGGGTGGGGTGGGGGTGGGGTGTTTCGCTTCTCGGGATACGACTCCATCTATCCAATTCAAAAAATTTTGAGAAGTTTTTAAATAAAATCATTCATATATTGCTCTAATCCAAAGTCCTGCATAGAATATATATATATATATATATATATATATATATATATATATATATAAGGAACTGTTGTTCAGACTTTGGTTAACAGTAAAAGCTATATATCCATTTTATATTGGAACAACTGTTTTGTTGGTTCCAGACATTAGATAAAACACAGAAATTTAGCATATTCTGAATACAAGATATCTAATTGACGCAATACTTTGCCTTTAGCATAAAGGTTAAGGAGGCGGATGTATATATATACATATATGTTTCTATTACTTGATATTTATTTACCAGTACCTTGTTAGTAATAAACCTTTTTATGACCTTTTGACATTTCAAAAACTAAATATTTCAAAATATGAACATTATAAAGGCATGAATGTCGAGGTCTTTTATATATCATGGGAAACATAAAAACACAGGCGCTCGACGTTTTAAATATTCATAATAAACAAAAATTGTCTTCCTGAAAAGAAAGCATTCACATGGTATGTCACGTCGCCATCTTGGTTTTCTTTTTTCCAGCTGCATCGCTTGCAATTGTCGGGAAAAGTTAGATAATATTATGATTAGACCCCTACCGTTTAGAAGCAATTCTGTCAAGGTCTTACCTCTCACATCGTCATGGTGAACTGGAAATGAAGTCCATTTATCGGCCACAATCAACCGTCAAACGTCGTCTACTGCTTCTCATATGCGAATAGTTTGTTTACAGGAAGACAATTTTTTTATTATGAGTATTAAAAACGTCGAGCGCCTGTGCATAAAAACAATGTAAATGTAAGGGTCATTTCTGCAAAGTCGTCCGATTAGTCGGCAAATAAGAACAATGGAAGTCTGGGTAATTTCTGCATTATGCAGAAATTACTTCCAATATCTCCATAAACATCAACATGCTACTGCAATCATAAAGTCGCTGATTTCAGTGCATTCATATAATTATGACTTTGTTTTATTTTTCTTCAAACTGGATGCTACATGTACATATATTATGTAATCTATGCAAATATTTTGTATGGCAATTAATATGTATAATGTCTATAATAAAGAGAGGATTGTCCAAGTTTTGGAACTTGTGTCCAATCCTTTTGGCTTTTGTCAATTCAATTCAGTACAAGTTAAGACTGGTCACTATACTTCGTTCATCATTAGAAATTGACCGAAAAGATTGTACAATCATTTATCAGACAGGGAAACATAATCGAATCTCTTTATAAATAGCTAAATATGCATAAAATACAGTTCACACGACGTGACGTGAGAAAGTTGCAGTGTAAGTTGTGTAGGTATTTCAACCACCGCCCCCTTTTGTACTATTGGTCCATAATGCTCAGCGACCGAATTTTATAGTAAGACGCAAATCCTAAATCTTTGTGAAACGGCCGTACATAGTAAGTTATGTCTTACGACTAACTTTAAGACTTACGACCTTTTGTAAAACGGGCCCCATATTCTTATTTATAGAGGGTTGGATTTTTTCTTTCCAAAAGTTCGACCCCCGCCCCCTTGAAAAAACCCTGGATCCGCACATGTATTTATATTCTTCTTTGGAAGTTTATGAGTGGGGTTGTCTAGTTCTGCTGCATTTTTGTTTTATTGTGGTATGCATAGCATGCTGAACACCTTTGAAATATTTCCAATTTCTGTTCATGTTCGGAAGGATGGTGGTCCCACACACTCCAACGATTTTTATATTCAATTTTTTTTTATTGAATACTATTAAATTTCTCTCCAAAAAGCCCGATAGTTTACTAACATTTCCATTTGCAATCATGTTTTGATAGTGTTTGTTGAATTTTAAATCTGACTGAAGTCCAAGATACTTTGCTGGTGATACAGAGTCCATTTTATGATTGTGAAGAATGTACTTATGCCTTATTGAATAATATTTCTTTCTATTTGAATGAAAAACTATAAACAGATCGTATGATACCAAAGATTTTGGACGCATCAATTTGTTTTGTTTACATGAGATTTTCTATTACTTGATCAAACAGCAATGTAAGTCAGTCATTAACACATGAAATGCACCAATAAAAATATGTTTTTGAAGGATTTCAATATTTGGGTTATGTTTTCCATTGAAGTTTTAAGAAAAGATTTGTGAATAATGCAAAATGATGGTTTCAAAGGAAAATTTTGTTGTAAATAAGGGTTTTAGTAGTACTAAAACATTTACAAATTCTGCAACAAATAATTATGGGTGCACTACGTCCTTAAGTCTAACTGTAGTTTTACTTAAGAAAAGCAGTCATCTTGTGTTTTAATTTCTCTGTAATGCTGTGGTCTGTAGAATTAATGTCTTCAGGTACCAGCATTGGATTCCGGCACTCCCTTTCCACACGTTGCTGCGGAGCACGAGAGAGCCCGTCGTCTTCCCACACGGCATAGAACCACACCGTGGCGCTCATTGCAGGGGAGAGGGGGATATAAATCAAGTTGTAGGGAGGTTTTCAAAAACGAAATTTGAATTTAAATTATTTTTTAAAAAAATATATATTTTTTTTATTTTAACAGTATTTATTGAGGTACAGTATTTATTGAGGTACATTTCACATTAAATAAACAATTGTAATTTATAAATGATTAAACATCAAAACATTTATTACACTGTTGAACACAGAGAGAGAGAGAGAGAGAGAGAGAGGTGATGAAAAATAATTTTTAATACTATAAAGTTTGATTACTCAATTTAGATAAGCAATTCTAAACTGAAGCCACGACCAAAATTCAATAGTTTTTCTCCTTAGTTTTTACTTCGTTTATAGATGCTTCATATACCCTAAAAAGGGAAGAACATGGGGGGGGGATGCATCAATCATTTCTTGAAAAGATATTTAAGGAATTGCCAAAACATCCCCATTGTTAAATGTGAACCTCCTATAGTGCCCTCCGCTCTGCCCCTCCTGGGATGGGGATGGAGACCACTGGTGATTATGGCAGTAAACTTTGAATGACCTATATTCAAACCACAACCCCAATTTATGTAATGTAATGCTCAAGTGATTCAGATTGGAATTATAAGTCATTTTCGCAAGCTAAGGGTTTTCGGTCCACTCCGCTCCCCACAAATCCCCGATTATGGGGAGTGGCATCCTCACAACGTCAGGGGTCCTGAGTCCACTCGTGGCCGTGGCCTCAGGACCCCTGACGTTGTGAGGATGGGGGAGTGAAGTTGCCTAAAAACCCTTGGCTTGCGAATGCTTAAGGGGAGTGGAGTGGACCGAAAACTCTTAACTTGCGAAGATGATATATTGCATGGTGTTCTTTTTCTTTTGCATTGGTAATTAAAGATTCAACTTATACGAGGGACACTTTTTAAGTTCGTACAGTAAGCCTATAACTTTTTAACGCGATTATGAAGTTGCACGATTTTTTACACAGAACTTGCGTAATCATTCCTTTCTCGAACGGTATCGCGGAATGCGGCGCACGAGGTCCACGTGCGCGCTGCGCTGGGTATTTTCAACACGTGGTTTTATACACTGTACAGTAAAATATGGCGGTCAATATGGATGGAAAAGTCTCTGTGAACAGAGGGTATGTTGTAAGATTCGAGGACACCTCGGGTTTCCGTCAACGGAAATTCATGCTGATGTGCAAAAGCTTTATGGGAATGTTGCTTTAAAATATGTTACAGTTTGCAAGTGGGTACGTCGTTTTAATGATGGTCGGGAATCAATTGAAAATGACCCTCGAGTGGGAAGGCGGGTTTCCGTTTTGACGGAAAAGAACGTTGCTACTGGGAAAACATTAATTGATGAAGACACACGTTATATCGTGCAAGAGATAGAAGAATTAAGTGGCATTCATTCTTCAAGTGTTTTGAAGATCTTACGTGAACGACTTGGACTACGTAAGATCTGCACGGGCTGGGTGCCCCATTTGCTCACTGACGAGCAGAAACAAAGTTGGGTTAGACTTGCAGCGCAAGTTTAAAAAAAAAAATATGATAGATGTGACCCACGTCGTTTGGAAGAGATAGTTACAGGTGATGAAACCTGGATCTATCATTTTCAATCCGATTCTAAGGCTAAAAATAAGGCTTGGGTTTCATCTGAGGGTGACAGACCTGTCATTGCGCGCCGTTGCAAAACATTAAATCGCATGTTGTATGCGATATTCTTTGATTCAAAAGGTCCAGTCCTTCAAATTCCAGTCCCGATAGGTAGTTCTGTCACGGGAAAGTTTTACAGAGAAAGTGTTCATACTCAACTTGTTGATTTCTATCAGAAACGCAGACTACGCACCGGTGTCCGCGGCATCAATTACTCCATAACACACCGACCGCTACGGTACAGAAATATCTGAAAGAATCTGGGCTCGATGTCTTGGATCATCCCCCATACAGTCCTGACCTGTCCCCCTGTGACTTTTGGTTGTTCCCAAGACTAAAGGAAATACTGGCAGGGCACCGTTTTGAATCCCGTTGTCATATAGGCAGTGTGGTCTACCAGTGTCTGCAACATATACCTAAAGAGGAGTACCGTGCTGCGTTCCAGAAATGGGTAGATCGGTGTAAAATGTGTGTTGAGGCAGACGGGGCATATTTCGAAGGTCTTAGATAAATAAAATTTTGATATTTCAAGCGGGTTTTAAAAAGACCGCCCTACTCTACAAACTTAAAAAGTGCCCCTCGTACACTGTTCTATCTGTACCAATAATTCTACACTGCACAACAGTAGACGACTTTAGTTGTTGATTGAATTTCGAATTCAGTAAATGTTATATTGACTAGGCTATCTGGCACATGTAATGTTTGTATAACTGCTTTCTCTGTTTGAGTCCCATGGGTATTCAGGTTAAAAATGGTCCTCGGTACCCCCTTGCTTGTTGTGTTTTAAGTGACTGAGGCGATCCTACGGATGAGACCGCAAAAGCTGGGGCCCCATGTCACAGCACGTGTGGCGTGATAAAGATCCCTCCCTTCTCAAAGGCTGTAAACACCAAGGAGAGGCCTAAATTTTGCAACCCTTTACCGGTAATATGAATGAAAATTTTTTGAGTGGGATGTTAAAAATATACAACCAAACAATCAACTTTCTGTTTGAACATACAAGCAAAGGAATTCAGCTGAGCATTGCGAGTCTATGATCTCTTCTAATCAACATAAATTGAACTTTTCATGATATTAATCTGTTTTCTAAATCACAAACTAAATAAAATATACTTCCTGGGGTTAACATACCTGTACTTGCATAAAATTACCAATCATGGTCACCCCAGTATCTCGCTAATCATTGTCACCCAAGTGTACTAATCATGGTCACTCCAGAATCTCACTAGTCATTGTCATCCAGTATCTCAATAACCTTTGTCATCTCATTAACCATTGTCATCTCAGTATCTCACTAACTAACCATTGTCATCCCAGTATCTGAATAATCTTTGTCATCTCATTAACCATTATTATCCCAGTATCTTACTAACCATTGTCATTCAGTGTCTGAATAACCTTTATCATCTCCTTAACCATTGTCATCCCTGTATGTCACTGACCATTGGCACCACAGTATTTCACTAAACATTGTTATCACAGTATCTCGCCAATCATTGTCATCCCAGTATCTCGTTAACTTCAGTAACATCAGTATTTCACTATTGTCATGCCAATATCTCACCAACCATTGTCATCCCAGTATCTCACTAACCATTGTCATCTCAGTGTCTCATTAACCCAAGTATTTCACTAAACATTGTCATCACAGTATCTCAATAACTACTGGCACCATAGTATCTCACTAACCATTGTCATCGCAGTATCTGAATAACCTTTGTCATCTCATTAACCATTGTCATACCTGTATGTCACTGACCATTGGCACCACAGTATTTCACTAACCATTGTTATTCCAGTATCTCACCAACCATTGTCATCCCAGTATCTCATTAACTTTAGTAAACCCGCACATATTATTGTCATCTTAGTATCTCATTTACTTCAGTAACCCCAGTATTGCACTGTTGTCATCCCAATATCTCACCAACCATTGGCATTACAGTATCTCACTAACCATTGTCATCCCAGTATCTCGCTAACCTTTTTCATCCCAGAATGTCATTAATATAGTAACCCCAATATTTCACTAAGCATTGTCATCCCAGAATCTCATTAACTTCAGTAACCCCAGTATTTCACTAACCATTGTCATCCCAGTATCTTGCTAACCATTGACACCACAGCATCTCACTAATCAATGAAAACCAAATATTTAAAAAATTTTCACTATATCTCACTAACCATCATCAAACCAGTATGTTACCCCAGAATCCACAAGCCCTAATACTATGAGAGGTAAAAATATTAATATTACAAAAAGTCATGTCAATCACTCTTAAAATACAGTTTAATTCTATAAATCTGTGATCGCTATCCTCTATCATATTTCCTGTAAAGTAGATGTTTTCATACATTATCTACTTACATATTGCTAACAACAATTATAATAGATTCCTTCATTATGCTGTAATCTATTACAGTCTTCTCCATAAAAGTAGATTTTGTCCATTACAATCTTTCCTGTAAATGTATAGTCTCCATCATATTCAGGTAGACTCCTACATCATACCTAATACCATCTTTCCTGTAAAGGTCGATTCCTTCACTACATCTATTACCATATTTTATATAAAATGAGACTTCACATCATGTCTTTCTACGACTGTAGACATCTTCAACACATATATTACATTATACCACGTTCCTACATGTACTTTATAAAGGTAAAATCCTTCATTGTATCTATTGCCACCTTTCATATTAAGGTGGACTTCCTTATTGTATTTATTGTCGTCATATTGATATTACCATGGCATCATATTGTTATTGTCAGATAGATTAAATCCATTGTATAGTGGAGCAGTACTTTTTACTCCAAGAGTCTCGCATAAAAATTAAATACACTCGCCGTCTTTCCTATCAAAGTAGAGTCCATTAACACAAAAGTACACTCCTTCAACATATCTGTTGCCATATTTCCTGTAAAGGTAGATTCCACCATATTGGTAACTACATTACTATCTTTTCTTCATTATAAAGGTAGACCACTGCAATATATCTATTCCACATTTCCTGTAAAGGTAGACCCCCATCATATTTATGAACATCATATCTGTAAAGATAGAATCCTTCCATTTTTTTTTAAATCTTCATTATAAAGGTACATAAAATACTTTCTTCACATCTATTATCATCTTTCCTATAAAGGTAGATTTCTTCATCATTCTCAATCATTATCATATATCCTAACAAGAAATAGATTCCATTTTATATATAACCATCTTTCCAATAAAGGTAGACTCCTACATCATGCCTTAAATACTATCCTTCTTATAAAGGTTGCCTTTTTAATACATCATTACTGTATTGCCTATAAAAGTAGACGTCTATGATGTCATCTTTGATGCCAAAGAGATTCAGTATAAGTTCAATGGAAAATGGTATACTTTCTTCCTTTGTTTGATTAACTAAAGATATGAGATAATGCCTTAAATTATAATTTTGTGTTATAATTAGGAAGTTGAGGGTATGGGGAGTATGATGTCTCGTGCTACAATATTTTTGGCATTCCATGAGACTAATATGTGTGTGTAATGACCATGTGTACACTCGTGTACTTAATTCAAATATGCTGACCCTTGAAGTAAAATTTGAAATTTTACATTGATTTTTTATAAAAATGATAATTTACAATAAGAGTCTATTTACACATATACATAACAAAAACAATCAACATATGGCATGCTTATGCCTCTGTTAAGTCATCATTGAAGTACAAATGGATTGCTTGGAGAAAAGTGTCATCGTTCATGCTTAGTTTATAGAACTCTTCGTCCTCATCTGGTATGCCGTTTTCTTCTAATGTCTTGTCCATATCCAAGTTTCTGCCATCATATTTCCATGTGTAGCTGGCAGCATGGGCATTGTAACGAAGGTAACGGGCCAAAATCTCTGTCATTATTTCTTCTGAACACACCTTTATAAGGAAACATATCGGCTGCAGTAAACCAATAATTCAATACTATATGATACATCATGATTACGTAATTATTTTCAGTCAATAAGTCAACCAGTGTGCTTTTCATTTGATACATTTTGATACAGAGAATTTTAAAATGTATAAGGATATTTTTTTTGCTGATTTATAAGAAGGCATAGTGCTCTTATTTCTTAGCTCTGTTCTACTACGTGTAATTTGTTCATGAAGTATTTACCTCAATAACTTGCTCTTGTGATGTCAGAGTGTTGATTATTTTAATATTTCTGGTTTTCTTTGACAAAATTCCCACAAGGTATCCTTCATCTCTCCACCAAGGGCGTCCAAAATCATTAGCCCAGTCTGAATCTGGATAAGGGGGAGCAATGTGGATGAACCTCCCATTTGGACAATATGGAATGACACAGCCTGTCTGTGGGTCTACATGTGTACGGATCTGGAATTTTATGAATTTATATAATACTGTGAGCATGTTTCTAATAAAAATTTAAAAAATAGAAATACATACTGAGTATACTAGGTTTTATAATTTTATCTTCACATAGCTGTAAAATAATCAAGAAACAAACTAATGCACTACCAGCATTGTCATGATTAATGCTTCTTCAAAGTATGATACTGGACTGTCATAGAAATTTTCATATTTTAGATAAGACACTATAATGTGAATCCTGCTAAAACATTTTTATATAAAAATACATAAACCTTTTTCTTTTCATTCCAATTACCTCTTTCGTCTTGGGATTGAACCAGTGTGATATATCTTTTCCTGCTGACTGTATGATTGGCTTCAATAAAACATCGCCTAGTAATAAATAATGCACAATTACACAATTTAATTTGAATCTGGCACATGTGGGATAAAAATTACATGCTTACAGAGTCATACATCTTAACAATCTCAATGTATATGGAGCACCAAATTAACATAAACTCAAGTAATTAAAGAGATCTTTAATTATTTGAAGATATCATCAATTTATTTGATGTGTGCAACAATTCAAAGATTTCCTCAAATAATTTTAATGATATATTCAATTAATGATAGCATTACTTGCTCTGCTGAATTGATGCACACAATTGAATCGTTGCTTTTCTCAAATGAATTGATGATATTAGTAATATTAAATTGATGTGCTCTACAATTCATTTGAATAGAGCAGTAATTCAATTAATGCATGCATCAATTCAGTTAGTGCTCTCGTAAATTGTATTGATGATATCATAAATTCAATTAATACATGCAGTATTGAATTATTTCTCTCTTCAACTGAATTAATGATATCATTAATTTATTTGATGCATGCAATAATTCTTTTAGAAAAAGCAACTATAAAATATTGGCGATATCTTTAATTCAACATATCCACAACTGGATTACTGATCTATTTAACTTTACTGTTCCTCTCTTTAAAAGAACTGATATGTGCACTGATTCCTTATATAAAACCGTAATAAATA
The DNA here is from genome assembly GCA_024699665.1 of Ostrea denselamellosa. NCBI lineage: Eukaryota > Metazoa > Mollusca > Bivalvia > Ostreida > Ostreidae > Ostrea > Ostrea denselamellosa. Next base: position 19,826,503 of record JAMZEH010000005.1, on the reverse strand, counting down.
AAGATATCTTCAATGGAATTAAAGAGATCATGAAATCATAAATTATACTAAGCTTTCAATTAAATTTTATGAGCAAAATTCTCACCACATTGATGTTCTTATTAATTGAATTGATGCACACACTGAATCGGCGCACATTCATTCAATTGATGAGAGCAATAATTGAATTGATGACATCTTCAATTACTTAGATATTTTTAATTATTTGAGTTTATGATAATTTGGTGCTCCATAAGTGTATGACTGTCAAAACTTTAACAAAACACTCTCCTGTCTTATAAAATCGTGGCAATTTGGAATAATGGGATGTTACTTGTATAGTATGCTCTTTGTCAAAGTTCTATGATACACGTAGGTCTACATGAGTTTACCGGCTTACCTTTGTATTTCTCGCATAGAGGCGTTAAATTGTAGACTTTCCCCAAAAAAGAAACCCATAAATCATCGGCTGTGTTATGAACTGATACTTCGTTTGGCGTGAAGTACTTCGGTCTTCCCATTTTGCTCAATATTCTGAAGTCGTCAATATCAGCTTGACAACGAAATAAACAATCTATAAGAATCAGATAATGAACAAAACGAAAAAGAATTCAACGAATAAAATTAACTACGTTTTTTTAAGTTTATAATATTATGATATTTTTTTTAAATTTATGATTTTAGTTTATTTTACTGTAAAAAAAATTATAAATGAATTTTGCTGAAAACTTTTTCTGGTCTTTCTTTTTTTGGAAAAATCGTCTAATAAACTGGTTCTCGTAGTGGAACTAAGCTTACCACAATGGCAGGAGAAGTGGTGGTAAGGATTTACTGTATTGCAATTCTTATTTTAAAGCCTGTGTAAATACAATATGTTTTCAACATAGACTGTCTTTCTTGTACGTTATTATGGCGGTATCAATGCATGTGTGAAGCTACCAAGATTAATTAAGATGTTCTTTCATAAAGGTTGAACCTACTACATATTAAAAAATGTATGTAAAATTCTTTAACATTGATAATATTTACACCATATCAAGTTTCTATATATAAACGAGTACATCGGTAGTACGGATTGACCAAAGACGTATTGGTTTGTTTAGGTTATACTGGAAATCCTCTGACACTTCTTGGTCCATGAATCCAGGTCATTATAATATGTATAGTAACACATTAGGCCTGTTTGTGTGACCATTGGACTGTGCGAAGCATGAATTGGTCATTGGCGTGTCCCAGGTTATAAGTATATTCAGTATATTAGAAATATTTTCTCACTTGTATATGTATTATTTATGAAACTCGTCGAGTGCTAAACATTAAACATCAAGTACCATCCAAATATTAAAGATTTTATGGTTTGAAACTGGAAAAGGGTCCACTGAGCAGAAGCTAAAGCATGTGATGTTACAGTTTGAGTTTATTTGGTACTTTTGCATATAAATTTACATCTTGCAACACTACTAGGCATTTGATCCGCCTCTTCATATGCAGCTGAGGTAAACAGTGCATTGAGATGTGATATTAACAACAACCAATATACTAACAAAAGTATGAGAAAACTTTGTCTGCTTATCAAAATTGATTTTGATACTTTTCAAACAATTTATTTACTATAAGTGTTTCATTAAACTTGAAGTACAACAGTCTTACATTTTTATTTACAGAAAGTCATGAAGTTCTTCATCAATTTAGTCATAGTCTGTTTTCTATATAATATAATGATTTGCTAAATCTGTTACAGTAATAATTATACAATTCATTTTGTATAAATTGAGTGTTTAAAACTTAAGGTTTTTGGTAACCTTATTTCCAATCCTGATGTATGGATGAAACATTAAACCGAGATCCTGTCCTGCAGGCCCAAAAAATGGACATAAAGCAATCCTCAGTCTGGGAATATTCAGAGAAGCATAATAAAGCATAATAAATATTTTAAGACTGCTCTGCTGACCTCTCTGTTTGTCTTTTGAAATTATGAACTATACAGTACTAAAACAGCATTCATGAAGACCATCCTCAGAACATTTTATCATTTCCATTTCAGGAAGACTGGAAAATAAAAAGAATTGTACATTTTCATGGATATTAATGAGAGAGAGAGAATTAAAAAAAAACTATTTACCTTCTTATATGTCAGGAAGTCACAGCAACTGGTTAAAAATCCAGATCATGTAGCATTTTGTTGAATTTAATGAACACTAGTCAGCATGTCCAATAATGTGTTCACTAATTTGATCTGAGTAGTTGTTAGATTCTCAGCTACACTCTTCACAGCAGAAAGTTATCAAATGATTACCACTAGGGTCAAAATACTTTGACCTTAAATCCCCTTGATAGATTATACATTCATATTTTCCACAGTTATAAGAAAATCGAAGGCTGAAATGGTTTATTTGGATTAGGCAGCAAAACCTTTGCCTAATGCTGACAGAAATAGGTGAAAATGTTTTGTTAACAGTAGGCAAAATGTGTTAGCATGAAGTAGAACACCTGCCTAATATTAATATTAGGCAATAATCAACATTATGCATTTTATACATTTATACACACACATACAGATATATATATATATCCAGAAAAACTTTGTTGTAGTTTAGGGAGGATTTTAATGAGTGTATAATAATAATTGCCTGTTCATGTAATAGGAAAAGCAAGACAGCAATAAAGATGAAAGTGAAGGAAAGAAAAAATTGTCACGTTGGCTCAACAAAAGTATGAAGGTCAGAATGACAGATGGAAGAACTCTTATTGGTAGGTCAAGTTATAAACATGACAAGTTCAATTCATTTCACATCATACAAAATGTATTTTTCAGGTAAATAATCATATCACTTTTCAATTTTAGGTATATTCCTTTGTACAGACAGGGAGAGAAATGTGATTCTAGGTTCTTGTGAAGAGTATTTGAGACCTCCAGGTACATATACACAAACAATCTTGTGTGTATATTATCAGTTCAGTAATATAGACTAGTCAACAGACTACATCAATTATGATTGATTCATTTTTATCAACATTAACTTTAGTCAATGTCTTGTGGGATTTTTGTACAGGAAGAATATGATAAGAAATTTTTTTACAACATAAAATAAAATATATTTATTTCTAAAAGGTTACAAATATCAGTCATTACTTTTGCATTCATAAATTTTCTCATGCCACCTTTGTTTATATATCCCCATTAAATAACCCATAAAACAACAACATAAGTTTATAACTTGACAAAAAGGCATCACATTTCATCAGGCTGTGGAATAAAATAAATCATATAGAGACAAAATATTTTTAGTATGTTTAAATCAAAAATTACAAAAGAGAAAGTTTTTTTTTAGAGAGTAAAGAAAAAGAGGAGCCACGTATACTGGGATTAGCCATGATTCCCGGTCACCACATTATCAGCATCTCAATTGATAAATTCCAGCTTGAGGATACAGAGATACAGTGAGGGAATGTGGAAAACCTGTGTGGTACAATGTGCAGGAGGTGATTCAGGGCCAGTTGTCAGTGAAGTTGATGGTCACATTATGAAAAACTAACAGTGAACATCAGTTGGCAGAAAGCAAAAACGAAACATCTAATTAGTACAAATTCCAAGAGTGATTTTCCCAGACAGCTGACAAATAACTACTGTACTGTCTTTGTTTCAGTTTAAAAACTAATAAATGATGAATATTGAAAACTGTATTTTTTAATACTGAAAACATCATTAACACGATTATCAACATTACAGAATTAAAAGGACTATTTAAAATAGATTTACAAAAGTTATTATGTATTTTGGGATGCGGAAATACTTTTTCTAAACTAGAATAATGTCTACTTGAAAGTTAAAAAGGTGAATAATGGTTTTCTTCCATCTTTTATCAATAGACCCTCCTCCCTCCCCCACAAAAAAAAAAATTTAATAAATATTGACCTCAAAAGCATACAACAGTTAAAAAGGTGAAATAGTATTCTATGCCATGGATTTTCCATCGTTTTCCAATACATACAACATTCTCTCTTTCTTCAAAAGATAAAAAAAAAAGAAGAAACATTGATCTCAAAAGTACACATGCCAAAATTATAAAGTGAATAATAATGATATATATATATATATATAAATTTCTATATTTTAACAATATTACCCCCCCCCCCCCCCCCCCAAAAAAAAAGAGAGAGAGAAAAAGAATATTGATCTCAAAAGTATACACCAAAAAATAACATGGATGGAGGTAGCTGTAAATATATAAAATATGAATCCACAACACTGCAGCTAGGCTGGAGGAGATGTATTAATTTTCATATACAATGTACATGCATTTCATCACATTGTATATCATTCAAAGGCAGACTACTCCAGAAACCACCATTCCAGTTTTCTTCTTTAAGAATTGCTCCTCATTTAACTGCCCACACATATTTTTTTCTCTGACAAATATCAACATTACCTTTAACACTTTTTCAATGTCTTAACAATTAGTAAATAATGAAGTATTACTTTGATTTGATGATAGAAAAAAAACACTTTTATTTGGTAATCTTTACTATGCAGTATAGAATTTTTCATATCATTTTAATTGAAACAAAAGACCCCATTGGAAATAAGCAAGATGTACTCTTTGATGGGTATTGTTGCTGATCACACAATATAATTGTTATACTATTAAATAATTATTACTAAAGGGTGTTAAGAAAGTTCGTTACATGATTTACAGCATGCCTAAAATTATTTATAAACAACTCGTATACAAGTTTATATGTTTTTAATAACCAGACAGTCCACCTTTGTTTTACAATACATTTTTAATTCTATTTGGCATTGAATGAATCGAAGAAATCAAATGTTTCTGAGGTATCTCCCTCCATGCACGGTGAAGTCGGCGTCGTAATTGGCACATTGTCGTTGGGCGCTGATCCTTGTAGGCCTCGCTGTCCAGAATACTCCATAGATTTTCGATGCAATTTAGGTCTGGGGAATTGCCTGGCCATTCTACTTTGGTAATAAAGTTTGGTAGATTATTTTCACACCAATTCTGTGTTAGCAGGGCAGTGTGAGGGGTCGCTCCATCTTGAACAAATGTGGCGTGTCCTGGATATTGAAGTAACTTCCGTTCGTCGATCCTACCACTATTTTTCTGTCGATTTAGAGCAGGTTTTAGTTCTTTTTGAAGGATATTGTTCACATAATAATCAGCATTAATAGTTTTGCCGGCTGGAACAATGTGAAGTTTGGATAATCCCTGTACTCCCATCGCACCCCATACCATGACTTTAGCGCTCGACTTGACGCATCTGGAACCTCATCTGACTGGGACCCCCATACAACATCGTCCTGTCCAGGCGCGGATCCAGCTTTTTTTTTACCAGGGGGGGGGGGGGGGTCCAAAAGACTGAAAGTCTGGCGAAGCCCCAGGAGACTCCGGGATTCTCACATTTTCACAGATAGTAGACTATGCGAAATTTATACCCAAAATTGAAATATAAGAATATGTTGGCATTTATAAAAATGAATAAATACGTAGCGGATGTTTGCCGTTTATTAAAAAAAAAAACGTTACCAGTTCTAGCCACGAGGAGGCCTCCACATTACAGAACCTTTTTAATTTTTTTTTTAATCTTATTTTTGTCATTATTTTGTTTTTATTTTATTTTTTCACTTTTGGGGGGTTCAATTCGGGGGTGGGGAATACTTTTCCCCATTACAATCAAGACGCATGATGATATGCTTCATCACAAAATAGACAGAATCAAGTATATAATAACAAACAATTAGTTCAAACACTTCTCAAGTGACGGAAGTCAAGTGGCCTGTAATCCACAATATGTAGAATTCAATAATGGACGAAAGATGGCCATGGTATGGCCATCTTTCGTCCATGATAGTGTATAAAACAAACTTAACTGAAGAGATTGGACATGAACAGTCTTCGGTTTCCTTACCTTATAAACGTTTGTACTATTTCCTTTGGGTTGATTTCCAAAGAGTGATGCAAGTGCATCAGTGCGAGCCCGGTTAGCCTCTCCTCGTGCATTGTGCTACGCATAGAGCTTTTTATCCGCCGAAGCCCAGAGAATGATCTCTCTGCTTCACACGTTGTTATTGGCAATACACATCCAATGTGAAGCAACGTCTTCACACTTGGGAATACATCTTCATCAATAAAATTGAAGAGACTCTGCAACTTGCAGAGGTTGTCGGAGGTCTCCCTGCTAAGTTTTCCACAGTGCCGTTTCCAATCCGTCAACTCCTTCTCCAGGTCCCCTACAGAGAGACAAGGCAAATCATCTTCCCAAAACTGTAGCTCTGAAGCCAGTCTAGACAACCCATCGTCAGAAAGACAGGTAATATTTTCAGGCAACAAAGAGCATACCGAATATGCCACTTGGTCTTGTTTTGGAAATCTAGAGTCCAGTTCCTGGAGAAAATAATCTAGAAATGGAATGGCCACGGCTAACTTATAATATTCCTTTGGGTTGTCTCTAGGTATGTTTGCTCTGTGTTGTTGCTTGTTGCAAGTCCTTGGAACCATCACAGTAATATC